>BSBM01000052.1:2992500-3435000 GCA_027924585.1 Larix kaempferi | reverse complement strand
TTAGGGATTATGGGTTAGAAGAGGTCCTAAAAACCTTTATGGGGGGGGGCTCTTTATGGGCAGGGGCTCTAGGCATAACCTGACACATTTATATCTGTTGGACAATAAATACGGTGAACGTTACCCACCAACCATTACAACGTTCAACAGGGATGTGCACGCGCATCTAGCACGCATGCGCCTCTAGAGCGCACGCGCATCTGGCGGGTGCACGTCCCTGTTGGACATAAAATTTAGAAAATCGCCCACGTTCTTTCTCCTGCATTTTTTCCCTCATTCATCACATTCTCTTCGCTGGTTTCACACACAGTACAACAAGCATTTACATGGTAGATTGAATTCATACACCATTTGGTGCTTCCTTCACCATTTGGATAAAATACACAACATTTGGGGCTCTATTTGGCTCTTTGTATTGAATACACACCTATTGGGCTCTATTTGGATCAATTGAGTGAATACACAACAGTTGGACTCTATTTGGCACCTTGGATTGAATTCTCATGCTACTTGGAGACACATGAAGTCCTCTTACATATAGTGGACACATCAAAAGAGCATTTGACATTTGAAGCAAAGAGCAATCATAATCCTTGAGGTATGGCGAGAATTTTATCTTGTTAAATGTAATTTAGTCTTCATTCATTTGTTTGAATGGCATCCATTTTGGTTTTTCCCCATGAATTGTATGATAGATCTCTTTAAGTCTTCTTAATCTTCAACATAGACAATAAAAACATCTTACCAAAAAAAAACTACAACATGCACCAAGCAATGCTTTCAACCTTTCATGAAGATAATAAAAAAAAAATACTTGCATCACCACCATTAACATTTCATAATCACATTCCTCCATCTAGTAGACAAACATTTGTTGAATTCCTCATGGTTTCACTACAACAACTCACACAAACACCTAAACAATTGAAAACTCTTAGTCTTTTGGGGCTATTTTCCCTCATCCATACCATGAAAATGAAGTGAGTATGATCTTCTCCCTTGTAGGGAATTTGCTCCTACTAACTCCCATACCACCATCCAATACCATCCTACTGAGTTCCTAGAGGTGATGTTGTAACTTTATATGTAGGACATTCCCAATAGCTTTTAATATTATATGAAAACATTCTCACTAGATGTTGTTGTAGATAATCAATTGCTACATCGAGCTTTAATAATCATGCACATTGAGTTTTAATATCTTGTTTGTTGTTCATTCTTGCAGGGGTCATATTTTTGTTTTTCCAAAAAACGTATTGAATATGGGCAATATACGTAATAATAAAAGAAAGTCTAGAAGGACTCAGTTACCCCCTGAAAAGACCCTTGAGATAAGAGAAAATGCCAGGTTGTACATGCAAAACCGTAGAAATCAAAATGTTAGTGCCTTAGATCCATCAACAAGCAATGACGAAGTGGTTGAAGTCAATCAAATCTTGCCTGATGTCGAATATGAAGGGATGGATGTTGAACAAGTTCTTAACGGGAAACCATCCCAAGAAGAGCACCCACCTGGTGAACACACTCCATTGTAGGACCAATTTGTGAACGAAGGGCCACAACAAACCATTGACGAGACTCGTACTTCCTTTCCAACTCCCTTGCCTCGACTATCAACCGGACGACGAAGAACTCCCAAACGTATTCATGTGGATGAAAGTTCATTTTCAAGACTTGACGGTAAGATGCCCAAATGCACTATTGATTTCCATTGTAACAAGATAATCAAAGATTTTTTTGAATCCAAAACCGATGCAGCAAAATGTCAATTGTTTCTTTCTTTGTTAAAATCATATTTTCTAGCTCATGTTAGGAGAATTTTGGGCATAAAGGTAGTTAGAAGTTCAGAGGCCAACAATCATGTTGTTAGAAATCTACAATCTACATTTAATTTGATTGGAAAAACTTCTCATACAAAATATTTTAATGTGGCCCGTGGTGTACTCTCAGAATCGATTGTAGACAAATCCACAAGGCAATGTCGCCTACTATCACACACATGTAAAATATTTAAAGTAGATAGAAAGACTCTTCAAAAGTATTCTTCCATTAGAGAAAAACTTGAGACCCCAAGCCAAAAATATTATTGGGCCTTTGTTGGTAGGTTACCTCATTCAGACATGAAGCTCATTGATGCTGTTAAAGAACTAGTGCAAAAGTTTTGGCATGATAACACTAGACCGTCATCGAATCAAAGAGATGTTTTAAAGTTGATAAAAGGTGTTAGGGGGGGTGAACCCCATTTTAAGCACTTCCTTGACATGACACAAACAAAACTCTATGAGAGGTTCAAGAATGAGAACACACAATTGAACTTGGGCCAAAGGTCCTTCGAAAAATGAAAACCCTGGTATGTTAGAATTTGCATTGATCGCAATACATGTTGTTGTAGATACCATGTAGAATTTGAGTACTATTATGATACATATAGACATATATTTTGTGTTTTGCATACTAACATTATGCAAGATTGCCCTTCGTTACAAACACCGAATGCATCCAGAGAATTTATACATAGCATAATGTGTCGAAGGCCTGAAGGAAAAAAATATTATAAAAGATCATGTTTATATGGGACATGTTCCAGTTGCATTGGATTTGCATTATTGAGGCGTTGCATCCACGCAACTGCGGAGCACGAATTTGGGAGAATGTCAGTAGAAATGCAGAACTTCCAATACATAACATATCAAGTAGATAGTTTTAAGGAAAGCAAAAAAATTGCATTGGTGAAGTCACAGGTAATCTAGGTTTGCATACTTTCATACTGTACATGTTGAATTTATACATATATATTCAGATTGAAAATGTCACGTTGTATTAATGCCCTTGGTTTTGTGGCACCAGGTACAAATTTCCAAATTCATGAAGGAATTCTACCAAAAGACCGAGCATTATGTACAACACATCCATGTAGCACGATGGCAGGATGAATAGTACAGACAATGCAGGGACACCTTTCCCAAGGGCACAATATTGTCGATTGTGGACTTTGTAGAAAACTACACCCTACAACCACATAATGAGATTCAAATTCAATACTACCATTTAGACCAAGTTAGCATAATGGTCCATATCACGTACAAGCACGCACCAGAGAGCAACAATGACATGAGGATAATATTGAAAGAGACCAACTTCTACATCAGTGACAACAGGTGCCATGAACTGCATTATGTGCAACATTGCTTCAAAATTTTCTATGATCAGCTGAAGGAGAGAGGTATACAAATGGATCAACATTGGATATGGTCAGATGGTTGTGCAGGCCAGTTAAAAAATGCACGTGTTTTTCCAGTGGTTGAGTATTTTGCACAAGACTTATGATGTGCTGCATGTATGGAACTATTTTGAGACCGGGCATGGAAAGGAAGAGTACGACAGGGCTGGAGCATGTCTCAAAACTGCCCTACGAAGGGAGGAGATGAGGTGCATGGGAGGCCCTCATATTCGAAATGTCGAATCCACAGTTCGATGGTGCAAAGAAAAAATGTCAGATCGAACCACGAAGCAATGCATACCAATAGGTAGATGACATGTTGTCAAAAATTTCCGGAATGTAGTTGATATAGATCGATCGCGTTCTTATAGTTGTAGCACTGTGCAAGGCACTCATGGATTTCATTCGGTTCGAAGCTCAAACAACCCCTTATTTTAAATATGGACACAAAAACTTGCTTGCTTTTGTGGGTCTTGCATCAATTGCGAGTGGGATGAGTGCGAATCAATGGATTGGGTTGATGAATGGGATCATGTATCACTTGTAGTGGACCCACGTGTAGTTGCTGAAACAATCTAGTTAGACGAAGTCCAATCCTCTATTTCGAATGAATATGATCATATATCAGATCTTGTACAGCCAGGTAAACATTTATGCATACATATCCTGGTTCCCTCCTTGTTTTCGTAATTATCCAAGTTATTAAACCGCTACTAATAATCGCTACTTGTTGGAATATGACCTTAAAATGCATTTTTGCAAGACACATCTACGCAGTTTCCGCCTCGATAGATAGTGCAATTGGGATGAATTATTGGTTAACACAATGCATCCAGGGGAAGCAAACCCTCCTCGCATCATTAACGGATAGTGAAGGCATTACCTTTCCGACTGGCTCGATGGTTTTTCAGGGGGAATATCTTATAGTGGATGGAAAGGGACCAAATATAAATGGCTACACATACACAGATTATAGACCAGGGTCACGGGTGTATCACTTTACGCACTTTATCATGGGTACAAACATCCAACTACAGACAATGTCAACGAAGTCATCAAACAAGGTATGCTACTTACTACCTCATGTGGAGCATGAGAGGTTGTTCGAGACAATAACAATATGAGAGGATCCATAAGGCCTAATTGACTGAGGTACATAGTATAGCCATGTTATTGTGTATTCATGCACGATTAATGTTATTCATGTTATATGGTTTATTTGATATCATTATCTTATATCATTTATTTGATGTCTGAGTTATGAATAAGTTATGATTTATAGCCATGTTCATGTTTATTCATGCATGATTAACCCTAGAAGCACTAATATAACCCTACAAACATAATCTAGCCCTAGAAATGCTAGAAAGCTAAACTAACTCTAGAAATGCTAATCTAACCCTCAGAAACTAATCTAGAATCCTAGAAACATAATCTAGCCCTAGAAATCCTAGAAAGCTAAATTAACCCTAGAAACACTAATCTAACCTTCATAAACTAATCTAGAATCCTAGAAACATAGTGTAGCTTTATTAACCTAATCTAGCCCTAGAATCCGTGACCCACCACACGTACCCTCAATAGGGGGTATTTGGACTCCAAGTGGGATAGGATCACTATTAGAAGGGTTTGTCATGTCACACAAGTACACCACTAGATAACTCAACTTATAGAACCCAAGTCTACATGTCTATCTTAAAATTTCAATCCTCAAACCGTAGGTCTTACCAAGATGCCCGTAGCACCCAAATCTGGATATTGCCCCCATTTTCTCTACCACTCTCTCCATTTGTAGCTTTAGGAATTGTTTCAATATTGGTCTAGTACTTGGATAAATATGAGGATCATCTGGGAGCTATGATTGAGTAGCACTAACATGTTCATCATTGTCACCTAATGGTTGGAAATGTCCTTGAGGGAGGCTTTAGACCTACCTCATCACTGTCATCTGTAGGTCCCTCATCACCATGTCCATCATCATCACCATCTTCATCATCACCATGATCTTCATCACCATCACCATCACCATCACCATCATAATCAACGTCTTCATCATCATCACCACCACAAGTGCCCAGTGGATGATTTTCCAAAGTTGACCCCCGTGTGCAAAAATTGCACAGTCCCTCATTGAGCAAAACCCTAGTTTCCAAGATGGAAATACAAGATGACATCGGAGCCACTGGACCGGAGGGGAGGGGCACCACTAACACTATCCCAGCATCTTGAATCCAATGGAGTCGACGGTTCATTGATCCGAGCCACGTTCTCCATTCTATGGCTCGTTCCATCTCACATCCAAAAGGCCTTCAGGGACACCTGCTGGATACCTGCCGGGGGCATAGAACTCCAACCGTGCAAGAAATCTAGGTTCCAAGGAGCCATGAAAGTTTTTCTAGGTAGATTCTAGATGGGAACGCTAGCCACAGGTTCCCGGTGAATGATTTTCCAAAGTTGACCCTCATGTGCAAAAATTGCATGCTCCCTCACTAAGCAAAACCCTAGTTTCCAATATGGATGTACACGATGACACCGGGGCCACTAGACTAGAGGGGAGGGGCACCCCTAGAACTATCCTAGTGTATTGAATCCAACGGAGTTGACGGTTCATCGATCCGAGCCACAATATTCATTCTATGGCTCGTTCCGTCTCTCATCCAAAAGGCCTTCAGGGACACCTATTGGATACCTGCCGGGGGCATAGAACTCCAACCGTGCAACAAAATCGGGTTTTAGGGAGCCATGAAAGTGTGTCTAGGTAGGTTTCAGCTGGGAATGCTAGCCACAGGTTCCCGGTGGATGATTTTCCAAAGTTGACTCCCGTGTGCAAAAATTGCATACTCCCTCACTGAGCAAAACCCTAGTTTCCAAGATGGATTTACAAGATGAAACCGGGGCTAACAGACCGGAGGGTAGGGGCACCCCTAGGACTATCTCGACATCCTGAATCAAAGTGAGTTGACGGTTCGTCGATCTGAGCCACGGTCTTCATTCTATGGCTTGTTCCGTCTTGTATCCAAAAGGCCTTCAAGGACACCTGTTGGATTCCTGCCGGGGGCATAGAACTCCAACCGTGCAACAAAAACAGGTTCCAGGGAGCCATGCAAGTTTTTCTAGGTAGGTTTCGACTGTGAACACTAGCCACAAGTTTCCGGTGGATGATTTTCCAAAGTTGACCCCCATCTACAAAAATTGCACACTCCCTCACTGAGCAAAACCCTAGTTTCCAAGATGGACGTACAAGATGACACCGGGGCTACCGGACCAGAGGGGAGGGGCACCCCTAGCACTATCCCAGTGTCCTGAATCCAATGGATTCTACGGTTCGTCGATCCGAGCCACAGTATTCATTCTATGGCTCGTTCTGTCTCGCATCCAAAAGGCCTTCAGGGACACCTATCGAATACTTGTCGGGACCAGGGAATCCTTCGTTGTGTTCCATTATCCTTTTGTTCAACATTTCATGCTCTGATAAGTGGTAATTCACCTCTATCATTGAAAACTTGGATCTATAGGTACCTTCCCTTTCATATTCCTCGTTATCCACAGCTAACACAAGTTAGAGATGCCATTCAAACCCAATTGAAAGCTAAGGAAGTGGTTTTATGTGACGTCATCTTTGGGAATAAACGTTTATGTAAACCAATAGAAGCTCCAACAATACTCCCTACTTTTAAACACATTCTAGAGAAAGCAAGAGGACAAGTTCATCAAAACGACTTCATTCATGTATATTGTCGTAATGTACACATAGTCCATCCTTATCTTGATAAACAAGAGTTTTATAATAGCTTGAACTTTTTGGGCGTGGTTATCTCCTTGTATTCGGTTGTCTGATTCGTTAACAAGCCTGCCTGAAAATCTGTACTTTGAACTTCTCTGTTTTATTACTGAAAATTGGAAGGGATTTTCAAGTCACCTGCAAAATGCTCCTTTGTTGAAATATGTAAGTTCTTCCAACAAAATAAATTTGGCTAGTGTATCAAATGCTACCACCCACACCAGAATTTATCTTTCATCAAAGGATTCACACATATTGTGGCTAACCAACTGGTCTGTGGAGCTTAGAAGTGCCACCAAATATTATTCCATGCTTGAATCTACCCAGAAGGCAATTATAAATTTAGATCCTCGAGAATGCCTAAATCTACCCAGAAGGAAACTATAAATTTAGATCATCGGGAAGGTGAGAAACTGTATGAGTGGTTGAATTGGTATCCTAAAATTACATAGCTTTCTATCTCAAAGTTTGCTGAGCAGCTTCTGGATGTAGTATCAGACTCAATAGACAGTAAACTTGTTATCACCACTAGAATGGCCCCAGGGTGCCCGAATAGAATTTCTGTAACACCCGAACCATGGCTCGGTTCACGAATCCATCGATTTCGGTGGGTCCGGGATGCCGATTTTCAGCCAGGGGACCCCCCATAGCGTGCCTTGAAGACCTAGAAGCGGTGCCAGTGGGCCATCTCCGGAGCTAGGTTTTTTCTTAGTGATGGCCATTCCAAATTCGCTAAAGGGGTGCATTTCTCGTCCGGAGGCCCTCAGGTGTGCGTGGCCACCATGGACAGGTCGACAATGGCCCCATGGACCTGTGGGAGCCAACAGAATCCAATCCCATTGGTCGGTTTGGGTTCTATGGCCCCAGAGCAAATCCCCAAAGTGTCCTTGAATGGCCCCAGGGTGCCCAACTAGAATGCCCGTAGCACCCGAACCCTAGCTCGGTTTGCAAATCCGTCGATTCCGGTGGGTCCGGGACACCGGGTTTCAGCTAGGGGGGCCCCCATAGCATTCCTTGAAGACCCGGAAGCAGTGCCAATGGGCCATCTCCAAAGCTAGGGTTTTTCTCAGTGATGGCCATTCCAACTTCCCTAAAGGGGTGCATTTTTCATCCGGAGGCCCTCGGGCATGCGTGGCCACCGTGGACAGGTCGACAATGGCCACGTGGACCTATGGGAACCAGCAGAATCCAATTCCGCTGGACGGTTTGGGTTCTGTGGCCCCAGAGCAAATCTCCAAAGTGTCCCTGAATGGCCCCTGGGTGCCCGACTAGAATGCCCGTGGCGCCCGAACCGTGGCTCAGTTCGCAAATACGTTGATTTCGGTTGGTCTGGGACACCGGGTTTCAGCTAGGGGCCCCCCCACAGTGTGCCTTGAAGACCTGGAAACGGTGCCAATGGGCCATCTCCGGAGCTAGGGTTTTGCTCAGTGATGGGCATTCCAAATTTGCTAAAGGAGTGGATTTCGCGTCCGGAGGCCCCTGCACGTGCATGGCCACCATGGACATTAATTTGTTGCATGATCTTAAGTGGACAAAATGGTCAAAATAAATACCAGTGAAAACATTTCATTATGTAGAGTATGGACATTTTGGATCTCATTATGTAGAGCTATTAAAAATCATGTTGGATCTCATTTTAACCTTTTGACGACAATGGACATTTTCTTTTTTTAAGTATTCTTTTCCTAGTACTCAAGTTCCCAATATATATCTTATGTGCCATGAGGTGTGATTTTTCCATCCATTTATTCTGTTTGTTTTTAGATTAATTCTCACACATGATTTTGTTTGAGTTAGCCTATGTTTACAATGTTTTCTTAACATAGATACCATTAGAAGCTTTTATATGTGGAAAGATAAACCAAGCTGAACTATGATATCCAACTTCTCTTCTAAGATCTAGGTAAAACCCAAATTTACACATCACATCATGATACACACAACATGAGACAACCACAGTAGACAATGAGATATATAAATCACATAACTGAAAATCCATGTACATCGAGGCTACAAAAGTCATCCAAACATATACAATTTCTAGCAAATAGTGGAACATGGTTCCTAATGTACGTACAATGGCAACTCGTGCCCTACATAAAATGCGACAACTCATGTCATAGATACAAAATACATGGCAACGCATGCCGTATATACAAATTACATCAAAACTCGTGCACAAAAGTGCCACATCGTGGCTAATGTACATAACACGTGGTGTGTCAAGCATTGTGACCACCACCGTCACTCCCAGGTGCAGATCCAAAGTCGATCTTCCTATTCTTCGAGCTACCGGTGCCTCGGGTCTTGCTCTGTCTAGGAGTAGTACGTCTCTCTGGGCTCTGGAACAAATGATATAAGATACCGTCATTTTCAAGGATTTGCAACATTTACCACATTTATAAAACAAATGTAGAATTCAAATCTTAAATAAATCACCTCTGACATGAGTGGGAAATGTTGGACAGGTGTCCTGGATCTGCGGAGCCTCTCAGCAATTCCAGCCTACAAAATTTACAACAATTATTTCATTGAAAAGTAATAATTGCTTAAATTAATTTTTGTTAATGCATCAAAATATTTTCATAAATTAGCTTGATTCTCACCGTGAACACCTCCGACGATGGACATGGCTAAGCTTCTGGGATAGCAGGTGGAGCAGATGGCCGGACAACTAGCTCCGATGCGGTGATGTGGGGGGCGCAGATGTAGTGGCAGCCACTATAGGTGCAACCACTAGAGATACTGGTGAGGATACTAGAAGAGTAGATGCCACAATAGTGGCGGGAAGTGGGGATGATATGGTGGGAGAAGACACGATGGTATGGGGTGGAGGAGGATGTCGTGGGTGATGAACCCCTGCCGGTTGTACGATAGAGGGTATCGAACGAAAAGGGATAGGGGGGATGTTGAGGGATGGTGCACGGGAGGGAAGTCCTGCATGGAGGGAGGAGGATGGACGAATGGGAGGTTTTGGATGAAGAGGGGAAGGTGGAAGGAAGGGGGAGCGTGGACGAATGGGGGAGGATGGATAGACATGGGGGCATGGATAAATTGGGGAGGATGTATGGACGAGGTGGGGGGTGCGAGTGGGGGAGGATGGAAGGAGGGGGGAGTATGGCTGGAGAGGGGGGGTTGGATGGAAGGGAGGGGATGGATGTAGGGAGGAGTCTAGATGGAAGCGAGGGGGGGGGAATCATGGGAGAGGGTGGATACATAGGACTAAAATGGGGAGACGCAGCTGCTGGTGGCACCTGCATATACATTTGTAATATCACAATTTAGCAAACAAACAATAAATTAAACCATAGTAAGTCGTAACAAATCAAATTAAAAGCATGCTTATAGCTACACATTGTACCTGTGTATATAGTGATGTGCCAATCCCTGGCGGGGGTGGTTGATCACTATAGTCACAGAACACCTGTGGAAAACAAAATGCATGCATGTTATGAACATGTTAAACACGTCATTATCTAGGAAATCAAGATATTCAAAAACATTGTACGAACTATCAACATGAATGACATAAAAATAATTACTTGAGTAATATAAATGACATAAGTAATAACAATATTATGTGAGGTACTGGAAATACCTCCGTTTGGGGTGCTGCAATTTCAGTTGCAACTTCCATTGCTGCATCTAGGTTGGGAGATCCTACGTTCTCCCATCTTGGTGTATCAGCTCTGAATAACTGTACATTGAAATAATAGTTTAAGTCCAACAAAAATACTTTAAAAATACTTTACAAGTTATCAAGTGATGATTGAAAACACATTAAAAAAATTGCTGACATGATCCATATAACAGCCCTTGATCGGGCCAGGAAAAGTGTGCCCGCAATGGAGACAAAGATGTGGAATTTCCCTCGTCGAACTGGAATGCCCAGCATAGCTACCACCGGTCACGGTTATATCGTGGCCCTATCGTGAAGGCCGTGCACCTAGATCTCTATCAAGGTCAACCAACCTCTCCACTGTAGTCGCTGCTACAAAGGAAGTTTGTCTGAGGAGTCCACGTGCAACATTCCTCATTTCCACCTTGATCTGATCAAGCTTGTGGTGCAACTGAGGTGTCTAGGGAGAGGGGTTGGGGTCGCGCCTCGGAGCTGGTGGCCCTCTCAGTGGGTTCCTCCTAGCAGCAGGTCGATCTTGGGCAGAGCCACACCCAACACCCTGGAACTCGGTTATGTCAAAATAGTTGACATGTAAACTGAGGCAAAACTCAGCCCACAGTTGGCGAAGGAAGTACTGTGGAACCTCCCTATTATTGCAGGGAGGTTTATCGTACACTATGAACCACTCTGCATCCAATTGTCCCTCCACGGTTGGTAATGACACTAATCCATGCAGACACGTGACTTTGTAATGTTCGGTGGTTGGTTTGTTTTCGGATTGGTGAACATACTATATAATTGGGCTTTTGTAATGTTCAAATCTTTTATTGCTTCCTTGGAGATGCCCGTGGAGTAGTACTCCCGCATCCTAGCTCTAAATTGAGTCATGTCGGTCAATTACTAGTGTGCATGGATGAGGGAGTCAATTGAGTTCTCAATTGATGTGGAAAGAGACAATCGAGATGGCTCCCTCGAGTTTCTAAGTTCGCGAGTGTGCACTCACATTTCATTTACATAATGGTTAAGGTCATCTTGTTCAAAATTGGGTTGGGCGTTTTGGTTTTGTTCGGCATTTGGACTGTGTTCACGGTTTTCTTCGGCATTGGATCCAAGGTTAGGGTTTTCTTGTGTTCACCAGACTCGGGGTTAACATCTTGTTCACTCATTGTCTCAGTTTACAATCTGCAATAGAAAATTGGTTCATTGTTTTCAAAATTTGGGAATTTTTTACAATTAAATAAACAAAAAAAATCAAAAAATTAACACAAATAATGAATAAAATGAAAAAAAAAATGTGATATTTACCTATTAATCGAAGTGTTGATGAGTTTGTGGGTGTTGTTGGGTGGTTTTGGAGTCAATTTGGCCTCCTTTGGTGGTTGAATCGATGTGCACGCAGAGGAGGAGGACGTGCTCGACCAAATGGAACAATGAGAAATTGTGCTCTTTTTTTTTTAACAGAGGCGTGTGCGTGCCACCATTGCGTGCATGCGCCAGCCACGCGCTCATGCTAGCAGCATGCACGTGCCTTGGTTCAGTACCGAACCTAGCGGTACGTGCGCGCTTCCTTAAATGCGTATGCGCCATTTCTTTTTTCCGCTAGCGCGCCCCTATTGCAACGAAAATGGGGACCATCTTCGTGTGCCTGCCCTATAATTTCTAATTAATTAATAATAAAAAACTTAAGAACCTTGTATAAAGTGTTTCTTGAGGTGGTGACATTGCATTTAATTCTTTCTTGACTTATCAATGATCTACCATAATAAAAACCTAAAATTATACCATAAGGTAATGGACGGGCTTTATTATGATCAACATACTAAACATTATAAAATATTGGTTTTAGAAATTTGTTTGAATGAAATATTAACGGAGTAACTGATGCTAGCCATGCTCCAAGGAAAGGTCCAACAAATATTTGTTGACTAAGTTTTCAATAGACTAGTAACATTTTAATTGATAAATATTTTATTTTATAAATATATGTATGTTTATGATTATTTTAAAGGGCATACCCTTTCAAGATTATTTTTAGGAATGCCATTAGGACTTATGTGAAGGAGGTACGGATCCAATTAGTTAGTACTACAATTACATTGAAAGCTTGGTTGAGGGGCTTTTGTAGCTTTCATATAAATAAGTTTCTTATTGTATTAATGTTATCTTTTACAAATCTCATATAAATATACCTTGGTACTTTTATCTACATAGTATTAGTTATTTTTATCAACAAAGGCTCCCTAGTGTCTCTACCACTCTAGTATTAGTTTCTAGGCCTTGAACTACAATTTATAAATTTTAAGAGAATATTTCTGAATTGATAGGAAAATTTATCTATCACAATCTTGTGTTGTTTTATAAACCTAGACCTCAAAAGATCCTTAGGTTTAAATTATCTAGGGAACTCAAATAATTTATGTACATCTAGGTTGGGAGAAGTTGTTGCATCATCTTGTACGGTAAGGAGAAAATTTTAAGGATAAGAAATTTCTTTAAAGTGTAGAAACCTTGGGGATTCTTATTAATTCTAAATTTTCAACCATAAAATGATTGGTGAATTCTTTAAAAAAATATTCAAATTTCTAAGGACGTTATATAGTTTTTGGATGATATTTGGTGATTTTATAGTAAAACAAATATCCCACGAAATTTGGTTGAATCAATTTAGAAAAAAATGAGAATTGACGAATATTTTTTTGGAAAAAAAATCCATCGAAAAATAGCCCATGGGCTAAATTCTGCCCCTAAAATTTTTCTTAGTAAGGTATATAAAAATTTGAAATATCTATTTTAGGTGCAAATATTAACCATCATTTTTCAGAGCCATCCTCTAGATAATCTAGAAACCTTGGCAACACTAGTTTATATTTCTCCACATGAGCATCCCAAAAAGGCCCCAACCACTAGTGAAAAATAAGGTTCGATTCAAGTGGTTAAAAAAGATAATGAATCTCTTCCTAACCTAATTAAACATATTGCTTCACATTCAACAACAAAGAAGTATTTATCCCCATTTACACTAAGCCAACATGTCAAGTTTCCATTTCCTCTCGGAATGATCAAATAGACTAATATTTTCCCTCTTTGCTTAACTCCCACTATACTAGGAAACTTAGGAAACAAAGAAGCCCAAAATTGCCTCTTTGCTTAACTCCCACTATACTAGGAAACTTAGGAAACAAAGAAGCCCAAAATTGATCTGTTGTATTTGTGGTTTAAACTCCATTTTTAATTATATGTTCTCACCAAACTTCTCCCTTAGATGGTATCTTGGATATGAAATTAATATACTAAATTTATAATTGTAAAACCTATTCAGGGATACTTTGTGGTTAACCTATGTAAACTCTAACGTAGATTCTATAGAGGGGGTGCTATCGCTAACTAATTTTCCAATGAAATTTTCCCAACCACTTTTTACCAATTAAAACAAGGGTTTAGTATTTTTTCAGTCAAAAGCATTTTTTCCCATCAAGATTTAATAGATCTTTGTTTTTATTGTTAAAAGATAAGGACATTGCACATGTTTAATAGATCTTGGTTTTTATTGTTAAAAGATAAAGGCATTGCCATTTATTGTGAGGTTATCATTATTTGTCTCCCGTTTATCAATTAAAATAGTCAAAAGCATTTTTCCCGTAGAGATTTAATAGATCTTGGTTTTTATTGTTAAAAGATGAGGGCATTGCCATTTATTGCGAGGTCATCATTATTTGTCTCCTCTAACTTGACTTGTTTTCCATGGGCTTATCTAATTTCCTTGGATGAAATAATACGTGGAAAGCTTGACACACATATATTAAAAATTATAAATTTAATTAACCCTTTACTAGTTAAATACCGTACATACTAAATTTATAATATATATTAAATACCCATATATATATTACATACCATATATATTATAAGTTTAATGTGTCTTATTACTTGTAATATATATTATATACCCCACATATATATATTACATACTATATATATTATAAGTTTATTATGTCTTAGTGGCTTATGGGTTAAGTGTTAACGACTTAGGGAGTAATGGGATAAGGTTTTAAGG
Organism: Larix kaempferi; assembly: GCA_027924585.1. NCBI lineage: Eukaryota > Viridiplantae > Streptophyta > Pinopsida > Pinales > Pinaceae > Larix > Larix kaempferi. Next base: position 3,420,326 of record BSBM01000052.1, on the reverse strand, counting down.
AGTTGGGTTAAGAGATAATTAATTAAGGTTTTGGGAGATTAAAGGTTAAGAGTTAAGGTTAATGGGTTAAGTTATTAAGGGTTATGAGTTTAGGGAGTGTTGGATTAGCTTTTTGAGGTTGGCTGCTTGAGTGTGGCTGAGTCAGCTCTCTGTACCCTCTTCCTTGAACGGTCTTCTTGGAACGGTACTCCACCTTACCCGGATCGCTTCCTTCCACGTTGCCTGGCTTACCCTATTACACGTTATCTCTTTACACGCTATCTTGCACGTTTCCCGGATGCCTGTATTTCTCCAGTATTACCTGGATAGTGGGCCGTCTCAACATTAATCGGCTTTAGGGCGGCAGATTAGAGAGTTAGTGGTTAAGGTTAGGGATCAGAGGGTGTTTAGAGGTTAGGCAGATTAGAGAGTTAGTGGTTAAGGTTAGGAATCAAAGGGTGTTTAGAGGTTAGTGTTTAGGGGATTAAGGACTTAGGGTTTAGGGGTTAGAGGGATTTGGGATGACAAGATACTGTCATATTATATTATAAAAATTAAAAATAAAACTAAAAATATTTATATAAACTTAATAAAAAATAAATAAAAAGTAAGTTTATAAAATTAAAAATTAAAATTAAAATTAAATCAATGTAGTACTGGATAAATCCAACTTAATGTACAAGTTACCCATAAATAGGGATGTTATAATATATATATAGATATGGATATAGATATAACGCTCTTACAAATTCGAGCCTAGCGGTGCTTTCTGCTCGAATTGGACGCTCTATTTCCGTTGCAGTTGAAGATTGTTTTCGGGGGACGATAACCTATTTGTTCTGGACTGTAATTATCCCATTTAGCTTCGAACGCATTTTGCTGCCTATACAGAGCGATAGCAGTCTCGGTATTCTGTATTTGGAGGCGTTATTGAAGGAAAACCCTGAATTCATTAATCTGTAGGAGAAATGGATTCAGAGAACGATATGTACGATGCAAATGACAGCGATAGCGAAGGATATGCTATAGAAGATGGCTATGATGATGTTGCCGAAAACGGCAGCGATGATGATTCTGAGGAGAATACCTCCTCTTCTCGCCGTGCAGTATACACTATTTTGAGTGAGGAAGACATTCTTCAACGTCAGAAGGAGGCAATAACAGCTGTTTCTACGCTGCTTTACTTATCTAAAATTGAGGCTGGGATTCTCTTGCGTCACTTTAAGTGGAGTGTTACTAAGGTCCATGATGAATGGTTTGTAAATGAGGAGAAGGTGAGAATGGATGTGGGGTTGTTGGAAAAGCCTGTTCATGTGCAGGTTAGACCGTATGAAAAGGATGAGTTGAAATGTGAGATATGCTTCGAATATTACCTCCTTAGCGGAATGAAGGCAGCTGCTTGCGGCCATCACTTTTGTAATGCGTGCTGGACAGGATACATTCATACTTCCATAGATAATGGTCCTGGATGCCTTACGTTGCGATGCCCAAACACATCATGTAGTGCAGCCGTGGATGAAGGTATGGTTCTTTCTTTAGTTTCTGATGAAGATAGGGCAAACTATACACGCTATCTTTTGAGATCATATGTTGAAGACAAAAGAAACACCAAGTGGTGTCCGGCTCCTGGCTGCGAGTATGGGGTGGAATTTGTTATGGCAAGTGGCCATTATGATGTCAACTGCAAATGTGGATATAACTTCTGCTGGAATTGTTGTGAGGAAGCTCACCGTCCAGTAGACTGTCATACGGTGGAAATGTGGATTTTGAAGACAGAATCAGAAAGCAAGAACTGGATATTGGCACATTCAAAGCCTTGCCCAAAGTGTAAACGGCGAATTGAGAAAAATCATGGGTGTATGCATATGACGTGCACGCTTCCATGTGGATTTGAATTTTGTTGGCTCTGCCTTGGTGATTGGTCAGAGCATCGAGGTGTTGTTTATGAGTGCAACCGATATGAAACTGCAGATCAGGAAGGGATCCATGAGTTAGAACGGGAGAGGGAGAATGCCAGAAATTCATTGGAGAGATACACCCATTATTATGAGCGATGGGCGAATAATGAATCGTCTAGGCGAAAGGCACTGTCAGATCTGCAGCAAATGCAGGCAGTGCAGATTGAAAAGTTAAGTCATAGACAGGGTCAACATCCTTCACAACTGATGTTTGTTACTGAAGCATGGTTACAGATAGTTGAATGTAGACGTGTTCTGAAGTGGACATATGCTTATGGATACTATCTTCAGCATGATAAAAAACCATTCTTCGAGTACTTGCAAGGTGAAGCTGAATCTGGTTTAGAACGACTTCATCGCTGTGCCGAGAAAGAGCTGCAAGGTTATATTGATGGTGAAAGCCTTCCAAAGGATTTTAATGAACATTTTCGTCCAAAGCTTGCGGATCTCACAAAAGTAACGCGTAATTATTTTGAGAATCTTGTTCAAGCTTTGGAGAACGGCCTGTCAGATGTGAATAACCAACAAGCTGGAGTTGAAGGCAGCAGTTCAAAAGCTTCTCCTAACAGTAAAGGAAGAGATCTCAAAGAGTGTTACTTCGGAAATTAGTTCCAGCAGCTGGAACACAGATGATAACTGGCATTGACAAATTCAACCTTTAGTTCCAGCAGGAACACAGATGATAATAGGCATAGACAAATTCTACCTTTTGCGATAGGTTTCAGATCACCTTTACAGAACAGCACTCTCGGCTCTCTTCAATTTGCTTCTTTATCTTGAGCAATTTTTTATATGTAATCCTTAGTGACCTATTTCTCTGGTTATGTTAGTTGAGAAGTATTATGATGATGTATTCAGGGACTTTTAAGTTTGGATTCAGTGCATATTGATTGGTTGGTTGGTTGGAATATTTTCATAAGGATTTAGGTTGGTTGGAGTATTTTATAAAGATTTATGTTAATTGAGAATTATTATGATGATGTATTTATTGATTTTTATGTTTGGATTTCAGTATAAATTGGTTGGAATATGTTTTTAAGGATTTATGTTAGTTCAAAATTATTATGATGATGTATTTAGAGACTTTTAAGTTTGGATTCAGTGCACTGCAGGTTGGTGGGAGTTTATTTTAAGGATTTATGTTAGTTGAGAATTATTATGATGATGTACTTAGGGACTTTTATGTTTGGATTCATAGCATATTGATTGTTGTGTTTTTTCAAGGATTTATTTTTTAATTTTAGTGTTAGTAATATTTGTAGATTGTATTTTTATTATTTTGGAAGGTGCTAATAATACTTGTGGATTGTTAAGAGTAGACTAAGATCACCTTGACATAACATCACTCTAGACTTTCTTCAATTTGCTTCTTTATCTTGTAGAATTTGAAAGCATTTTCAATATGTAATCCTTTGTAAACTATTTCTGGTTATGTTGGTTGAGAATTATTATGATGATGTATTTAGGGACTTCCAAGTTTAGATATTGGTTGGAGTATTTTATAAAGATTTATGTTAATTGATAATTATTATAAGCATCTTGTCAAGAGCATCATGCGCCACCGACGCACTCTACTAAAGTGCAGAGTGCATGACATTGAGTCTGACACACCTTGCCTGAGATTAGGGCGCGTCGGGGTGACAACATAAAGTTAAAGGGATGAACAACTTCTCTTTCGGTGTTTTACCCAAGTACTTTAGGAATCAGGGCATATAGAGGACACATCATGATGATGAGACTTTGGTGTAATATCTATTATTTGATTACTAGCAATACCAAAAAAGTGAGTTAACTAGGTATAATAGGGGTGTGTAATGCATAGGATCTTCTAAGAAAATGTTTGAATACATACCTTGTATATTGTACTATATCAAGTCTTTTTACAAATGAGTTCATCATTTTTCTCTATTGAGTGTTGTGTTTTGTTCCATTTTTGTGATTCTTTTACACTCAAAATAATATCACTATCAAGGAGGACTAAGAACCCTTAAACAACACTAGGGATTGCCTCAACATTTTTTGGAAAGCCTAAATAGTAAATCTCCAACACTCAATGTGCCAATACTTTGTGTTATAGGAAAATTCCCATGAAACCTCTAGAGTGGTGAGAAAATCTTGAATAGTCTTGTATTCAATCAGGCCCAACTTTGAAATTCCTTGTAAGCCCATTTGACTCTCAAGCCTCCTTGAAAGAACTCTTAAATATGGTGGTTTAGAGGATTGAGCAAAATGTTGTCAGGGTTGATTTTCAAGACATTGGTTTTAGTGGCTCACTATTAGATTTCTATTTATTGTTGCCATCCAAATTTACTATTTGTCTTGTTCAGTGCCATCGAATACAATTTACAGGCATATTAAGCAAATTATCAAATTTTTCCATTGAGCCAACTTTGATGTCACAAAAGCTTTCATAGAGTTATGTTGCACACCCAAGGATAGAGAAATTGTGTGGATTATTGATGTCCACACCCAAATATTAGCCCTTTGTGTCAAATGGAATGTATAATTTCTTAAAGGGTTTGACTAGAAAAGTCTCCTAGCTAACTACATTTGCTAAGGAGTTCCCTATGGTAAATATTTTTTGGAGCAATCACAATCTTTAGGACTAGTTAATTATGCCTATCCATAACCAAATCAAGGGACCTTTATGGTATGAAGTATTTGAAACTTTGAAAGGCATAGGAGGTTGGTAATCCTTACCTTCATTGGAAATGACCATTTTAGATTCGACCTTTATTTCAATGAGAAATCCTTATGTCTATATTATATTATCACTAATAATGATAGACCTTTGGTTGATAATCCCTAATTCTTGGCTCTGGGATTTTTTAAGAGAGGCATCAAGATTTTCCATGTCATTTGATCCCTTTACAGTGCAAAGAGATTAAATCCCCTAGTAACAACTAAAGGAAACCTGAAGACTCTGCAACTCAGATTTTTTACTATGGAAGAGATTAAAATCCTCATACCAAACTCTTTATCATTTAAGTTGAGAATTAAAACCCCGCTTAATTGGTGGAAATATTGTAATTGTACTCATGTAAACATTTTCTATGTAGAGGAAATTCATGCATTATTGCATATCAATGGATGAGTCTAAGGCTTCCTATTGACAATAGGCTAACTAAGACCTAGAAGTTCAACTCAGTTTCAACCTACTTGTTCAAAATCAGAGCAATTTGAAAAGCTCCCCAAGAACTTCAAAAATATCAATGTTTGGTACATTACTCATGGTGGTTTGGCTCTTGGACAACATCTATGCAATTTAGGTGCACCTTCTCTCACTTGCACCTTCTATGAAAGGCATGATTTGTACAAGCAATAACTGCACATCTAAGCAATCATTGAATTTGCATGATTTAACTTTTATTCAATAATTGCATATCTAATGTGGGGGTAATCTATTAATCATGTTAAATGCATTTTCACAACAACATTTATGCCACCAACTTGTTTTGTAATATATTTGTCTAATGTTTTAACTTCCATCCCTTGCAATTGAGTCATATGAACATTTTCCATGAAAATTGTATATCTATGTATCCAAAAACTGCATTCCATGAGCCCACATAAAGCAAAAAGCTAACCTTCATATCCATGTAAATATATTCAATTGATACTAACACTTTAAATAATTTCTGATATGATTTACTTTTACTAAATTCTTAATACCTTCCTATCATACCTAGAAAAAGCATCATCATTGAAGAAATCTTACTACCAATACTCGACTACATGTTTTTTTCTAAAATTTGAATCCATGCAATGAGCTAGATATCTAACAAAACTCAATAAATTACAAATCATTAAAATTGTTTGCACTATAGAAAAAATTATCTTTCCACTATATTAATAGAAAGCCTTACGGACATGAAAGTATGCTTATCTACTTTCCTATATGTTACTTAAGTTTCTCAAATATTGACATTGCAATGAACTACGTGGTTTGTAAACAAACTAGTAAGAAAGGGAGAGTAGCGAAATTTCAGCACAACAGTTGCATTGAAGTTAGATCTATGTAGCACAATCACAATAAGAAGTTATTGTCTGATTTTAAATATTTCTAAAGTGTCATAAAGATCCAATGTGAACTGCGGATACAAACTGATCTTCCATGTATAAGTTGTACATGAATTGGGCATATTACCAGTGCAATCCTTTCTTCCTTTCTTCCATCTAACAACATTTTTTTTTCTTTCTATAAATCTAATATTTTTCTAGCCAAACCAAAGAGATACAAGATAGTGCACAAACAAAGTTACAAATAGTACCTGAAACACCTTTGAATTCTGAATATTTTGATTCTTGTTGAACATAGACGCAGCCGAAGAGTTTATTGTACATCAATAAGCAAAGTAAACTTTTATTAATCTATAAGCAACAAGATCATGAAAATCCTAAAATGAATATGATGTACCACAAATCACATTGAATATCTCTACCTCAATTTCATTATAATGGCCTAAAATGGAAAAATCCAAGTAATAAATTATCAAGAAGTGTTGAACACATGACAATTTAACCTACATTAAGGACAAAATTGCAACTTGAGGAATACAACTATAAAAAGTGATGTTTAAAAATTAATAGCATATATTATTAAAGTAGGGAAATCAAGCAATATCAAAACCAAAGAGCTTCACTGGAAGTCAAAACAATAATAGAAAAATAAGCCTCTGTAAAACGAAATAACAAAGCTACGAAAAAAACAACCATTATAAATAAAACAATTACTCATCATGAAAATGTATTTTCAAAAACTAACCTGATAAGTCTCACAAGGGGAAGTCTTCCATATTCCTCCAAAAAAATGTACCACAAATTATCAAGTAGCATGGTAACGATGCAGGTTAATAGTCATTAATAATTGAAAGATATTTAATCAATAATACCTATAAGAATGATAAGTGTAATAATATAATTATGACATATATGAAGGGTATTAACTGCATGTTGTTGCTTACCTTTGCAACAAAACTGGGAAATGATGTTAACATGTGATACAAAATATCCAAATAGAAAACCTATTTTGAAACAATTGCCCTTGGTTAATATGAACTATCCTTAGTGTTACCCTCATTTTGGCATGGGTGACAAAATGCAATAGGTCAAGGTTCTGTAGCAGTGGGGATGAATTTTTGTGTAAGGAAGAGGATGTTCTGGGCACCTTACATCCTTCAACCAATAGTCTTTTGGGTTTTGGAAGTAACCTCAGCACCATAACCAATTTTGAGCATCATATTCCAAATCTGGGTTAAGTTTCAAGATAGATTTGTGCATATTGTAACTTCAAAAGGGGTGTTATTTGAGGTGTCATTGCTTCCAGATTCATAGATTAAAACTTATGGCTTAGAACTAATGTGTAGATCACTAATTAGTAAGTATATATACTAAGGAAGAATGCCTTGTGTGAAACCTAAAAGATGCTAATATAGACGATGTTTTGACGGACATTTTTTGAAGGTTACTGACAGATTGTGATAAGGATTTAGGACTGTCGTTTACAAGCATACCAGTTGTTTGATGAATCTTGGGAACTTTTCACAATTAAACAGAGGTTTTGTAAAACATTTTGGAGCATGAAAAAGCAGTAGCAATCACCTACAGCCATGACCCAAAGAAGAATACCTGGGCATACTCTAAACAATTCTGAGCATTCAATCAGTCATAAAACATGCCTAAAAGGATTTTGGGCATTTCTAAGGAAGTTATGGGTAGGTTGCAGCCCTTGAGGAGCACCTTTTCATAACCTACAGCTCCAATAAAGAAATATAAGTAGTTGTAACAACAATCAAACTCTAAAACATAGTGTTGAGAAAAAGTGAAGCATTTCTTGGTGAGGAAAAGACCCCAAACAATGGCCCTGGTAATCAAGACAATCTTCTACAACAGTATTTCTTTATTGGGAGATGAAGTGCAAGTAACAAGGGGATCACTAGCAAGTTCAAGAAATAAAATACACTTAGCTCACTACAAGTATGAGTATTTAGGCATGGACAAGTAGAAGATAGAGAAGTGTCATCAATATTGGGTACATTTATTGTTTTGCTGGGAATGGCACTAGTCACTAAACAAAAATCCTTTGGACTCAAAACAGTGGTGAAACATCATCAATAGTAGTAGTATATCAACAACAAAAAATGGGGTCAATACTGCTCATAACCTTGTTGTATCATAACAAAAGTCAAGAAGCAATTTCAATAAGTTTTTGGCAAGTGTATGGGTTGAAGGAACCCTAAACGTCAAACATGGGAATGGATTAGCAATAAGAATGTCCCGTTGTACTAATTTATGCCACAAAATAGCAATAAAGACATAAAAAATTATGAGGTCCAACCTATATTTTTTAAAGATAGATATAGGACCAACTTATGTCTCCAAGGGTTGATCCATTCTAACAAATTTTGGGGTTGACTTGTACAGAAAAGAGGGTTTGGATACAACTTAAGGGTATACTTGATCACAACTAGTATGTATATACAAGTTTGGAGATAGTTTTACCATTCATTCCCTGGTAGATCCATCCTCAACATTTCAAAAGTAAGGGAATGTCCACAAATGTCTTCATTTCCATATCTAAGATCAATATTCTTCCTCTACCTAGGCTTTACATGAAGAATAGATAGATTGATAGCTTGAGCAAATTAAGCCAATTTAGTAGCTAAACTAAAAGATACTACAATTGGAAATAATATAAAATGACTAATAACTATTTACAATACTAAAAATTATATTGTTGGCATGTATTCCTATTCATTTTACACATTCAAAGTTAGCAAAGAAAAGAAAAAAATAGATGATCTAGATGAACATCGAGATAATTCTAAGGTTGCATGTAACTTGTAATTATACCTCAAGTCATTTATCACCATGATGAAGATCGGTTCTTAGTTCATCAATATCAGAGACCAAAAATGTGGTAAATTGTTGAAGACCCTTGAATGAACTAATTGTGTAAATCCATTGAATGTAATACTTATTGAAGCCCCTTAACTACGAAGCTAATTAATTTCCCAATAATCTAGAGGGGATAATGCTTTTGATTTAGTCTATGAACTTTTACTCATTGTTATCATGCGGAAGAGTCTGATACATATAATATCAATTTCATGTATTTGTTAAAAATAAAAGAGATGTCATTAAAGTGATCGGAAAATCAACGTCCAACTACCTCAAATGGCCAATCAAAAGTTTAGTTATTAAGTTATAAGATCATGTTTTTGCTAATTCATCAGCAAGACATATCTATTCTATCAAATTGACTTGTAAATTTAATGTGGTATTTACCAGTAAACATATTTGGGTTGATCACCCAACTATGTATCCAAATAGGTGTACCATGTAGCTATAAAGAATTCATCCTAAAACTAGTATTAGAAATCATCCATAGGACTTTCCCAATCTGATTTTCCTATTTTTCATTTTCTCCTAGGTCAAGAAGGATTTCTATCTTTCCCACCTGTGTTACTAGGAATTTTTTCTTCTCATCTGATATGGTTCTCAAAATATCCTAAGACCTCAAGGGGGAATATCTCAACCTTGGCATTCTATGGGCCTTCTACAACTTGAATTCTTCTTCTATAACTTCATTCATGCATTAATCTCTTCCAAATGGTGAATTTAAAATATATACTATTGTTGTAACTTTATGTTGATCATGTAGCTATAAAAAGTTCATCCTAAAACTAGTATTAGAAATCATCCATAGGACTTTACCAATCTAGTTTTCTTGTTTTGAATTTTCTCCTAGGTGAATAAGGATTTCTATATTTACCACCCATCTTACCAGGAGTCTTGTCTTCTCATCCTATATGGTTCCCAAAAAATGCTGAACTCAAGGGGGAATAATGTTGACCTTGACATTCTTTGAGCCTTCTATAATTTCCTACTACAGTTTAGATTCTTCTTCTAGAACTTCATTTGTGCATCGATCTCTTCCAAATGGTGAATTTGAAACATATTCTGTTGTTGCAAATTTATATTGATTTAGATCTTCAACAACTTCAAGTTTATTTGGACTTGTCACTTCCTTTTCCAAATCTTCAAAGCATTTGGTCAAAGGTCCCATACTTCACTCATTGATTTTTTTTTTCCTTTGCATAATTTGTTTGTTTGTTGTGTGATGTATCTAGAAGCCCAAAATTATGACATGGTCTACATCTAAAACATTCGCAAAATCCATCTTTTGGTTCCATGAAACACCTCTCAATAGTGATTCAATGTCCTCAGAAATACCTTTTAAAGTCAACTTACACTGACAAGTTATGGTTGTAGGTGATGGTTGCTGCTTCTTTATGCTCCAGACTATTTTACAAAACCTACTTTTAATTGTGAAAAGTTCCTAGGATTCATCAAATAATTGGCATGTTTGTAAACAACAGTCCTAAAACCTTAGTGCAATATGATAGTAACCTTCAGAAAATATTCCTTCAAAAAATCATCTATATCATCATATTTTAGACTTCACACATGGAATTATTCCTCGATATATATTCATCATATTTTAGACCTCATACTTCTAAGCCATACTATTTAATCTATGAATCTGGAAGCAATGGCACCTCAAATAACACCCCATTTGAAGTTACAATATGCACAAATATGTGCTCAAAATCACCCCAGATTTGGAATATGATGCTCAAAATAGGTTATGGTGTTGAAGTTGTGAAATTCTAAATCACAGTAGATCATGGAGTTGAGTATACCTCACAGAGAAAGAATGAGCAGAGAAATTGAGTTACAGTGAAAATTGCAATAAAAAAGGGCACACAATTGAACATGCATGAGAACTCATATAGGTATAGAATAATGTGACATGATCCAATAATTAGTATAGTGAACAATGATGTTACAATGGAGAGAATTCGAATCACTTGGGAGAATTCGAGTCTCAGTTTGTCTAGCATAGGAATTGTCACCACTGGAGTGCTCTGGAAGACCCAAACTCAACTCAACTGAACCTAAACTTAGTTAACTGAAGACACGACCAATTAATTGACCAAGAAGGGCACATTAGTGAGTTTTTCATGCAAACTAGTTAGAAAAGGATGCATGAGGACACAATCAGTGGCAATCAGAGCATAAACCCCTCGCAAGAGTTGAATAACTCAGGTGGACTGAAATGGAACACTAAGTTGGATCCTAAAATATAGGGAACCAACTTAATTGGTCCAAAAATGATGCATTCAGGGTGCATTGGGTGGCTGATGGATCCTAGATGACATTTGCACACCACTAGGGGTAAAATGACATCATCAACTACTAGGAAAAAAGAAATAATGCTAAGTAGGACAAGGATGGAGTATTAATTATCCTTACACCCCACCTTAATACAAAATTGTGCATCCTAGGCCCGGGTTACTAAGACCAAAGGTCACCCATACAATCAAATAAATGATTAAAATAAAATAACTTTCCATGAACCAAGGAAATGGGGAAAACCTCATGGGAAACCCCCCCTCAAAATAGGATAGTAGGGAGCTCAAACAACTTTCACACCAAGTAGATATCCAAGATAAACAAATCTCTTATGAGTGAAAAACTTAGTGAATATGTTTGCAATAATATCCTCTATAGGACAATAATGTAGTGAGATGGTCTTGTTGTGCACTAGCTCCCTAATGTAGTGCATGTGAACTTCAATATGTTTGGTCCTTTGCTTCCGAACTCAGTCACTGTAGATTCTAATGGAACTTTTATTATAAAAAAAAAAGGCCTACCGAAGGAGAAGTACAAATGCCAAACTCTGTCAAGATCCCATGCAACCAAACTACCTGGATAGCTGCATTCACAGCCCCTCTGTACTCTGCCTCTACTGAAGAAAGTGTGAGTGTTTCATGCTTCTTGCTTGACCAACAGATTGGTGTTGATCCCAGCATGAATACATACCCTAAAGTAGATTTTCTATTAGTATTGTCTCCAGCCCAGTCTGAGTCAGTAAAACCAACCAGATCTAGTTGAGCACCAGCAGAATAATGAATACCAAACTCTCGTATACCTTTCACATAGTGCAAGATCCTCTTAGCTACTCTGCAATGTATCCCATGTGGCTACTGCATGTACCTAGCCACACCACCAACAACATATAATAGATTTGGTCTTGAATGTGTCAAATACAACAAGCTACCAATCAGTTATCTGTAAAGAGTTCTATCAACCAAGGGAGTGGAACTACCTTCTTCCAATCTAACGCCAAATAGGAAGGGAAAAGATGTGGATTTGCAATCAACCATATGAAACTTTTTCAGTAAATCAGATGCATACCTTGACTATGAAATCATGGTACCTGAAGCATTTTGAGTTACTTCAAGACCAATGAATTGTTTTAACAGTCCTAGATCTGTCATAGAGAATTCCTTGTTCACGGAAGACCTGATGAGATTCAACCCAGTATTAGATCCACCGGTGATGAGCAAGTCATCCACATACAAAACAATCAACAGTATACATCCTCCCTTTTGTTGCATGTAAACATTGCAATCAGATTTGCATCTTTCAAACTTTTGTGACAATAAGAAGGAATCCATATTTGCATACCATGCCCTTGGGGCTTGCTTGAGCCCATACATTGATCTCCTCAGTTTGCATACCAAGGAAGCATCATTAGTGTACCCGTCAATTTTTTTCATGTCATGATCTCTTCTTCTAAGTCACCATGCAGGAAGGCACTCTTTACATCCATGTGATGTACCTCCCATGCATTCAAAGCTGCAATGGGAAAAAAAACCCTTACTGAATCCATTCTTTCTATAGGAGAGAATGTCTCATTGTTCTCCAAACCTTGAACTTGTGAGTACCCCTTTGAAATCAACTGATCCTTGTACTTGGTTATGGATCCATCAGATGCAAGCTTTGTTTTGTAGATCCATTTGCACTGAAATAGTCTAGAAAGAGTGATAAGATCCCATGTCCCATTGTTTTGCAGTGACTCATATTATTCATCCATGGTTGCTTGCAATCTCAAATCATGACAAGCCTCTCTGTAAGACTGTGGATCAGACCCCTATAAGACTATGGATCAGACCCCACCATCATGAAGCACCTCACAGGGAGAAGTGGATCTGTGTGGAAAAGTGCAATATTTGAATCTTGGTATTGAGATCTTGTTCTACTGTAGTTAGATGGATCTCCAACAATGTCCCCAGCTGCCTCAATAATATTTTGATCCCATTTAGGCTTTGGATTAGGAGTAGGTGTTGGATATGGATCTGGAGCTACTAGATCTTCATACTCAATATCTGGATCTGAATCATATTGATCTTCTTCTTTAGAATATGAATGTAGATCACCTATAGAAACATCATTAGAATAAACTGAAAGAGGTAGATCAATTTTACCTTCTTCTTCAACTGGTTGTAGCTCATGCAATGGATCCTCATTGAATTGAGCACTTCTTTCAATGAAGCATCTCTTGGTTATAATCTCCATCAGTTTGTAAGTTTTTTCATCTTCTGCATATCCAAGAAGAATGAATTCACTACTTTGAGGTTGAAGTGCTTTCCTTTTGTTGAAGGGAATTATGTACCATGCCCTGGATCCCAAAACCCTCAGGTGAGAGACATCAGGTTTGTGTCCCTTCAATGCTTTGAATGGAGTGACCCCATCAACAGATATGTGGGGTACCCTATTCTGAATGTATGTGGCACATTTCACTGCTTCTGCCCAGATATTTGATGGGAGATATCTTTCTTCAAGCAAGCAGGTAGCCATATCTTTCAATGACCTATTCTTCCTCTCTGCTACACCATTTTTATGTGGTGTGTATGGGACATATTGTTGCATTTGAATACCTTTGGAAGCACATAGTTGTTGCAACTCCTTCTTGATGCAATCCCCTCCATTATCTGATCTGAGTGCTTTGATCTGTTACAAACATAAAATAATAAAATATCTAATAATAAATTACAATAATTACTAATAATAAATATCATTTATAATTTATGAGGAGATGCAACTCCTCAATAAAGGTTCCCAAGCTATATTTTAGTGGGCCATTAATTGTAATCTAAACATCATCTATCATCAATATACTATTCAATTACCAAAATGTGGGAATTCGAATATTTGTGGGAATTTTAGAATTATTACTGGTGTTAAGAAGTTTTTACGCTTCATTGGTATCAGAGAAAATTACCAAACCACATGTGGTTTCTTAATAAGTGGGTTTGGGTTTATTCTCCAACAACAAACAAAAAGAAAGATTTGAACCTGGGTGGGGAAGGTAACAATCATTCATCCAAACCACCCAATCTACACCATTTTACAAAAATTAATTGGAAACTAAGATTAGAAGAGCATCAAAAGAAGATCTTTTATAATAAGGATCATATTGAACATTATTTATTATATTTTTTTTCATTACATTGTGGGGAAAATCTAATTATTGAAGATTATTACCCTTTGAAATTGAAGACCAAATAAGAAGACATAAATTCAAGTCCAAAGAATAATTTGCTTTTAAGTTAAAGACCATTATCATTGAATAATTTGAAGTCAAAAGAAGACAAAGCTACCATCCAAGAAGTTGACTTATGGCGAATTCAAAATCAAAATTGGAGCCAAAGCTACAAGAAGCATTAGACAAATTAGAGCAATATAAAGCAACCAATAAATATCTTCAATTTGATATTAGGAAGCAAAAATTGTTTATTCATTTAGAAGAACGGGAGAATAAATGCTTGGAAGATAAAAAATCTGAGTTAGAAAAATCTAATAAAGAATTCAAGAAAATGTTATCAGATAAAGATGAGAAAATATCACATTTAGAAACTCATAATCAAAAGCTTGAAGACCAAATCAGAAAGTCAAAGAATCACCATATACAATCAATAATGATTTAAGAAAAGAAATAAAGCATCTAAACGAGCTCATCATGGACAAAGATGTTGAATTGGCGCAAGTCCAGAGAAAGTTAGAAAGTCAAGAAGCTGAGAATTTCCACCTTCAACACTAGATTAGTGAACTCGAACAAAAAGAGAATGACACTAAAAAGATGCACAAGTTGGAGATTACAATTGTCAAATGCACGTTATCAAATAACACTGAAGAAATATATCAGTTAAGAAACCATAAAAAGACATTAATTGGAAAAATTAGGAAGTTAAAAAGTACTAAGAGGACAGAACAATCAAACAAATATACTAAAGGAAAATTACTAGATAAAGAGGAAGAAAACCAACAGCTGAGAAATTTTAATCAAGAACTAGAGGAACAAATCAAGAAGTTAAAATGGGAAAAAAGTCGCAAGATGAAAGGTTAGCGAATATCCGGATTGCACAAATCCACAAGGAAGCATCTAGACTCTTCGGAAAACAAATTCAAGTTGAGGAATAAGAAACAAAAACAAATTTGGTCCTCATCATAGTTCAAAAAGGAGTTTATCCACGAGAAAAACGAACAATAAAAACTCCTTATCGAAACCCCACTTATAAAAGTCATTTTGACCAACGACAGGACCAAAATGAACATAAACAGACAAGTTATGATTTCAGATGCAAAGGAACACAAAATATATAACCTAAAAAAAAACAAGAAGATTTACTCAACAAGGTGACCAACATTCAACTCCGATGAAGGTAAATATCAGATGGATCACTTCCTAGGAAATGCGACTTTTCAGTTCAGGGATTCAAAAATTATATCACCATGTTCATCAAGTATCAGAGTTACAATTTCAAAGGGACATAAGAAGATGTTACAAACAAAAATAACTAATAAGTCCTTCACTAAACAAAGCTTTGAGGACAAAGCTTCCCTTAAGGGGAATGCAATGTTACAAACATAAAAGAATAAAATATCTAATAATAAATTACAATAATTACTAATAATAAATATCGTTTATAATTTATGAGGAGATGCGACTCCTCAATAAATATTCCCAATCTATATTTAAGCAAGCCATTCATTGTAATGTAAACATCATCTATCATCAATATACTATTCGATTATCAAAATGTGGGAATTCGAATATTTGTGGGCATTTTAGAATTATTACTGGCATTAAGAAGCTTTTACGCTTCATGATCTTCCTCCCAACAATGTTCTCAACTAAGGCTTTGAAAACTTTAAAGCTTTCGAATACCTCAGATTTCTGTTTGAGAAAGTAGATCTAGCAAAACCTAGGGTAGTCATTAATGAAGGTCATAAGGTATCTGGATCCATTCATTGAAGTAGTGGGAATCGGTCCTGAAACATCACTATGAATCAGATCTAGTATGGAGGAATGTTGGAGCCTAGGTCGTAGCTGCGGTAAAGCTGCGAATTTTGGGGAAAAGACACAAGTATGAAAGGAAAGTGCTAATTTTGGGACAAGCACTAAGTTTTGTGCAAGAAGGAGACGGTGCGCAGTACGGTGCCAGATAGACAAGCTCAGTAAGGATTATGGACCGGAAATCGCGGAGCTTTCACGCACGTCATCGAAGAATGAAGGTGGCTCAGCTACCATAATAAATAAGGCGATGGAGTAGAGGGCTCAGCTACCCTCATTTAAAGGCTAAGTACAGAAGTTATGGTTGCTCGGATCAAGGAGGAGCAACGGACCAGAGCATTGAAGGCGAAGGACGATCGCCCATACCCACAATCTGCGCCGGAATTCATGGAGCCTGCAGGAAGCGGCGACATGACTGCAAGCGGCGCCTACAGTACACCTAGCCATGTGCGTGGTTAGGGTTTTTGGGAATCACTGTTGGGAAAGGCCCACAGTTTTGTAAAGGTGCGACCGCCATGGCCACCTATATATATGAACAATTGTAATGGATAGATGTTAGTTAGTTGGAAGTTAGAGAGTTAGCAAGTAAGAGCTAGATACTCTTGAGGATAGATCATGTGTTGATTATCCTTTGCTAAGCATTTCTACTGTGTGTAGAACTAGAGTAGAATCGGATAGCCGAGGAGCTAATCCCCGAGTTTCCAGACAGTCTGTGTGACGTCTGCGCCTTTGTAATCTCTGTAGAGAAGAGACTGATTAAGAGAAGGGCTCCCAGCTGTGTACGTGAAGTTTCCTGTAAAGATCTAAGGCTGGAGCTGTGTGCGCAGCATATTGTATAACTCTATGGTTTTCTGGTTAATATAAACTCCCGTGGACGTGGTTTTCCTCGAGGAGATGAGTTCCACATATATCTCTTGTTATAATGTTTGCGTGAATGATAACTATTTAGAGTTCATTACTTGTGTGTGCGAGACTCCTGTATTATCTTTGTGACTGTTTAAGCGAGTTGGAAAGGTCCCTTGATATCTATAAGTGTTAAGTACCGAAGAAGTAGTAACGCGCTGTCGCTGCCGCGAGAGAAGACTGCGTTACTGCGCTGGATGTGAAGGGCGAGGAAGTATTTAGCGCTTCAACGCAAGGAATAGTTGCCTTCTGCGCTAGAGAGGAGAAACCACGCAGTAGGCCTGCCAAGGAAGGAATCCGCGCAGCTACGCCGAGCGGCCTGCGGGAAAGTCCGACCGCCGATATCTGAGGAACCAGAAGAGGAAGAGCAATCTCCGCGTCACCCAGGTTAAGGAAACCTGATTCCTTAACCCCCCCATAGCCACTTCGGGTGAGACCTCGAGCTGCTGCGCAGCTCGTTGCCGAGAGGGCCAGTGCGCCAAGGGGTTTTGTTGCTGCGCTTCATTAAAACCCGGGTCTGCCCAAGAAAGCAGCCAACAAATGGTTCCGTTGCCGCGTGAGCGAGACTTCTTATTCCAGTGATGTGCGAGATTGACGCGCAACCTAGAGAGAGAAAGGAGCCAACAAATGGTTCCGTTGCCTTGTGACTTATTACTGTGAGTTGTTATTTCGGCGACGTGTGAGATACTGTTGGAGCCAACAAATGGTTCCGTTGCTTTGAACCCTGTTGTTGAGCCAACAAATGATTCCGTTGTCTTGCGACTTACTGTTGTGAGACTTATTATTTCCAAGGCATCTGAGATCGTTGCTGAAGCCAGCAAAAGGTTCTGTTACACTGAGACTTGCTCAGTTGACAAATGTGTTACTGGAATCCTACAGCTAAAGAAATTGGAGACTGGTTTGATTTAAAGGCTAAAGAGTTCGCTGAACAAGAAAATAGAAGTTCTACGCTCCAAACAGAAGACTGGTTACAGAAGTATATTTACACTGACCTTCACGAAATTTTCTTTGTTACCTTTGCACTGGAGTTACACGCTTGGATAGCCAAGTTAGCAGATTCTAGACCTACTGTGCATATTGATCGACCCGTCGCTTGGACGCCTGAGCTAGTCAGTATTGTGAAGCGGATAGACAATCCTGTGTCCCGCGCAGTAGACTTTTGGTTGAATAGTCTATTGAAAGGTTTCATCACCGAGTTTGCAGTAGATACAAGAAAGAGTTTCAGTGAAGCTGAGAGGAATTTCTTCCAAGTACACAGAGGTAAGTTCTTAAATTCTTTGAACTTATGGATTAAAATGCTTCTGTATGAAAAAGGAAAGCTATGTATTACTTCTGATGAATAGCATAGACAAGTAATGTCCGTAGATTCTGATAGCGATCCTGAACTTATTGGTTGCACTCGTAGTGGAAAACGGTATAAAGTAGGCCTTGACCAACATTCTTCTGAGTCTAGCCCAGACAATAGTCAAGTCCCTGGACCAAGCCATATAGAAAGACAAGAGAGTGCTCATATCCCTTATTACCCTTTTACACCGCAAAAGCCAGACAAAGCTCAGTATAACCCCGCAGTAACACCTTCTAGTAGCCCACACGGTACTTCCAGTACCTCTGTACCACCTTTATTTAACCAGCCCAGAAGCACTGCTACAGCAGCCTCACCTCAACCTAACACAAGAAGGATGGGTGATGACATGAAGCTACCAACTTTTAGAGGAACAGGGATAGAAGACCCTGAGCAGCACTGGTTCTTATGTGAAGCTATTTGGACAATTAAGCAAATTAATGATGATGCTGTTAAACTGGTTCAGTTAGCAACCACACTAAGAGAAAGAGCCTTGACTTGGTTCATGAAATACTCAGCAGCACAGAATAGAATGCTTGCTGAGGTAAGAAATGCTATGATTAGAGAATTTAAGAAACCTAAATCAGAATCACAGTGTATAACAGAGCTCAAAGACATCAAACAGTTACCTACAGAATCAGTATGGGACTTTGACCAGAAGTTCAAAGCTTTGATAGATCAAGTAAGCTTCGAGTTTGCACCACAGCAGCATAAAGAATGGTTCATTGCTGCGCTGCTTCCACACATTAGACTTCCTCTTATGCAACAGAATCTCAATACTCAGGAACAAGCTCTAGAGATGGCTATGAAACTAGAAGCTTCGCCTATTGCGGGAACAAGCAACGATGTTGCGCATTTACAGAACCAATTAGCAAACTTAACCTTGCAAGTGCACGATATTAAGAAAGGCAAGGAGATTAAGGAAGAAATTTGGTGTACAAAATGTAAAGCCCAAGGTCATTCAAAGGACCATTGTCCCGTTTTTATAGACTATATTGCAACTGGAGCACCTAACCCTTTACCACAGGCACAAGGGCCTTGGTGTGAAATCTGTAGAACTAGAGGTCATAGACCACAAGAATGCCACTTACTTCAGAAATATGTACAAACTCCAAAGAATCTATATTGTAATTTCTGTAAATCAGTAGGTCATGATGAGAACAATTGTAGAGCATATGATCTTATGATAGAAAGAAAGCATGATGTTTATAGGGTACAAGCAGAGACACCAGGACCCACAGCAGGTCCACCTTATGACCAAACTTGGGACGCCCGAGCAGGAAATTACAGGGGACGCGGACGCACAACAAATTTTGGTCGTGGAAGAGGACAGATCACTTGTTATAATTGCGGAACACAAGGTCATTTTGCCAGGGATTGCCAAAATCCTACAACCCTCTGCAGGTATTGTAAATCTTCTGACCATATCATTGAAGAATGCCCTCAGTTACAGGCTAAGATGCAACCAAAGACCCCACAGGTCAATCAAAATATTCAGTTGATTGCAGCAGAAAAAAGAGAACCAGACCCTACAGTTAATATAGTGACACGCAGTGGAGCAACCACTGGTGCGCAAGAGATGGGAACGGGAAATCAAGCGACGCAATGGGTGCGCCGCGCTAATAATAAACCAGCCCCACTTAACCTGCAGAAGCAAAAAGAAGCATTCAAGCAAGCTCAAGAGTATTTCTCAGATCCGAGAGCTTCAAGTTCTGCCGCAATTCCGCAGAACAATATTAGATCGCAAGTGCTAAGACAAGACAACCTGGTACAAGAATAGGCCACTACAGCTGGAAGGCCTGACGACGAGCATGCACTAGGCAGTGTTCATGCGTTCCTGCGACAATGTTTAAAATTGTTGCGCAATGAAAAGGCAACTCTAGAACTCCAACACCTGTTGGATCAGTGCCAACAGTCTGCTTCGACGAACACACCGCAGTGTGCTGTTCACCAGATTAGGAGTCACATTAGAACTGGAAAAGAGATGAGGCTTACAGCGCAGATTGGAGCATTTGAAATGGATGAAGTCATGTTAGATTTGGGCTCCGAAGCCAATGTTCTCACTATGCAGACATGGGAACAGATGGGAAGCCCTCAGCTTACGAGATCCCCTATCCAGCTAAGACTCGCAAATCAGCAACGAGTCTCTCCATTGGGTAGATTACCCAATGTACCTATTGATATTGAAGGAGTTAGAAGCTCTGCAGATTTTGAAGTAATCAAAATCATGGATGATAGTAGACCATACCCAGCACTTTTAGGAATAGAATGGGCATTTGATAATTTGGCTGTCATTAATTTGAAGAAAAGACAGATGACCTTTGAGGATGACCAGATTAGGGTCATCGCACCACTTGATCCTATTCAAGGACCAAGGTATATAGAACCCATTCGCGCAGAAGAGGAAGCGCGCCACATGGAAAGTTTGTACCAAATGACCACTAACCACAGTGACTATGTCAACCCCACAGCAGATGGCCATATCAGCTGGCGATGCGATAGTTCGTGCACATTAGACTCAGATGCAGGATTGGAAAACTGGCAGAATCGTTTACATGAGGTTTCTGCAAGACGTTGCGCCATGATGACTAAATCCATTCGATGGATTGGCACAGAATTAACTGACACTCCAATTTTTGATGGTCTAACCGAAGTAACTAAATTTATACAGGAATATGAACAAAAGATTCCAGAACCGCAGCGCATACAGGCACTAGATATAGCATTGCGCGCTACACCCGCAAGATGGTGGGCTGCGCATAAGGAGAATATTCACACATGGAAAGACTGTCGCAGATTGATACTGCGCAGATTCCAGGACACTACAGCAGAAGTGTCGCGCAAATATGAGGGACAGAGTGACCCCAGGTCACACATCGAAGCATGCATTCAGCAATGGTCAGATATTCCGCAAGATGAATGGGTTCACCTATTCATCCACACATTGGATACAGTTCCAAGGAACTGGTATACTGAAACAGAATTGCGCAAAGGCACTTTCACTTGGCCTCTTATGATAGAAAGTTTTCAACTTACCTTCAGCTTTGAATCAGAGCATCCAAGTATTGATCAGGCTCTGAAGTGTATTAAAAAGAAGATATTTGAAGAATGCCCGTTATCAGAATATTCCCAACCAGATTGGGCTGTCCAGATAGAACATGCCCTGGAATGCTATAACTTCACCGCTGAAGAGGAGGACGATCCTCGCAACATCAACATCCCAGAATCAGAAGGGACGCGCAATATTAAAGGTCCTGAGCTTGATATCCCTGCCATCACAGAACACATCAATCTCAAGAAGATTAACATTGGTACAGAAGCTGAACCAAAGTTTGCTTCTATAGGAGATTATTGGGATGATGAAACTGTTGGACATGTTTCAGAATTATTACGTGACTACCAGGATATCTTTCCCACCAAGTTCACAGAAATGAAAGGCATCCTAGGAGACTTAGGAGTGATGCGCATACCTCTGAAAGCAGACGCCAAGCCAGTAAAGCAGCGCCCATACAAGTTGAACCCGCGTTATAAAGAAAAAGTCAAAGAAGAAATTGACAAGATGCTCGCAGCAGGTATTATTGAGCCAGTAGAGGAAAGCGATTGGATTAGTCCTATGGTGGTCCAAGAAAAGAAAACGAAAGGTGAAATAAGAATCTGTGTCGACTTGCACAAACTCAATGATGCATCAGCGCACGATCCATTTCCCACTCCTTTCACAGATGAAGTACTTGATAATGTTGGAGGACAAGAGGCTTACTCTTTCACTGATGGTTTCTCGGGATATCATCAGATCAGAATCCATCCGGACGACCGCCACAAGACTACTTTTGCAACTGAATGGGGCTCATTCCAGTATACGGTAATGCCCTTTGGTCTTAAAAACGCACCTGCTATCTTCTCTAGAGTTGTTGTTGCTGTTTTCAAAGAATTCATTCACAAGTTTCTAGAAGTCTATTTTGATGACTGGACTGTATTTGGCCTATTAAAGAACCATATTGCAAATCTGCGCATGATGTTAGAAAAATGTAGACAGCATCAAATTTCCCTTAACTTGAAAAAATGTATATTCTGTGCGCCCTTTGGTATTTTGTTGGGACATATTGTATGCAGACAAGGACTCCTGATGGATCCTGCGAAGGTTGCCATCATTGCTAATTTACCTGCGCCCAACTCAGTTAAACAATTGCGCACTACATTGGGACATACAGGTTACTACAGAAAATTCATCAAGGGTTATGCAAAGATCACAGCACCTATGGAAAGATTGCTGAAAAAGGATTCGAAGTTCCAATGGACAGAGGAATGCCAACAAAGCTTGGACACACTTAAAGAAAAGATGATCACAGCGCCTATCCTAGTTTTCCCGGACTGGAGAAAACCTTTTCATGTTCATGTTGATGCTTCTTCTATAGCATTGGGGGTTGTGCTTACACAGTCTGGAGAAGGAAGTATCGACCACCCGATTGCTTACTCCAGCAGAAAGCTATCTACAGCTGAGAAGAACTACACCACTACAGAAAGGGAAGGATTAGCTATGGTGTATGCCCTACAGAAATTCAGACACTACCTGTTAGGAGCTCACTTTAAAATGTATACTGACCATTCTGCTCTGAAATATTTGGTCAATAAACCAGTGTTAGGAGGAAGAATTTGCAGATGGCTACTGCTCTTTCAAGAGTATGATTTCGAGGTTATTGTAAAGCCAGGCAGATTGAATGCAGGGCCTGACCATCTATCCAGGATAGAGTCAGGAGAGGAACCTACGAGTCTGGAGGACAATCTTCCTGACGCACAGTTGTTTTCTATTCAAGCAGCAGACGAATATTATTCTGATATTCTTGAGTTTCTCACTACCGGGCAAGCACCGGCTGAGCTTACAATCCAGCAGAAAAAGAAACTTGTTGTTAGAGCCGCAGACTTCACTTTGATAGCAGGCCAGCTTTATAAGTTAGGCCCTGACGAAGTTTTGCGCAGATGTATCTTACCACATGAAAAGAACTCTATCATCGCAGAAGCGCATTCAGGTACCGCAGGAGGCCATTTCGCAGGAAAGCCGACTGCGCAAAAGATATTAACCGCAGGTCTGTGGTGGCCGACATTGCACAAGGATACTAAGGAATTCTGTAAATGTTGCGATGTGTGCCAGCGCACAGGAAAACCCTCAAGGAGAGATGAAATGCCGCTAAGACCCCAGATCACACTGCGCGATTTTGATAAATGGGCCATTGACTTTGTAGGACCTATTAACCCACCAGGAAAAAGAACTGGCGCAAGATACATCATTACAGCTACAGAATACCTCACCAGATGGGCTGAGGCGAAGCCAGTTAAGAACTGCGACGCTGCTACGGCCGCACAGTTCATTTTTGAAAATATTATCACTAGATTTGGATGTCCAGTGATTCTAATGAGCGATCAGGGTACACATTTCCTCAATGAGACTATAGAGGCCCTTACTGAAGAATTTCAAATTAATCACCATAAGAGTACACCCTACCATCCTCAAGCTAATGGTACGGTGGAAGCATTCAATAAAATTCTTGAGAATGCCCTGACGAAGATCTGTAATCAACAAAGAGATGATTGGGACCTTAGAGTCACAGCTGTATTATGGGCTTACAGAACCACTTGCAAGAAACTAACAGGTCACACACCTTTCAGCTTGGTGTATGGACAAGAAGCAGTTATGCCCATGGAATACATTATTCCTAGTCTTAGAATTGCGCAAATTACAGAAATGGCAGATCCTGATACTATGAATGAAATACTTTCGCAACTGCTTGCCTTAGAAGAAGACAGACTCTTAGCCGGATTCCAGCAACAGGTACAGAAGGCAAGACAGAAAGCTTGGCATGACAGGCATATTAAGAATAAAGTCTTTCAGGAACGAGACTTGGTACTCCTCTATGACAGTAAATTTACCAAGTTCCCAGGCAAGTTTCGTGTACACTGGTTAGGCCCTTTTCAGGTGATAAAAATAACAGACGGAGGCGCAGTTCAGCTTGCAAAGCTGGATGGAGAATTACTACCTACAATGATCAACGGGAGTCAGCTCAAGCTTTATCGCGACGGCCACTCCGCTCTGTCGACCTAATATTTTGCTAAAAGAGATGCAGATGCCCAGTGTAGTTGAAAGAGGCACCGCATTCAGTCTACACGGAAGTTGCGAGACACCAAGTCTCCGGCTTCCTGCGCAGTTCCTAGAAACATCCGCGCATGTCTAAAGTTTGGTTGGAGCGAACATAGTTGCGCTCTTGTGAAGCTTCTCCCCGGACCGTTGAACTATCGCTCTTGCGGAGTTCCCTTTGATAATTTGCCGCTTGAAAAAGTTTTGTTGTGGACCCCTAGAGGCACAGTTTCCTAAAGTTGAAATGACCCGCCGAAAATTTGAATTACAGCAGTTATGTAGCCGCGTCTGAATAAATGAAGGATAAGTCCTCTATTTAAGTCTAGCCGTTCTGACGGATTCGGCTTAATCTCCGAAAGATTTGCATTTAACTCTGGCGCCGAAAGCATTAGCTTCTCCCGGAAGGCTGTCAGAACCCGTCAATCACACTAAATGCACCACTACGGCAAGGAGGATAGCGTGTTGTCAACTCATCTATAGCCGCCTATAGCTACGTTACCCCACTTGGTCGCATTTACTCACCTCTGGCTATAAATACCTCACACTTCTATAATTTTTGGGTTACTTTCCTCGAGTTGCTATCTTGTTTACGAATCCAAGTTATTGTTTTCAGAGCCGAGTTGTGCAGAGTATTTTCCCTTGTTTTCAGCGTCCATATCCTACGAAGGTCCGCCATTTGCTGTCCAAAGTTTTTTTTCCCTACATAGATTCACGACGGAGAACCTGTCAACTGAAGAAGTTGTTCGTCAATTCCTGCGCCGAGGCTTAGATTTCGGCATGACTACTCCAGTCACAGCTTCGACTTATGTACATCCTGGTTATCAGGATCCCAGACAACCTCCGGCTACAAGAGCGTCGCCATCACAACCAGAAGAACCTGTTCCAGAGCCGTTGGCGACCATGGCAAACTATATTCCGCCGCGTCCAGATGATGCGCCAGAAGTACAGATCCCGAAGAATGCAAAGTATCCTATTCCGCTACCGCCACTACCGGCTAGTGTGCGGGTAGAAGGGCAACTGTTAGGAAACATTCCACTGGTCAAGTTCTCTGACTTCAACCTCGGAGACTATAAGACATACCCTCAGTTCCAGCTAGACCGATATCTGGATATAGTGCATAATCCCACCAGAAAGGTTGACGAGTTCATCCCGAAGGGATTTGTAGCAAATCTTGAGCGCCCTGGACTCTTGAATTTGTTGAAGCCACCGCACTTTGGGCGTAGCAATGAAGCGAACGCAGTCGTTAAAACACTGCTATCATGCGTTCATGGAGGTTACCTTTGGCTCGGGAGGCCAATTGATCTAAATGTTGATTTAATTCACCGCATTACTGGTCTATCTAAGGCTGGTAAGGATCCCAATATTCATTTTGTGGGAAAGGACAAGGACAGAAAATTGACTGCACAGGTGGTGCAGAAGTACAACTTAACAAGAGGAGGTCGGGCTTATGACCTCACTGCAGTAGAAGATGAGGCACTCCGATTTACAGGAAGTCTGCTTGTAGGCAGACTTCTCACAAAGTGCCGACTGAAGGAAGTTACTGGAGCTGTCGTAGAGCTCGCCATCGCAGCTGCGGAGGGAGAGCAGTACAACTGGTCTCTCTTCCTGCTGAATTCTTTCTTGGCTGATTGCCTGAATGTGCAGGACAATGCAGCCCAATCATTCCATTTTTCATGGCTTCTAATTTTATGCGCTCTCGTTGGGTGGAAGGAGCCCCCGAATACTCAGTTCCTTCCGCACCGCGCAGGAGAGGTTGTCGGCATGCGCTACATCAACCTCTGGGATTCCCCTAATCCCGCGAAGCGCAAGATGAATCGCGCTGTCTTTTGTGAGTACTACTATCTCCTCCGAGATACCATTCAAGAAATTCCAAGGCTGATCGAGGAGACAGCCACGTTATATGACGGGAAGTTGGCTTTTACAGCCGACTTACATCAACTTCACCTCCGCCCTTGCGGCATTCCAGATGAATGGGCACTAGGCCTTTACAGAATGACTACAGAGGATGTTGAAGAAACCATCAAGTCTTGGCCGGATGAGTGGAGGGAGGCCGCCGATCTCGCATCCGCGCTGCCAACCGCCGCTACGAAAGAGAAGGATAAGGGCAAGGAAGCCCGTGAGCAGAGAAGTGATGAAGGATCCACAGAACCAGCCACCAAGAAGCAAAAAGTGTCACATCCCGCTGAGGCTATTCCCTCGGGGATCGACCAGTACCTACACAAGCAATTTCGCGAGCTGCGCAATGCGCACGCTCACATCAGAAGTGCTCTAGACCTACAGTTTGTGGAAATAAAAGGTCTCGCAGGAAGAGTTGCCCAGACCCATGCACCAGCATCTACTTCGCAGGCGCCACAAGAAATTCCAAGTGCCGAGCGAGTTGAAGAACTCATTGAAAGGCATACTGTCGTGCATATTCCGCCTACCAGCATGAAACTTCCAGATCCGCTAGCTGCACTACAGGTAAGCGCCGTTGGTCCCGTTGAAATTAATTTGTCTCTAATTCCTATAGAGACTCTACAGCTAGTGCATGAGAAAGTTTCTCTTGAGTTGAGAGCTAGAGAGCTCTCTAAATTCCAGGAAAATCAAAGACTGCAATCGCAGGAGTTAGAGTTGAAGGCAATCCATCAGAATACCTCTGAGAAGCTTGCACTTTATGAGGCGCAAGACATCGGTATCAGAAACGCAGTGGATGAGATTGCCCAGTTATTGCCGACTTGCGAGATTCAACCAGACCTCCCTCTGGTTGCAAAAGTTCAAATTATTGGCGAAAGGGCGAAAACCCTGGAGCAAGAAATAGTTGCTATGGCAGAAGGCCATAGAACCCAGATCGCTGAGCTAGAAGCTCGCGTTGCTGCGCATCTTACGGATGATGCGCAGGTACAATTTGAAGCACTGAGCAGAGCTTCCACACAGATGAAAGATCGAGTACAGGAAGCCAAGAACCTGATGAACCAGGCTATGGAAGCTTGGACGGAGCTTGTG
The DNA here is from genome assembly GCA_027924585.1 of Larix kaempferi. NCBI lineage: Eukaryota > Viridiplantae > Streptophyta > Pinopsida > Pinales > Pinaceae > Larix > Larix kaempferi. The sequence continues at coordinate 3,392,829 of BSBM01000052.1, read as the reverse complement.
AACCTCCCTTTTAAAGTGGGACTGTCAGAACAGGTGCAAGCTGCAGAACAATCTCTCACTGTTCTGAATGAATAAGCTAAGGCCTTAACAGGCTTACCAAAAATGAAGAAAATGGGCGAAGTGCGCAAAATGCAGCAGCAACTGCACAAGCTCAGAACTGAAGATGAGAAGCTCACCAACAGCATTCAGCCATTCATGGATGAGTATGCTGAAATCGTTGCCCAGGTTGAGACAAAAATCAAAGAGATTGCTGAGTCTCAGGAGATCATTGATACCCTCACTAAAGATGAAGCGACCGCAGAAACGGTGCAAACAGCTGATGAGTGTATTGAGGAATTGGACTCCGCTATTGCGAAGTGGAGGAAAACATTCGCGGAGATTCAAGCAAAAGCAGATGCGCAAATCAAGCGACCACACGCTAGTGCGAGTGGCTCGAGGGCGAGCCACAAGTGAGTGTTAGGGGCCTATTGGAGCCTAGGTCGTAGCTGCGGTAAAGCTGCGAATTTTGGGGAAAAGACACAAGTATGAAAGGAAAGTGCTAATTTTGGGACAAGCACTAAGTTTTGGGCAAGAAGGAGACGGTGCGCAGTACGGTGCCAGATAGACAAGCTCAGTAAGGATTATGGACCGGAAATCGCGGAGCTCGCGCGCACGTCATCGAAGAATGAAGGTGGCTCAGCTACCATAATAAATAAGGCGATGGAGTAGAGGGCTCAGCTACCCTCATTTAAAGGCTAAGTACAGAAGTTATGGTTGCTCGGATCAAGGAGGAGCAACGGACCAGAGCATTGAAGGAGAAGGACGATCGCCCATACCCACAATCTGCGCCAGAATTCATGGAGCCTGCAGGAAGCGGCGACATGACTGCAAGCGGCGCCTATAGTACACCTAGCCATGTGCGTGGTTAGGGTTTTTGGGAATCACTGTTGGGAAAGGCCCACAGTTTTGTAAAGGTGCGACCGCCATGGCCACCTATATATATGAACAATTGTAATGGATAGATGTTAGTTAGTTGGAAGTTAGAGAGTTAGCAAGTAAGAGCTAGATACTCTTGAGGATAGATCATGTGTTGATTATCCTTTGCTAAGCATTTCTACTGTGTGTAGAACTAGAGTAGAATCGGATAGCCGAGGAGCTAATCCCCGAGTTGCCAGACAGTCTGTGTGACGTCTGCGCCTTTGTAATCTCTGTAGAGAAGAGACTGATTAAGAGAAGGGCTCCCAGCTGTGTGCGTGGAGTTTCCTGTAAAGATCTAAGGCTGCAGCTGTGTGCGCAGCATATTGTATAACTCTATGGTTTTCTGGTTAATATAAACTCCCGTGGACGTGGTTTTCCTCGAGGAGATGAGTTCCACATATATCTCTTGTTATAATGTTTGCGTGAATGATAACTATTTAGAGTTCATTACTTGTGTGTGCGAGACTCCTGTATTATCTTTGTGACTGTTTAAGCGAGTTGGAAAGGTCCCTTGATATCTATAAGTGTTAAGTACCGAAGAAGTAGTAACGCGCTGTCGCTGCTGCGAGAGAAGACTGCGTTACTGCGCTGGATGTGAAGGGCGAGGAAGTATTTAGCGCGTCAACGCAAGGAATAGTTGCCTTCTGCGCTAGAGAGGAGAAACCACGCAGTAGGCCTGCCAAGGAAGGAATCCGCGCAGCTGCGCCGAGCGGCCTGCGGGAAAGTCCGACCGCCGATATCTGAGGAACCAGAAGAGGAAGAGCAATCTCCGCGTCACCCAGGTTAAGGAAACCTGATTCCTTAACCCCCCCATAGCCACTTCGGGTGAGACCTCGAGCTGCTGCGCAGCTCGTTGTCGAGAGGGCCAGTGCGCCAAGGGGTTTTGTTGCTGCGCTTCATTAAAACCCGGGTCTGCCCAAGAAAGCAGCCAACAAGGAATCTCTCTTTGCCTTCCCAACATCATACTTTCACTCTGGGTGTTTCCCTACCAATCAACCTTTGTAGATAATTTCCTTGAGAGAACTTTATGTCTAGAAAAACTTCAACCATCTCTTGCTTGTGCAAATATTGTAGGTATTTGAAGTTTAGGTGTCTGAATCTTTCATGCCAAAGTCTACATGTCTCATTTGCATGAGTCAACAAAGCACTTTAATGTGAGTCTGGAAAAAAGTAGGAGAACTCATATGCCTTGGAAGCATGGTTTACAACTCCTTTGGCTATCGGCTTACTAGATGAGATCTATGCAACCTCAACTATGTCATGTCCAAATACTACTTTCTTTGGTGAACTTGTGTGTGTACTATCATAAACAAACAACAATTTAGATGCTAGAGAAGGAACATACAACACATTGTTGAACTTTCCATGCTCAAGATGTATATTTCCCTTCCATTCAACAAATATTTGAGAGTCATCTCACATGTGTATTCTAGGTCCATCGGTGATATCTAATGAATAGAATGGCTCTCTGGAGGCAACCATGTGATTGGAGGCTCTAGAATCAATAGGAAAATCTTGGGATTATGTGAATCCAACCTTCACTATATGGCATCTCTTATGATCTTCTGACTTGCCACCTGGATCAGTCTTACTTGCGCCTTCGGGGAGGCAAATGTTATGATGTTCAAGGAGTTTTTCCATTTGATCTATGGTCTTATTCATACAATAACTCTCATCATGGTTACCCTTCTTGTAGTATGTACACTTGTATTTCTCAAATTTCTTTTGCTTGTCCTTCTTGGAGCTGCAGGCTCCTTCCGATGGACTAGACTTGACATTCTACTTGGGTTCAAATTTATTCTTCTCTTTTCCCTTTTGCTTCCCTTTTCCATTCGCACGTTTTGACTCTCCATCCATAAGAGCTTGATTTTTGGAGGCCTTCAAGGTGCCCATCTGAATCAATTTGTCTCTTTCTTGGATGAGAGATTCAATGAAAACATGTAAGGATGGAATTTTCCAACCAGGGATTGAAAATATCCCTGAATGGAAGGTAGAAAAAAAGTTGGAGAATTCAGGACCAATCTTGCTTAGAATGGATAGCACCAACTACTCATCCTTCTTATCAATGCCACTTTGCTTGCCATTAGAGGAAATTTCAATTTCAAATAGGCCTTTCAAACCTAATTCAAATTCCATGTTATCATGTATTATCCAATCAAATTGCTTTAAAATTCAAATACTGTATAGGTCTTAAACAATTTTTTATTATAGAATACCAAAATAATGGATTATTTTAATAATATAATTTATCTACCCTTGCTCTAAATTTTCTTGGATATTGAAATAATATCTTCCCAGGATGCCCCAAATTGTCTTGGATACCGAAATGAAATTAATATCCTAACCCATTCTCCACTAATTACTATTACAACTAATATATAATAATATTATATTAGAATTAATATTTAATAATAGCCGTCAAAAGTTGGGTCCAATAAATTTTAATTAATATCATAACTAATATACACATCCTTCTTTTAGCTAACATGTGACCAATATATAATATATAATAGTAATAGTAATTAATATTATAACTAATATATAATTATATTATATTATAATTAATATTTTATAATAACCATCAAAAGCTGGGTCCAATAACTTTTAACTAATATAATAACTAATAACTTTTTTTTTTTTTCCTTGGAAAAAGTCTGTAATTTTATTTCAAAAAGATGAACAAAATTACATTCTGCACATGTAATAGGATCACATAGATCCCTACATTGTCACATATTTACATTCCCATGGCTCGGGAACAAACCCTCAAACGCCCAAAAAAAAATAGAACACCAGTGAATTAAAACAGGCTTCAAACCCACCAAAAACCAGATCCACATAAGAGATCCACAGCTCCCAGGATCTGCCTCCACTCCGCAGGATCCACTCCCGTACGCATCCTCCTACCTCCCAACAGCAAAGGCAGTCCAGCCTCAATAAAGAGGGATATGACAGAGCTCCCTGCAGCGAGCAAGAAGGCAACGACTATATAGTGAGCAGCACCCAGAAGAGGCAACAAACCCTGTAAACAATGAGCAGGAAACCGATCCTATCCACGAAATCCACAAAATGAAGAACACATCTCATCCCGACCGCAGCCCTCTAGATCTGCCTCCACCGACAGAACAAGATCCGCTGGCCTCCAAGAACAGCAGAGGACCTAAAATCCCGTCATCCATGAGAGGCACAAAACATCAAGAAAAAGCCAATGGTAAAAATCCCAGAATCCTTGAAATGAATGTATTGCCACAAGCGGCTGTGATGAACACCCCCGGACGCCGAAAGATCAAGCAGCAGACAGCAAGGAGCTCCCCATGTCGGTCGAGAACAGTAAAAAGCCCAATCAATCTCCATTACTATTGCCCGTCTTCATGCCATGTCATCACAATTGAGACCTGGCCTGAGCTCCTGGTTGCATAACTTGTTGTATTCCTCCAGTTTCGACATTATGCTTGACGCCGACTGAGTCGACGTGACCTCGACTCCTGCTTCACGCCCTTGTCCTTGAAAATCCCAAAAAGATTAAATCCCGGCGAGAAAGAATCAAAGGCGTTCAGCAATGCGAGTTTCGATTTCAATTCATGCTCGGCTTTCGAGGTCGTCCACCGAAAAGAAGCCGAGCTATCACCGCCTATCTGACGAACCTGGATTAGGCCCGTCGCACAGTTTCCTCTGCAATATTAAAGACAGGAACCCTGCTCTACTGCCCTCGCAGTCGCCACCATCTCCGCCGATCGCCCCGGACCAGCATCCATCAATAACGCATCCGCCGCCGCCACTGGTAAGCCGAAAGAAGCCATCCCCCAATGGGTCGCCGCGCCAAGTCAATAGTAGATGCTCCAAGGTGGAAAAAAAAAACCATACGTCGGCCTATGACAGGAAGCCAATGCAGGAGAGGAGTGGATCGGCCATGGAAGGATCCATGGCCGCCAGAAAACTTCAACGAGAGTCGACTTTCAAAACCCTAGTTGCAGAGCTAGGTCTAGCCCAGAAAAATATCAAGCCCAAATTTTCATTCATTGGGTCATAATAACTAATAACTAATATATAATTAAATATAATAATAATTAATATCATAACTAATATAAGCATCCATATTTTACGTAATACATGACCCAATAACTTTTAAGTTGGCATTGTGTATTTATTTTTCTTTCCTTATTTTCGGTGAAAACACTAGATCAAACTTCATCCACATAAATTGATTTTAATATAAAATATATATCTAAGGTAGCTTTGATAAAAGCTAAATAACCTTGGGAAGCTTTAATAAAAGCGAAATAGTATAAAAAATTGCCTACATGGATTTTTTAACCATTTTCCTTAGGAGGCCCATTTTTCATCCAAATTTCCTCTAATGATTGCATGACCAAAGATTTGAATTTGGAAAAGAATTGTTGGATGGTTTTGAAACTGCAATGTTGAATAGAAATCAACTCATTCTCCATAATATGGACCCTTAGCTCATCTTGTTTTCCAAAGAGGGTCTCCAACTTCAACCAAACCTATTTTGGATTCTTCAATCCACTGAGGTGGAAGAGTAGATCTCTATAAATATGAATTCACATGAAACCAAATGCTTCATCCAATCTATTTAGATACTTGGCCTTCTCAACAACTACTTGAGGTTCAACCTCCTTTCCAATTGTTACCCTGTATAGTGACTTGTTGTGCAACACCATATGCATATCATCCCTCCAATCAAGATAATTGAAGGGTGTCAGGATCATGGGAGAGAGAGGAGCATTCGAATTCTCCAATAGAACTGCTCAAGCAAATATAATGTGGTACTACTGCACTAATTTTTTTTTTCAATAAACTGCAAAAAAATCTCAATTTGGAGACAGGCTACTACTGAGCATTGCTTTAGGACAATAGGCGCATTTTTCTGGATCCTTCACACCTCGCTAGACCTCAAAGGATTTCTGCAATGAATTCAATGCAATGGCATCGGGATTTACTGTGGAAATCCAAAGGATTCTGGTGCACTACTAAAAGAAGCTTCTCAACCTATGCTCACTGAGATCTAATACCATGTGAAATTCTAAATCACAATAGATCATGGATCTGAGTATACCTCACAGAGAAAGAATGAGCAGAGAAATTGAGTTATAGTGAAAATTGTAGTGAAAATTATCAGACAATTGAACATGCACGAGAAATCAAATAGGAAAAGAATAATGTCACATGATCCAATAATCAGTATAGTCAACAATGATATTATAATGGAGATAATTCGAATCACTTGGGAGAATTTGAGGCTCAGTATATCTAGCATAGGTATTGTCACCGCTGGAGTGCTCCGGAAGACCTCAACTCAATTGGACCTAAACTCAGTTAACTGAAGACACAATCAATTAACTTACCAATGAGGATGCATTAGAGAGTTTTTCATGTAAATCACTCAGAAAATGGTGCATGAGGCCACAATTAGTGGAAATCAGAGCATAAACCCCCACAAGAGTCGACTAACTCAAGTGTACTGAACTGGAACACCGAGTTGGATCCTAAAATATATGGAATTGAATTAAGTGGTCCTAAAATGATGCATGCAAGGCAAATCAAGTGATTGATGGATCCTAGATGAAATCTGCACACCACTAGGGGGAAAATGACATCATCAATTACTAGGAAAAAAGAAATAATGCTAAGTAGGACAAGGATGGAGTATTAATTATCCTAACAGAACTTACTTCCAAAACACAAAAGGCTACAGCTCGAAAGTTATAACGTGCCCAGAAAATCCTCTTCCTTGCACAAAACTTCATCCCTGCTGCTATAGAACCTTGACCTACTACATTTTGTCACCCATGCCAAAATGAGGGTAACACTGAGGATAGGTCATATCAACCAGGGGGAATTTTTTTAAATAACATTTCCTATTTGGATATTCTATATCACATGCTGACATAATTTCCCAATTTTGTTGCGAAGGTAAGAAACAACATGGAGATAAATTAAAACACCCTTCATATCATTCATTAATTTTATTAATACACTTATCATAGTATCTTTTGAGAACCATGTGGGATGAGAAGACCCTCCTTTACAAGTATCAACACTAATCTTTGACTTCCACTTGCTTCCAATTGTAACTCTTGGATTTAAAGTGGTTTCCTTAAAGGCCCCTTTCATTGGCGAGGAACAAAACTAATTTATTTTTTCCTTCCATGCTAGTCCCATCATTCGCTGCCAGCTGCAAACTTTTGTTTTCTTAACTGATTTTTATTCTTTCAAGGGACCTCAAAATGTGGACCATGCTTGATGCTCATTACAAGTGGTTAAGGAAGACTCCATATATGGTTCTCTTTCCTTAGCGCATAAGATAACAAGTCAAGAGACAATTTCCCTACTCATAGTGCTTATCATGGTGTCGAGGAAAGATGGTGTTTGATATCTTTTTCTTCTAAACCTTGCATTACCTTCCATGATTGGAAATAGTGTGGACATACTAACCCCTATTTTCATTTCACAGCCTCCTGTAATGGCATCTTGTCCCTATAGTGGTTGGTAGAGTCCATCGACAAAAATTTCTTTGTAGTTAGTACACGGGTGAGGAATTGACATTGCAGATATTCGTGGGTTTCCTCATACACAGATACAACTAGGCTAACAGCTGTGAGGTTTATTTACACAGATGAATGCAAAGGAATATTTTGAATAAACATAAATCCTATTGGAATACATAAGAAGAATAGATGGGAAAAATAATGTATTAGAAATTATTATGTGGTCTTTGGAGGGAGTATAAACATAAATAGGAAGGAATTCTAAATGGAAAAAATGGGTGACAAAAAACAATTAAAAAATGAAGTGGCTAATAATGCAATAGGGGCTCAATAAAATCATGTTGGAATCTTATTAATACTGAGAGGGAGGGTGAATCCGTATTAGCACAATTATGAACAATTTTTACTTCCTATAAATTTGAAATGGAACATAAGTTATGAAAGTTGAAATGGAATGATCTCTTATATTAAAAATATTACATTCATGAAAGTACCAACTTCCAAAGTTATCCAACACCAACTGGAAAGAGGAACCAACCACTTGGTTTTATAGGCCTTGACCTAAAGGACGCTCTGACTCCCTAATTTACCAGCTCTAACTAGAAGGAGGCACTGACACCTTGTTCCTTGCCCCATCCTACCACCATGATATGACTGTAGAAGATACTTCTTTGTTATTATACTGATTTGCACTCTTTTCATATTGACTGCGATTCATTTTTTTGTGTGCACCTTATGTATATTGTGTTATTTCTATATTGTATCACACAATAAACTTCACTATATCCACATTACACACCTGACCTCATACTTAACAATCTGTGCGCATGCCATTTTGTTTCTACACATCTACAAACTCAAATGATACTATGCATCCTGTGTTGTGTTGTTATTCTAACTTTACGAATCTGTATTAGATCTCTCACATCATTCTACGCACCTTCTACTATGCTACACTTCTGTCTTGGCGCATATGTATTAGATAATTTGTGACCTTCTACATACCATCTGTGATACTTCCTTTCCATGATTACACATTTGTCTTGGATAAATATCATCATACTATGCGTCATATACTGTGTTTCATCTCTGTCTTCCTGCAACTGTCACAGATAAACTACATCATCCTACAAACCATCAATAGTTTTGTTCTTCTATTCATGCGCACTTGGCTCTCTACTGTGATGAACCTGCAATAATTAATTAATGCAAATACATGAGATATTAGAAATAATAGAACTCAGAATCACTTTTATATTGATCACGAGCCACTTCGAGGGGGCAACCTCCTTTGAGCAAGCTCAATACAATTAACTTCACGGTGCCTTCAATGACCTCAACACACACTTATATACTACGTCTATGCCCAATACTATGAGTCAAAACCATGGGACATATAATACCACAGGACGACTTACAAAGCATATGCGTCGAATACTATGGGCTAATATAAACTACGGATCAACAAATACTATGGGACGACTTACAAAGCATATGCGTCCAACAACAATATACTAACATAATAAAGAGAAGGGTTGACATAGGTTCCTAACATCCCCTCTCCCTTAGAAAAATATTTGTTGTCACGTCCCCTCCCATCATTCCAGCTAGATGGAGAGGATCGTGAGGTTAAATCGGGCATCTAGCCCCCATGATCTTATTAAGCAAGTTTTCACACAATATAAAAGACATATGAAGATGCATAAATATTTTAAAACATATAGAAGACATGTGGAATGCATGATTATAAGAAAAACACAGCGGAATTAATTTCAATAGCACTTCCATAATACATTCCAGCTATTCATCAAAGGAATAATTGCAAAGTTAAAAACACAAGAGAATACTTATCTTGACAAAATAGTCCCAAGCAACTGGCTATGCAACTGCAACGTTCCACCCAACCATAGGCCAGTTGTGCTTATCAACCTCTTGATACAACTGCCACCCCCGAGCTGGGCATGATCTCTACAAGGAACCAGGGAATAGCAGACTCACACATAGCCGAGCATACACCAAGATGAGCCAAGCCAATCTACAATTGGTTTTATCAGGCTGCTAGGACATGGAAGGGAAGAATTGCTAAGCTAGTGAGCTCAACCACAGAGCTATGGGTACCTCTCCCAGATCTATTCATCTTGGCACTCACAATGCCTACACACCCAATCACAAGGAAGTATTCTCTTCACTGCCACACAGTCCCTCAAGCCATACCTTCCTTTCTAGTGCTCTCAAGGTGTGCATAGAAAAGTAGCCAACCCCTCTTGATCTTATTGAGAGGTTACTCCCTACACTAGGTTTATCAAGCCAATTCTATCCACTACCACTCCAGTTTCTTGCTCACAGGTTCACAACAAAACTAGGATGCACATAACAGCAAAAATACACTTGCTGAGCATGAAGAAAACATTTTCCACAGTGGAATGCATGAGATGGGGTTTCAACTAACTCGGAAAAACGTGGGAACCCACAAAAATGAAATGGGAAGTTTGGGAACAACCCAGGGAAGCCAAATCCGTTTTTAGAAAAACATCCTTGGACATTCGGGGGCAAAAATGACCTCCATACAGTCCCCAAATCGTGGCCCTTCTCTCCCAAGCTACTGTATATGCAAAAACGAACTCCCAGGCATGGAAAAATGTAGGATTTGGATGAAAAACGTGTAGGGAAAGACCCAGCTAGCTCGAATTGCGTGAATGAGTGAAGACTGACTATTCAGAATGGCTTTGGGCCCCATTTCGTGGGTGTTTTCTTGCCCAAGGAGACAAAACACAAATTTCCAGGTTGATGGCTTTCCCATACACAAAAATGGCTTCCATACTTCTTCATTCCCAAGGCATTAACTGCCTCAACCAACTCTTGGAAGAATTAAATGATTGGGTCCATAACCCAAAATGGGTAGTTGGTGGTTTATGGGTTTTCTCATTGACACATGGATTAACACCATTGGCTCAAGGGTTTGAATAATTTCCCTCCCTATTCCTTGTAGAATCATGCCCCCATCTCTTTATTGCATTGCATAGCTAGTTGTGGGAATTTTTCATTAAAATTCGTATTTACATGATGTCTTATTTACATCGTGCCCATCTAGCACAAGAACCATAGGCATCTATTTCTTTAATTGCCGATACATAAAACGCTAAATCAATGGTGGGGCCTTGGCCTTGAGCTCCTCACCATGATTAAGTAACAATATTTACATCATTTACGATTTAAGTGCGAAGGGGGTCAAAATGGGGACGTGACATACCCCTCCCCTTACATTAGCACTGTCTTCAGTGCTCATCAAAATTGAACAAAAATGGATATGCCACCCTCATGGCATCCTCCAGCTCCCATGTAGCCTCATCGGGACCGTAGTGCTTCCATTGCACCTTTACCTGTCTGATGGCTCGGTTCCAGAGCAATGTTACTTTCTTGTCTAGGATGCGCAATGGATCGGTTTGGAATTCTCCCTTGGGTTCCACCTGGATCACATCCCAATTAATCACATGGTTAGGATCATGTACATATTTCTTAAGCAAAGAGACATGAAAAACATTATGAGCTTTAGTGCTAGCAGGCAATGCAAGTCTATATGCAACTGGCCCTATTCTTTCAAGAACTTCAAATGGCCCACAATATCTAGGTGATAGCTTGGCACAACTCCCAAGCTTCAAGGAACTCTTCCTTGATCTCACTCTGAGATACACATGATCCCCAACATTGAATTCCCTATGCATTCTGTGTTTATCTGCATAGCTTTTGTGTCTATCCTGGGCTGCATTTAAATTTTGTCGGATCTTTGCAACCTCTTGTTCCATTTCCTTAAGCAATTCTGGCCCAAGTACAATTCGGTTCACTGGATTGTCCCAAGTCACTGGTGTCCTACACCTTTTGCCGTACAAAGCCTCATATGGACTCATTCCCAATGATTCTTGCTGCCCATTATTATATGCAAACTCTACTAGGGGTAGATAATCCTCCCACTTGGATGGCTTGTCCATTACATACATGCGGAGCATGTCTTCAAGCACCTGATTTACTCTTTCTGTTTTCCCGTCTGTTTGAGGATGGTACGCGGTGCTAAAGTTCAACTGTGTACCCAAATCGGCAAAGAGACCTTTCCAAAAATTGGAAGTGAACTTGGTATCCCTGTCAGAAATTATTGCCTTAGGCAACCCATGTAATCTGAAAATTTCCTTCATGAAAATATTTGCAATGGCATCGGCTTTATATGTGGACTTAACTGGTATGAAATGTGCTGCATTTGTTAACTTGTCCACCACAACCATGATGGAATCATGTTGTCTCTTAGTCATTGGCAATCCTGTAATAAAATCCATGGAAATTATTTCCCATTTCCATTCTGGAATTGGCACTGGGTGCAATACACCTGCTGGGTGTTGGTGTTCAACTTTTACCTGTTGACATTCCATGCACTTAGAGATGTATTCAGCGATGTCCTTCTTCATACCTGGCCAGAAATAATATTTTCTTGCTGTAGCAATTGTTTTCTGATATCCTGGTTACCAGAGTATGGAGCTTTATGGATTTCATCCATAACCATTCCCCTTAAATCTGCCGCATTTGGAACATAGACTCTATTCTTATATGTAAGAAGTCCTCCTTCTTCCAAATGATAGCCCTCATACTTCTTGCCAAGGTCTTGCTGCTGCAATTTGTCCTTTATCTGCTCATACACTTCATCCTCAACCATATGGTTAACAATCTGCTGCTTCAAATCGGGTTGGAAAGTACTAAGCGCTACCACATACATTTCATGTACCTTCCTGCTGAGTGCATCAACCACCTTGTTTTCTTTCCCTTTTATGTGTTTGATCTCAAAATCAAATTCACACAAAAATTCCAACCATCTAGCTTGCCTAGCATTTAAAGTTGGCTGATCAAATAAGTATTTCAAACCACAATGGTCTGTCCTTAACTCAAATTTTCTTCCCATTAAGTAATGCCTCCACATCTTCAAGGCATGTACTATGGCTGCAAATTCTATATCATGAGGAGCATAGTTCTTCTCATGCTCCTTCAAGTTTCTTGACTCATAGCATATCACGTGGTTGTCTTGCATAAGAACTCCTCCAAGTCCTTGATTGAATGCGTCGGTACACACCACAAAGTCTTTTTTCGGGTCTGCAATCTTCAAAATTGGTGCACTTGTAAGAAGATTCTTCAACCGTTGAAAACTTTCCTCACATCTTGGTGACCATTCAAACTTTATCCCCTTCTTTTGCAAAGAAGTGATCGGGTTTGCAACCTTGGATAATCCTTCGATAAAACTCCTATAGTAACCAGCAAGGCCCATAAAAGATCTCACATCAGTCACATTCCTTGGAGTTGGCCAATTCATAATGGCTTCAATCTTCTCAGAGTCTACAGATATTCCTTCGTCGGAGATGATGTGACCCAAATAATGAAATCTATCTTTATAAAAGTCACATTTGCTCAACTTGGCATATAACTTATGCTCCCTTAGTAATTGCATTGTCATTCTCAAATGTTCTTCATGCTCTTCTTCATTCTTAGAATAGATGAGAATGTCGTCTAGGAATACAAGAACAAACTTGTCCAAATACTTGCTAAAAACATTATTCATGAGACACATGAATGTAGCTGGTGCATTTGTGAGACCGAATGGTACCACTACAAACTCATAGTGTCCATACCTCGTTCTAAAGGCGGTCTTATGAATATCTTCTTCTTTGATTCTTACCTGATGGTATCTAGATCTCAAGTCAATCTTTGAAAATACCTTTGCTCCTCTCATTTGGTCAAAAAGGTCGTCAATTCGGGGCAATGGGTATTTGTTCTTCACATTGACTTTATTTAACTGCCTGTAGTCAATACATAACCTGAGTGTTCCATCTTTCTTTTTCACAAATAGAACAGGTTCTCCCCACGGGGACACACTTGGCCTAATATATTTCTTTTCCAGCAACTCTTGTAATTGCATTTTCAGTTCTAGCAATTCTGGTGTACTCATCCTGTAGGGTGTTTTAGACACTGGTGCTGCCCCTGGCACAAGTTCAATTGTAAAGTCGATGTCTCTCTTTGGAGGGAGCCCCGTAATCTCATCAAGAAAAACATCCCTAAATTCTTGCAATACATGATAGTCCTCTAGTTTAAGAGTTTCGCTCTCTGCTGCCTCTAAAACGTGGGATGCATACAATTGACATCCCTTCCTATAGAACTTCTTCAGTTGCATGGCTGAAACTTGTCTAACAGAAGTCACCTTTGGAATGCCTTTTACCACCCTCGGGTTTCCTTCTTCGTCCATGCATTCAAATGTCTTATTGTAGCAGTCAAGTTTAACCCTGTGTGTTTCTAACCAATCCATTCCAATGAGAATATCGTAGGAACCCAGTGGTAAAATATTCAGATCTGCATAAGTGAATATCGCATCCATCTCTAATGGACATTTCTCTACTATTTCACTAACTTTTCTCTTGGTTCTAGTGGCTAGTTGAACTAACCATGATTTACTATGCTTTAATTTCTTGAAAACACAAACCTCAACAATTCTAGGAGTGACATAGCTGTGAGTAGATCCAGGATCAATCAAAATAGAAACAGATTGCTTGGCAATCTTACCTTCAAATTCAACCACAGTTGACTGATGATCTGCTTGGCGGTCGTCTAGTGCTACATAGATTCTAGGGATTGTCCTCGCCACTTGACCCACAGTTTCAGCTCCTTGGATGTTGTGAACTTGATTCGCATTCCCATTCCGATGTGGACAGTTCCTAAGCATGTGGTCTCCTCCACAACCCCAACATTGAAGTGGTTCTCTTGGCTCCTTTGGATCTCTTGGCTTGTCTCCCATCATCCTAGTTGGCTTAGTCACAACCTGTGATGGCTGCCTTTGCTGATTCCGGAATTGAGGAGGCTTGAACCCCTTCTTCCTTTGATCAAACATCTCATTTTTCTTATCCTTCCATGCCTTATGGAATTCTGGTTTGCTTCTGTTTTGATCAAAGCAATACTTGGCCTTTCTTATGGCCTCCTCTAGAGTTCGAGGTTCATCAAACTCAATTCTATCTTTATATGACTGGGGCAGTCCACTTAGGAAACGCTGAATTTTCACCTTATCATCTCGAATGTACCTGACATACCTCAGCAGCTCCAAGAACTTGTTTGCATATTCTTCCATGGTCGATTGTCCCAATCTCAGCTCATGGAACTCTTTGATCTTATCATCATAGTACCTATCAGAGAGGTACTTCTGCTTGAAGTATTTCTTGAACTGCTTCCACACGATCTTCCTTTCGTTGATCTTCTTCACTTGCCTGGTGTGTTCCCACCATATAGATGCTCTTCCATTCAAGTTGAAGATGGCTACCCTTGCCTTCATATTTCCCGAGTAGTCTTGGACTTGGAAATACTTTCTCATCCCAAGAAGCCAAGCTTCAGCTTCTTGACCAGACTTTACTTCTCTATCAAATGTAGGACGTTTTGCCTTCTTAAATTCCCCATGTGAATTGTTCTTGTAGTGCTTCTTCCTCTTGCTCCTGTGGGATGAAGAACTTGAACCCTCAATGGATTCTTCCGAGTCAAATGATTCATTAGAAGATATTTCTGGGGCATATGTCCTGTCTGTAGAAACTCTTTTTGGGCTACTGGCCCTCTTATGGGAATTTCTTCTAGAGCTACTCCCACCCCTTTCTGGATTTGATGTCTGATGCCCAGAGTTTATTTGCCTTTGGATGTCTGTTAAACTTTGTAGCATGGATGCATTCAGCTGATTTTGTTCTTCCTGAGCTTTAATCATCCTTTCATTATCTTCTCTACAACTTTGCAATTCCTCCCTTAGGCTTCTCATGGTGGCCACAATACCTGGAGGGGTCTCTTGATTTCTTCTCCCATTAGATTCTGTTTCAGCATTTTCAACATGTATGTTTTCCCCCATGGCATCTGTCTCAAGTTCATAGGGATCCTGTGCATCATTCATGACGTTCATTTTCTTGGCCCAACCAAGATCCAAAACTTTCCAACTGTATTATCTAGAGTGCTACCCTGTTGTAACTGTGACTCTCTGAAATGTGTTCATCAACACAATTGTTAGCTGTATTATATTCTCAGAAATTCACAAATTACTTCATGCATGTGGAAAAATATTACGTTGAAAATTTTTCAAATCACAATCAACGACGTATGAGGGGAAAAACAAAGGGGGTCAAGGGGACTTGCCCCCTTGTTGCTTCCCTGCGCCACTGCAGGGCGGGTCGAGGGCAGCACCCTCGTCTTTTTTTTTTTTTTTTAAATTGTGCCGCCGTCGCTGGGCAGTTCGGCGACGGCTTCCGCAATTGCGGAGCAGTTCGCCGAACTCTTCCGCAATTGCGGAGCAGTTCGCTGAACGCTTCCGCAATGGCGGGGCGATTTGCCGAATGCTCCCGCAATTGCGGAGCCATTCGGTGAAGGCTTCCGCAGTTGCGGAGCCATTCGGTGAATGCTCCCGCAATTGCGGAGCCATTCGGCGAAGGCTTCCGTAGTTTCGGAGCCGTTCGCGGAATGCTTCCGTTGTTGCGCGGAATGCTTCCCCAGTTTCGGGTGATTTCTTCGGAATGATTCGGCGAAGTCTTCCGCAGTTGCGGAACGATTCGGCGAAGTCTTCCGCAGTTGCGGAACGATTCGCCGAAGTCTTCCGCAGTTGCGGAACAATTCGGTGAAGTCTTCTGCAGTTGTGGAACGATTCGCCGAACTCTTCCGCGTTGCGGAACGATTTGCAGAATCCTTCCGCAATTTCGGAAGAGAATTCCTTCCGAAAACTTCCTTTCGACGCCGAACACTTAGAAAATTTTTCTCTTAAAAAATTTTTCTCCGCTGTTTCGGAGCAGTTTGCTGAATTCTTCCGCAATTTCGGAAAGGTTCGCCAAACTCTTCCGCAATTTCGGGAAGATTCGCCGAACTCTTCCGCAATTGCGGGAAGGTTCGCGGAACCTCTCTGAAATTTCGGAACGACTTCCCGAAACAGGCCTAAAACAAAAATTTCCAAAACTCTTAAGAAAAAACTTTTTTCTTGTAATTGCTATCAGATTTGGCCCATAGAGGCCCAATGCTGCAATGCAGCTCTAATACCATTCTGTCACGTCCCCTCCCATCATTCCAGCTAGATGGAGAGGATCGTGAGGTTAAACCGGGCATCTAGCCCCCATGATCTTATTGAGAAAGTTTTCACACGATATAAAAGACATATGAAGATGCATAAATATTTTAAAACATATAAAAGACATGTGGAATGTATGATTATAAGAAAAACACAACGGAATTAATTTCAATAGCACTTCCATAATACATTCCAGCTATTCATCAAAGGAATAATTGCAAAGTTAAAAACACAAGAGAATACTTATCTTGACAAAATAGTCCCAAGCAACTGGCTATGCAATTGCAACGTTCCACCCAACCATAGGCCAGTTGTGCTTATCAACCTCTTGATACAACTGCCACCCCTGAGCTGGGCATGATCTCTACAAGGAACCAAGGAATAGCAGACTCACACATAGCCAAGCATACACCAAGATGAGCCAAGCCAATCTACAATTGGGTTTATCAGGCTGCTAGGACATGGAAGGGAAGAATTGCTAAGCTAGTGAGCTCAACCACAGAGCTATGGGTACCTCTCCCAGATCTATTCATCTTGGCACTCACAATGCCTACACACCCAATCACAAGGAAGTATTCTCTTCACTGCCACACAGTCCCTCAATCCATACCTTCCTTTCTAGTGCTCTCAGGGTGTGCATAGAAAAGTAGCCATCCCTCTTGATCTTATTGAGAGGTTACTCCCTACACTAGGTTTATCAAGCCAATTCTATCCACTACCACTCCAGTTTCTTGCTCACAGGTTCACAACAAAACCAGGATGCACATAACAGCAAAACTACACTTGCTGAGCATGAAGAAAACGTTTTCCATAGTGGAATGCATGAGATGGGGTTTCAACTAACTCAGAAAAACGTGGGAACCCACAAAAATGAAATGGGAAGCTGGGGAACAACCCAGGGAAGCCAAATCCATTTTTAGAAAAACGTCCTTGGACATTCGGGGGCAAAAACGACCTCCATACAGTCCCCAAATCGTGGCCCTTCTCTCCCAAGCTATTGTATATGCAAAAACGAACTCCCAAGCATGGAAAAATGCAGGATTTGGATGAAAAACGTGTAGGGAAAGACCCCGCTAGCTCCAACTGCGTGAATGAGTGAAGACTGACTATTCAGAATGGCTTTGGGCCCCATTTCGTGGGTGTTTTCTTGCCCAAGGAGACAAAACACGAATTTCCAGGTTGATGGCTTGCCCATACACGAAAATGGCTTCCATACTTCTTCATTCCCAAGGCATTAACTGCCTCAACCAACTCTTGGAAGAATTAAATGATTGGGTCCATAACCCAAAATGGGTAGTTGGTGGTTTATGGGTTTTCTCATTGACACATGGATTAACACCATTGGCTCAAGGGTTTGAATAATTTCCCTCCCTATTCCTTGTAGAATCATGCCCCCATCTCTTTGTTGCATTGCATAGCTAGTTGTGGGTATTTTTCATTAAAATTCGTACTTACATGATGTCTTATTTACATCGTTCCCATCTAGCACAAGAACCATAGGCATCTATTTCTTTAATTGCCGATACATAAAATGCTAAATCAATGGTGGGGCCTTGGCCTTGAGCTCCTCACCTTGATTAAGTAACAATATTTACATCATTTACGATTTAAGTGCGAAGGTGTCAAAATGGGGACGTGACATTTGTCCTCAAAGCTTTGGTTGGAGAAATTGTTGCAGAATCTGAAGGAGTGGTTCCTCGGTAGCATCCTCGGGTTGCATTTCGGGCCACTGACGCCTTTGGAGTGTCAAGGAGGATTTCTTAGAAGGCTGTAGATGAAGAAAAACCCTATCAGCTGCATGGAAAATGCACTCAGAACAGTGCTGATCGGCTTGTTGTTTCAGGCGAATTCTGGCCATGTGAAGATTGTCCTGCAGAATGAGAAGAATCTGATCGCGGTTTCAAAGAACCGAGTCAATTTCCTGAACTGGGGAGCTGCAAAGGATGTATGGAAGAAGAACTGGCGGTGTTTTTCCATAGACTGCTTCATATGGTGTCCTTTGAGATGTGGTATTGTACCACCAGAGCGCTACTAGGAAATCCATATAAATAGTTGGCCAAAGTTGTGTAGGGATGGGCAAGGGTTTGAGCAATCCCGAAAGGAGAGTCGTTTCACCCATGTTGACTTGGAAAGTATCATCGTCAGCCACCATCTGTTGAATTGTCATTTTTAGTCCCTGCCAAAAGAAGTTACATTGTTCCCGGTCATACATTTTGCAGAACCTAGAGTGCCCTGTTGATAAAGAAGCATGGATTTCATAGAAGACAGAGCCCTGTTGAACATATGGCAACCAATTTGGAACAAGCAGAAAAAGATCTATAAGAGAAACTGGGTCATCAATTGTGCGAGAAGGAGCAGCTTCCACCATATTGTCCTTATCCTTCTTGTAAGTGATCACATAGGGATAACCCATGAGTTGGATAACCCATTTCAGGTGTGTTGGGGAGGAGACCCATTGTTCCAGAAAATTTTCCAGACTCTGGAGATCAGTCTTGATGCAGAAATAATTCCCTAATAGGTATGGCTGCCACTTCTGTACTGCATGCAAAATAGCCATCATTTCTTGCTGAGAGGTAGATGTGGCTAAATTCTTAAAGGAAAGGTCTCTTGAAGGCAGCAAGCGCATTGGTTCAGCACAGATACCTGCATATCTATCCAAGGAAGTAGTGGAGACTGTTGATGGGTGCATCTGAATGGAATTGAGCTGAGTGATGACACCATGTGAATTCTTCTTAAGGAGTTTTTTCAGGCGATGTGAACTGATGATGCAGAGAGACCCTGGTTGTAAGCCCATAAATTTGTGTTGTGCCCCATTGACTTTAAACTGCATCCAAATTTCAGCAAAATCCCATAATATGGGGCCAAGTGTGTGTAACCATTGAACACCCAAAACCACATCACATCCGCCTAAGGACAAGGAAAACATGTCAGAGTGTAGGTTATAATCTTCCATAGAGATACACACATTGTGACACTTCCCATTGCAAGGTAAGGTGCCCCCATTGCCAACCATGACTTCAAAGTTGGAGCAAGGATGGACAAAACAATCAGCCTGTTTGGAAATCCGAGGGTCAATGAAGTTATGAGTGCTACCAGAATCAATGAGTATGGTAAGAGGGAGCTTCTTGAAGTATCCCCTGACCCGCATTGTTTGTGGGGTGGTGACGCCGGTTACAACATGGAGAGAGATCTCGGGTGGGTCGTCCTGAGATGGGGTGTCAACAGGCGGGTGTTGAATGTCGACCTGCTCATCTACTGTATCTGTAGATTCTTCACCAAGTTCTAAGGCAGGCGGAGAATCCACATCCAAGAGATAGAGCTTTTGTTGAACACATCTATGTCCCCGAGTGAATTTCTCATCACAATTATAGCAAATCCCTTTTTCTCAGCGTGCCTGCATTTCTATTTCAGATAAATGCTTGATAGGAGTTGGTTGAGGAGAAGGCATAATGGGAGGTCGTTGGGAACCCATATTTCTGAAGGGAACAAAGGTGGGTTTGGAGCGTTGTTGAGCTGCGATCTTGTCCTCGACCAGCTTAGCCAACCCTAGGACTTCCATCATTGTGTTGGGACAAAACATTTTGACCTCTGAGCGGATTTCATCCTTGAGACCACTGATAAAACAACTCCTGTAGAATTCATCAGACAATCCTTCTATGTGATTGGCCAATTTCTCAAATTCTGTCTGATACTCTCTCACACTGCCAATTTGGTGAAGTTTAGTGAGTGCTCCTGTGAAATCATCAAAAGCACTAGGACCAAATCATGGCAAATGAGTTGGCAAAAATATGTCCAGTTTGGCTCGGGATGAGCTTTGATGTACCAACGGTACCATTGAAGGGCTTCCTGTTCCAAATGAAAGGATGCAAGTGGAACTTTCTGGGCATCAGAAGTATTATGCAAACTGAAATATTGTTCTGCTCGATATATCCATCCAGTTGAATCAGTACCATTGAAGCGAGAAAAATCAAGCTTCGGCCCATGAAAATTGCTGGAAGAAGAGAACCCGGTGGCTGCAAAAGATTCTGGCCGTCCGGTATTGTTCATGGCTGAATGCTGAAAATGGAGGCTGAGAAATTTTTCATCCAGATCTTAGAGTTTGGTTTGGATGGCTGCAAGTGCTTCCTCCATGGTCTATGCTCCTGCACGGGTGACAACCATAACCAAGTTTTTTTTTTTTTTTTGTAGGTGAAATGGGTAGAAAAACACAAACAGAAGCTGATTTAGTAAAGGGAAATTTGGATTGGGGAAACAATCTGATGGGTAATTGGGGTTTGACTAGATTTTGGTCACTATCGAAAGGACAAGAAAGCAAAAAGGGGGATTTCAGAAGCGGGGTGATAGAATGAGAAAATTTGGCAGAGAGGGACAAAGAAGCAGAATTCAGAAAGGAACTCTGTGGTAAAATTTGAAGGTGATTAGGTGAAATTTGAGGAAGTTATGGCAAACCCTAAAAATAGACAAATGTGGGATTTCGGGCTTTGGGAAGGGGAATTGGGGATAGGGTCCTCAGGAATGAAAGATGCAGAATGGAATGATAGGGGTCCCTCGAAAATTTCAAGGGAAACAGAGTGAAAACAAGGGAGATATGGAGAAAAAACTGTTTTTTTTTTTTTTTTTTTTTTTTTTTTTTTTTTTTTTTTTTTTTTTTTTTTTTTTTTTTTTTTTTTTTTAGAAACGGATTGGCAATAGTGGCGCAGAAGGGATCTGCAACAGATGGATCTGCAACGGCGCAAGATGGATTGAAAACGGCTGGATCTGAAATGGCGACTGGATCTAGAATGAATTTCAGAATAGATCTGAAACGGCTGGATCGGGAGCGGAAGTGATCGGCAACAATTCAACTGAAAATAGATATGGACCCCAGGTATGTATGGATTCCTAACAGTTCAGGTGTTTCACTCGGCCACCAATGATGTCTGACGGCTTGCGTATTGGGGCAGTACCCCTCACTCCATGGCTCAGGTAAAACTGATAACCGCTTTGCCACAAACGACAGCTCTTGGTTTACCTCACGGGTGGGAACTAGTCAATCAGGTAGGGGTCGTTGCCCTTTTCGCTGGCAGGTCCTCTCAATGGGCCAGCTACTTTGGGGTTCCTGTGGTACTCCTCACAATGAGTTTTAGGGCTTATGCCCAAGTACTTCCCACAGTTAAGCGGATAGGGATTATTCCCAAATCCGAAGCTGCAACAGATGCGAAAAAAAATTTGGTAGAAATTCCACCCAACGAGCCCAAGAAAGTGCTCTAATACCAGATGTGATGAACCTGCAATAATTAATTAATGAAAATACATGAGATATCATAAATAATAGAACTCAGAATCACTTTTATATTGATCACGAGCCACTTCGAGGGGGCAACCTCCTTTGAGAAAGCTCAATACAATTAACTTCACGGTGCCTTCAATGACCTCAACACACACTTATATACTACGTCTATGCCCAATACTATGAGTCAAAACCATGGGACATATAATACTATGGGACGACTTACAAAGCATATGCGTCCAATACTATGGGTCAATACTATGGGCTAATATAAACTACGGATCAACAAATACTATGGGACGACTTACAAAGCATATGCGTCCAACAACAATATACTAACATAGTAAAGAGAAGGGTTGACATAGGTTCCTAACATCTACTAAATCATGTTGTTTTGGTTCCACGATCCATTGATACCCAAAAATAAGAAGCTTTCCAAATCAAAGTACTACAACATTCAAATATTCAATATTACTTTGATTCTCCAACTTGGATTCTTATTTATACTTGTCTTGCGTAGACGATATGTCCACAAGTTGGTCGTAGCGTCCCTTGTCCTTGCATTAGAGTCAGGCTTAATTCACGCTTCTACCACTTGTCATGTTCTACGCCACTGAGGTATCACACCTTGTGGGTCTTGTGCATACTTGGTCCTTTGCATAGTGGGTCTTGCGCACTTTGGAATCACTTCGTGTGTGGTCTTGCACCCTTGAAGTACCATCAATTGTGGGTCTTGCGCACTTGACTTGTCCGACCGCCACTTTCTTTTGAGACTCTTTCCCGCTTCAACAACTTGTATACTTCTCCTAATTGCATACATGTCCAACCACTTCTTGCTCCCAATCCTCTTGAACACTCCCGAAAATTTTCCAAGCAACTATTTTGACTTTACCTTGAAGTAGAATAACTAGGGGGACTTGGGACTTGTGCATGTACCTTATGTACTTCTTCAAACTAGATGTACTACTGCAATATAGATATACTCCTTATGTACTTCTTCAAACTGGCACAAGGATACTAATTCCTATTTCACATCAGTTGACATATATGAAAACTAAAGTTCAACAAATCCAAAGTATTAAAATCTATAATAACATTAAAACCCAATATTTTAAGTTGTTATTTTTTCCTATGTATTATAATTCATAGAAGTTAGCTCTATGTACATAGTATCTCATATGGTTTTCCATTTATTACAATTTCATATATACAATACATAAAGATGACTATAGATAGAAATGTAAGGAAACACATTTTATCACAGAAAGTTTGAAATTTTTCATTTTAACCAAAGGAGAGTTACAAAATGTCCCTACTTTTAATCCGGCTTAGAAAATAGGTAGTCTGTTGATGTAGTTTGGGATCTAAATTGCTAGTGATCAGCTATAACCTAGTTTCTAGCAATGGAAATGGTGAGAAACTCTATCATGAATATGAACAAATTTCAATATTAGTAAGCCATAATTATATCGTGATATAATAATTATGATAAAAATAGAATTTCAATAGGTCTTTTTACACTTAAAAACCAACATTAAACCACAAATCTAAGGAATGTTTAGGTTTGTCATTTAGATCTTGAGGATATCAACATGTATATATCATGAAATGGCAAGATATTAAATAAATTACTTTTTGTGAAAGAATGAATTGGTTATGACTTTATCTAGAAGACACACCGACTTTCAATGCCCTTGACACATGCATGCTCACCAATGACTTTCAATGCCCTTGACACATGCATGCTCACCAATGACTTTCAATTCCCTTGACCAAGCTTCAACTAGTAAAACTCCAATTTTTTTGGTTATATGGTTGGGTTCCCTACTACAAACTATGGAAGGTCTAATAAGGAATGTCACTGGGGTTAATCCATGTTATTGATAAAAAATATTTTTCCTTGTTAACAAAACTATAATCAACCAATGTGAATACCAACTACACTAAATAGGCATCCATTTCTTGTGATATTAATGAGGATTAGCTAAACACAATGACATATACTGCTTAAATCTGTCAATTAACCCTGACATAACATCGATTGGAAAAAAACCTTCAATCTGGATTTTGAAAATATTAAGTTAGATTAGTGTTCAAGGAGAGAAAAGAAACTACTTACTTGATACAATAATTTTCTTGTTTGATATGCTGACAGTTCACTAAGGGGATGTGTGGATACCTCTCAGTCTCTTCTTCATTCAGATAATTAATGTCCCATTTTTAGTTGAGGGAGATAAGTGGGAAAAAAATTCAATGTTTCAAGGGGTGATCCATTTCTTTCTCATTCCAATACAACAAATCCCAAACAGATTTAATTGGATTTATCTCAAGATATTAATGATTCATGTGGGCTTCATGATACAAGTGGTAAATTGGGTAATGGCTTGTGTAATTTTGTATCATTTGTTGTTTTTATTAAAGGGGAAATTTCTATCTTTTTCAAACCTAGCAAAGGTCTAATACGAGGCCTCCCCTTGTCTCCTTTACTGTTCATTTTGGTATCTAAGGGGCTCAATAGATCCCCAACGGAGGCCAAAAGGATAGGCTCTTTAAAGATAATTAATTTGAAGAATTATTTGTTCATATTTCATATGACTTTTGTTGATGATATTTTTCTTTTTTGTGATGGGTCCTTGAGGGATGACTAATAATTTCATCAACTTCTGATACAAATTCCCTTTCTCCATTGTAAAAGTTTTGAAAATTAAAAATTATAGGGGATATTGATCGAGGAGAATCACATGAAAAGAAAACCAGGGTTTTAAAACCTTTAGAAAAAGGAGTTGGACATATATAACACCTACCTATAGTCAATGAGATTTTCATAACACCAATGCACAAGATTTAAAAACACTATATTGCATTTTCATGACAAACCTTTAAAAAACTTCAAAATTTATCCTAACAAAGAATTTTTTGTAACAACCTATGTTACAAGAATGCACGTGAGACTTAAAAAAATGTTTACGAAATCATTTAGTAGATTCAAGGTCATCCCCAAAACAAGTCTACTAAATTGTATCTATGATATCTCAGAAAAGAGATTCATTCTAATGTTTCCAAAATGCCAAACATGAAAAACATCCAAATATTAAAATGATTTCTAGGTTGGCTTCATTTTTCTAACAGAAACAAAACCAACACAAAATAGAAGAGAAGTTGGTAGAGTTTCAATTATTCATCTACTTAATTTATCCATAACAACTTAACAACAACAAATACTAAAACATATATTAGAGGACAAGCCCTAACATCTAAAGAGAAAAAGGAAGAAAGTGTACTGTAAGTCATCAATTAGGGTAAATTTTGGGCTCTGTGAGATTTTAACCAAAAAGGAATCCATAGACATGGAAATAAAAGTGAAATTTGATTTCAATTTTCCAAAAAACAAATTAATTTCATCTATTTCAATCATTGTAAACATCAAAATGGCTAGATTTTTGGATTACTCCAAAATTGTTTTCACCTTGCCAGAAGAGCAAGTATATCTTACAGATTTCAGCAAATATATCTTGTAGAATTGAAGTATACAGGGGACAGATTTTGTGAGAAAGAATTTAGTGAAATATTTTGAAGGATAATTTTATTTCATATAAATAGGTATTCCCCTAAGGATAGAAAGAATTATACCAAGGAGAAAGGAATTGTGTGAGGTGACATTGGCACCTACCCTAAATGAGCATTTGATCCCTTTAAGTTTCCAGTGATAACATAGAGGATGATTTAGAGATCACCCCTAGTCATAAGGATTCAGGGCTGATGTGAGTGAAATCATAAATAGATAAACTGTAATAATGATAATAATAAAGTGGACAATGCAAACCTCCCAATCCACAGTGAGAATGTGGGTGCCGAATAAGCATGCAGTTACATTTAAGCCCACACCTTTACTAGCTCAAAATTAATTTTAAAAAATACTTATGCTATTGGGTGAATACTTTTAATTTTTTTTCGATGTCTTGTGCTGCCAACTAGTAGTTGCAAATTTTAAAAGTGTTCCTGTAGAGTATACGATATTCTTAAATTGAAGATCCTTACATAATAGAATTTCCTATTAGTGGATAATGCTATGAACTTCGGAAGCAGTTAGATCAAGCTCTGACATTTGTGATAGTAACAAAAAACATGCAATGAATAACACCCATTTCCTTCTTTGCTCCCATTTCCATTTTCATTCCCATGTTGACAACACATTAGTACATTACTAACAAATTTTATATGCACAATATACAAAATGTTCATGTGCATTTCTCGTTCCCTTTCTGTTTATTGTTTTGTGTTCCTAGTAGCATAGACTACTGAGGCCCACAACTAGATCTCAACACCAGATTATAAGAATCAATGTCAAATTGGGAACTAGTTAATGAAACAAAATCCCTCAAACAACAAATTCTAGGATAGAGAGACCATAAACTAAAGAGTTTGACTGAAATAAATAGATCTCTTAATCAAGTAAAGTTTTTCCTATAGGATTCATCACCAATTTTCTGAAAATATCCAACTCTCTCACCAAATAAGAATGAGAACAACATCATGTGGAACCTAACCTTTATAATCTCTTATTTGAAAGCTAAAAAAGTTGTTTGGAGACAATGTCCTGGTGACATTTCCATAACCATGAAATCCATATGCACTATCTTTTTCTTGAGTGGGTTGCAAAACTTTATATATGGCACCTAAAGAGAATATGCCAAAGGGTCAAGCAAAGAATAAAAGGGGGAATAAGTTAGCGCATCTATGGAGCCTGAAATAAAATATCCCAAGAGGCCTATCTATTTATACACCTCAAGTGGCACTGGATCGAACCACTATCCACATAGGGAAAATTTTTGAGTATTTTATGAGAATTAAGTTATCCCTGTTAGAAAAATTACAATTCTTTACATGCGGAATAAAATTTTAAAGAATTGAAAAGAATTAATAATGTATGCTGTCAGGATCATACCTCCAGCCATTGATGTTGCTCACACTCTGGCTTGAGATTTTGCTTGAGGAAATCCACTTCTGTCCAATACCTCTTCCGTCCGATAGACCAAAACAACCATTTCGTATGGCACTTCCAAACTCTGCTCACTCTAGATTGATGGTGTAAAAACTAAAGGAGATTGAGTTAGCGAGCTTGGGGATGAAACATAAGTCTTTATAGCCCAGCTTCCATCAAGCTTCTTTTGGCTATGTGTCAATTGTTCCACAGATCAAGGTAGAGAACCGTTGAGGGAGTTATGGACCATTCCAGGAGCTCTCAACGAGAAATCAGTTATTTCCTTAATCAGTTGAGGAGCTGTTAATATTCGTTAAGAGAGCTTACATTCTCCCACTTGATCCATACTTCCAAACTTAATGTCTCATCTTAAAACCCATTGATAATCTATATTAAAAATAGATACATGAATCATGGAGATAAGTCCTCTTAAGATGAGTATTATCTTCCATGTATTACTATGTATTTATTTCTATTAGAATTTATGTGGCAACAATTTCTTAATGAACAAACCTTATGTTTATTCTTGGTCCTATACAAATGAATTCTCTCAATTAAATTAAGGTGCACATAAGTATGAGAAATGCATCACAATAATTAAGAATTTCATTAAAATAACATTGTCCATACAATGTGAAACTACATAATGGAATCAAGTCCCATATTCAATACATGATCCTTGAATTTAAATGGTGGCATGCCCTTAGTCAAAAGATCAGCGATCATCAACTCAGTGCTGACGTGCTCAATGACCACATTCTTTTCTTTAACATGTTCCCTTATAGCTAAATACTTAATGTCGATGTGTTTATTTCGACTCCCACTTTTGTTTTTTTTAGCCATAAAAACAGCAGCTGAATTGTCGCAATACATTCTTAATGGCTTAGAGATAGAATCCATAATTCTAAGCTCATAAATGAAACTCGTAAGCCAAACACCATGTAAAGTAGCCTCAAAGCAGGAAACGAACTCGGCTTCCATAGTGGAAATGGCAATCAAGGTTTGCTTGGCACTCCTCCATGATACAGCTCCACCGACAGCTCTCCAGTGGTCTATACCTAGATTACTCTGATATCGTCCCAACATTCCCACAACAAATGCAATGTCAGGTCTTGTGCAGACCTGAGCATACATTGGGCTTCCGACGGCAGAAGCATATGGAATATTCTTCATTTGTTCCCTTTCAAAGTCGTTCTTCGGGCATTAGTTCAAATTGAACCTATCACCCTTCACAATGGGAGCTATACTTGGTGAACAATCCTTCATCCGAAATCTCTCTAAAATTTTATTAATATAGGTTTCCTGAGACAGACCCAAGATGCCTCGAAATTTGTCTCTATGGATCTTAATGCCAATGACATAAGATGCCTCACCCATATCCTTCATATTGAAATTTTTAGAGAGAAATTGTTTCACCTCATGCAGCAAACCCTTATCATTGGTTGCCAGCAAAATGTCATCCACATATAAAACAAGAAAACAAATTTTACTCCCACTAACTTTCAGGTATATACATTGATCCATAATGTTTTCTACAAAACCAAAAGAAGAAATTACATTATGGAATTTCAAATACCATTGGCGGGATGCTTGTTTTAAACCGTATATGGATTTCTTGAGCTTGCAAACCAATTGCTCACCATGCTTCCGCTAAAATTGAGGCCTTAAAAAATAAAATTTCATGCTTTACCAATGTAAATTCATGCTTAAAATTGAATCTAATGACATAAAAATTGCATGTGGGCTAAATTTTCAATTCAAGCAGATTCAATGATTCTTTATGATAGAATTGAATTTCATGATAAAACTATTAATTCATAATTCCTGTGAGTAAGTTATGAATAATTTAATATTTTATCCTAATTAATTATATAAATATAATAAAAAATTCCTGTGGGATAAAATTTATTATATTTAGTATAATTAATTACAATTAATGTCTAAATATTCTTTATATGATCCTAATCAATCATAATATATAACATTATTTAATTAGAGATGATGTGGCTATTCTCTAATCAATAAAAATTATATGGATCACTAGACATTACTAAAATTAACTTGATAGTAATCATGCAAATGAAATATATATTCAAGTTGATTAGGAAAAAAGCCTAATTACACCCTATTATAAAACTTTATCTAACATCTTGAATTGTTAGAAAAATAGCTAACTGTAAAGATCTCGACGGAGATCGAAAGAATAGTTTCTTGATTTCAATTCTTTTATACATGTGCATAAAACTCAGATAGAAAAGGTATCATATTGTAATTACTGTATAAGAAATAATCGCTGGAAACATGATCGAAAGGCAATCTATTCGCCTGAGCCGACACCTCCGTGAGTCCAGGTTTGGAATCTATCTGTATCTTTCTTTTGCCCACAAGAATTTACAGTTCCTAGGTCTCTAAAGCCTGGCTAATTCTAATGGGCAAATTAAAATGGCGTTTTTGTATGTAGTTATTAAAAAACGAGGCTTACGTTGCAGTGTAAATAGTATCCGCGGGCAGGGCTGGATTCTACAGTCACATACATGGATTTTTATGATTGAATTTATAAAATGACAATCTACAGTAAATAACTATTAATGCAGGTTCATGAAGGAGCATGAAATCTCTATCGGATAACCAGACGCTGCAGAATATTTTCGCTCACATTGAGGTTTACATATGTTTTCTGAAAGATATGCACATTATCTATGAAGAAAATATTGTCAGTTCATTTAAGAAACACTCCAGAAAGACAAAGAAAAGAAACGTATGAGCAATATCCCAATGGACGCATAGCACTCCAAACACCAAGGCAGAGATAAAATTATGCTCTGATACCAACTATTAGAAAAATTACGATTCTTTACATGCGGAATAAACTTTTAAAGAATCGAAAAGAATTAATAATGTATGCCGTTAGGATCATACCTCCAGCCATTGATGCTGCTCACACTCTGGCTTAGGATTTTGCTTGAGGCAATCCACTTCTGTCCGATACCTCTTCCGTCCGATAGACCAAAACAACCGTTCCATATGGCACTTCCAAACTCTACTCACTCTGGATTGATGGTGTAAAAATTGAGGGAGATTGAGTTAGCGAGCTTGGGGACCAAACAGAAGTCTTTATAGTCCAACTTCCATCAAGCTTCTTTTGGCTATGTGTCAATTGTTCCACAGATCAAGGTAGAGAACCGTTGAGGGAGTTATGGACCATTCCAGGAGCTCTCAAAGAGAAATCAGTTATTTCCTTAATCAATTGAGGAGCTTTTAATATTCATTAAGAGAGCTTACAATCCCCCTTTTCCATTTTTTATAGACCCAACAAACCCAAAGGACGAGGATGAATATTTTTATCCCAATATCTGCCGATCACACTTGCACAATGTTGCTTCTAGATCAACTATCCTCCCTTTTGGAGAAGTAAATAATGGAATCAGTAATCAGATAGGTTACCCGCATAGGAAGAAAACTAAAACATGTAGGAAACACAAACACGCAACAATAAACTTACTTTGAGAGATCAGTGTTCTGAGACAAGGAAGGATGGCCAATTAATACCTTGGGGATAGATAGACATACTATGGAGGATTGAACTTATCAAGTCCTGAACCGATTTTTTTTCTAGTTCTCTCACACCACGCGAACAATCGGACTTCAATATAATTAATGTTTGATATAAATAAACATCGAAAGCTTGAACACTCCAATTATGCATTGAATCATTAAACACATCCATGATCAAATATTACCTATCAAATTACTAATGTTATTTTTTTATAGAATTGTTATTTTAATGTACTACATTTGGCTAAAAAGCCATACCTTTGAGACTATGAGCAACTGCATCAAGCATTACCAAATATTTTTTAAAGAAAATTAAAAAATGTAGGTACCTGGACCACTTTCTCTACCCCATTAGGTTGTAGGCTCGAGGCATTGGTGCATTGCAAGGTCCAACTGCCACGTGTTCCACAAGAAAAAAATAAAATAAATAGAGGAGAAAAGAACGTGTGAGTCCAGCACTATGATCAGAGCAATTTTAAAAGGGTCAAATTCGAACTAATCCCAAATTTGAGACAAATAGAGGCATAATTGAACGAGAACTAGAACTCTAGAGGAATAATTGACTAGGAATTGAAATCCCATAGCATAATTAAAAAAGAATGGAAATCCCGCGTACTGATAGAGACTATAGAGAAGCGAAGTCGTTTCATCTAAAAAGATCCTAGCAGGTTTGGCGGATTCTCCAAATCAAGCATAAGCGGTCGCTGCATAGAATCGATCTAGATATAAAAGGCACAATGTTTCCCTCACCATTTCTAGAGCCTGAAAAAATGGTAATAGATTTTTTATTACAGCGAGATGACTGTAAGCCTTACTTGGTCGGATCTACCCTTTCTATTTTCTTTTGTTAACTGGGCCTCCATTTAGTTTCCCTTTCCCAAAAGGTTCAACACATGCTAATCGAGGAAAACTGTGCTTTCTTTTGGGTGATTTTAGTTAGAGTATGCAAGATGTTGGGGAAGAAAATGAATGGAATATTGAGTACCAACATTTTGGCGGTTCATAGGTCATGATTTGTGAATTTTTTTGGATATTTTTATTATTGTGAGAGTTTAATAGGCTTTATGTTTTTTTTTTACATAATAGATTATTTTTATTTTTTTCTTTCTTTTTTAATTTGTCTTATGAATGTGTTTATAGACATAATTACAATCAAATACCTATTTCTTTATGGTATTTTGGAATAACTTTTACTACCATAAAATATCATTTTTTCCTATTTTAAATGGGTTGTGAGGGTTGATTTGCAAGTGCATATAAACTTTAATATAACATTATTTTTATGCTAGCAATTGCCTTATATGAGGTCGTGTTCCTCTTACTAACATAATGGTTGATTGGTTGTGAAGTAATTACACATATTTATTCATCATTTCCCTCCTTCCTTTGTGTGGACTAAGTGAATAATAACAATATACTCTTATCTTACCACGTCCTGGATTTACTTCTACAAATACACCTATCTTACAACATCTTGGAAAAGATTATGTGAAATAAAAACGCCAATTTCCTTAAATTTGGACATATTAGGAAATTTTTGTACTAAGAAAGTGTGAATTTAGACTTTGAAAGTGTCAACATCAACCTTTCTAAAATGCAAAATTAGGTTCTGAAAGTGGCAATATTGGCTTTGAAAAGTGCGTTTTTCTATTCGAATAGTGTGTTTTTGACTACTTACAAACCTTAAAATTGCAGTTTTTTTTAATGAAACTATGAATTTCAATTCAAAAAGTGTGAATTTCAAATAAAAAAAATGCAAATTTTGATTTGAAAACCGTGAATTTCAAATAAAAAAATGGAAATTTTTATTTGAAAAGTGTGAATTTCAAATAAAAAAATGCAAATTTTCATTTGAAAAGTGTGAATTTCAAATAAAAAATTGCAATTTTTTATTTGAAAAGTGTGAATTTCAAATACAAAAATGCAATTTGCTTTTGAAAAGTGCATTTTCCATTTGTAAATATTCAACATTTTAAGGTGAAAAGTTCAATGTCTACAATATTCAGTCATTGTCTGAATAACAAGTTAATGAGTTCTTGTTTTTTTTTGATACAGTATCAAGAATATCTACATTTTTACATAAATAAATTTAATAGTTTCCAAATGAAGCAGGAATTCTCTGCGTAATCTATAAAGGCACGACTTACTCACACAGTAGTAGCCAATAAACAGTGTATTCTACACCACAGTAGTAATTCCCCCCCAATGCCTAGATTCTTGTGGACTTTCCAGAATGTCGAAGTTTGCTCGCCCAGCCAGGTTGATAGACAGACTAGAAGGATTGCAACAAAATATAAATTTGTTGGGCTAAGATCACATAAAAAGAATAGAATACCGGGAAGAAGAAGGGTCGGTCGCCCCTTCATTTATGAGTGAATTGTAAACATATTCAACCTATGAAGGGTAATATGTCAATTCATGTATATCCAAAATGTTGAACAATGTAAGAATATTGAGCATAGGAAGGGTCGGCCGATCCTTCATTTACGTGAGAAATGTAAAAATATTTGATCTACGAAGGTTATGCTTACAATTCTCGAATCCAGATTCCATTGTAAATAGTAGGGACTCGGACATAGGTAAGTTATAACATATAAAAATTGTTTGTCCCAACTTCGGTTTTCTGACAAGAAGGATCGGATGCCCCTTCTTGCAGTGTCGAACTATTATGAAAATAATACTGTGAATAAGAAGGGTCGGCCGACCTTTCATTTACGAGGGAATTGTAAAAATAGAACACCTTGGATAAAGAGC
This sequence comes from Larix kaempferi, assembly GCA_027924585.1. Taxonomy (NCBI): domain Eukaryota; kingdom Viridiplantae; phylum Streptophyta; class Pinopsida; order Pinales; family Pinaceae; genus Larix; species Larix kaempferi. The sequence continues at coordinate 3,359,704 of BSBM01000052.1, read as the reverse complement.
AGTTGCTCTTTCTCTGAGAATATTTCCACTTTCCAACACACTATGCGAAGCAATGTTCCAATGAAATATGTGTTTAGAATGTCGATATCTACTTTCCCTACTCTTAAAAATCATCCTTGGAGGAAGGAGCAACCGCTCTTTCTCCTCAGCGTCTACTTCCAACACCCTGAAATAAAACACAACAAAAGAGCGACCTCTCTTTCTCTAACAACATTTTGACTTCCCAGCGAAGTCTTTCAAGCAAAACTTCTATAAATTTTATTGTTAAAATGTTGGTATCTAATATCTAGGGTGACACATGGAATGCTCAGATTGTGACACATGACATATTAGATTTATAAAATTAGTTTAAAAATTGTATAAACAATACTAAGGATATTAATGGTACCATTTCAATATAAACATATGTATTTAACTTATATAAATTTTTGGAATAGGTAATAATACCATTTTATATAAAAGTAATACAGTAGCATTATATGAATAGTATTCTATTTTTTTTAAATGGAATCATTCTTTCTTTTTGTTTTTTTTTAAATAGAAACATTCTTTCTTTTTGTTTTTTTTTAAATAGAAACATTTTTTCCTTTTGTTTTTTTTAAATAAAACCATTCTTTCTTTTTGTTTTTTTTTAAATAGAATGAAATCTCATAAAAAGAATGAAAAGTGTTTTTAGTTATTGTCTTTTTTTAATTAAGCCCCTTCATGCTAGAAGGGTGGTATGAATATATAACCTTCAACCGGAAATTAAGTTCATCCCTTCAAATTTGATTCCTGTCAATGACAGTGCCACTAGTTTTCTTGTTTATTGAAATGATTGTTTTTTTTTAAGCAAAAAATGAGAAACTTTGTATTATATACTAGTAAAAAATATTACATCTGTCTTCTCTTCACATTGCACTTCTGAGACAAAAACTTCCATATAGATAAATTCCCATGTCTACTATCAAACTTGGAGACTGAACAGAAAGCCTTACCGTTTGACATCAAAACGGTCGGCACAGAAAAGACCAAGTTTTGATAACTATTGCTCAAATACATCACAGTGAGCAACCATAACAAAAAAATAAAAGTAAGGACCTACATTAGGCATAGATTGGAGAAAAACAGACTCGATATTAGGCCTAGATTGGAGAAAAGATGACAAATTCAACTACAAAAAAGTAAGGAGCCATCACCCCCCAGAATCATGCAGGAAATACATAGTGAATTAATTAGATGGACGATGATCTTTAGACTCTGTAGGAGCATTCTGTTTCAAGGACTCCTTTGGCAGGTTGCTTTTTTCCACCACCCCTCCATTTGGGACCTTTTCATGCATATGTGACAGAAAAGAGACACCAATATGTTCAAATATGGCATCAAATTTCATGTGCATTTTACAAGAGTCTTCATCATGATCTTTGAACGTCTGTGAGCCAGTTAGAAAATCATCCGAGCCCTCCATAGATTGAGCAATCATGGTCTTCGTGACCCAGAACATCAGCAGCGCATGATTATAAAGCGTCATTCTGCCTCTAGTATTCCCAGGATCCTGGATCCAGTCTGACATAGCAACAACCTTTGGTAGGGGTTCTTCCTCCACCACTCTTAGCCAGATATTTTCCTCCATCTCCTCAATTTCATTATGTATTTCTTGCGGAACCATCTGGCGGAAGAAAGTGGTTGTGGCTGTCGCATGCCATTGGTCACAAGTAGGACCTCCCTAGTCTTGAAGACCACCCCTCACTAGTATTCCTCTGTGAGGCATGATATTCCTTCCCTTCCTCCCATTGACAAGCGAGAGAGGAGAAGCCGAAAGCAGAAGAAAAGGAATTGAAGTTCCAGATCTATGGAGCAAGTGTGTGAATATGCACATGAAATGGATTTTTAAAGGGGAAGCACCACTCACTACCACAATGACAACCATTCCAATTATGGCTCTGGTAGTACTCCATTTTTCCTTGGTGGCCCTAACAAGTTTAAATTCTTGGATGTCTTCATTGATAAATATATCTGTCTTCCACTTTCCATATTCTAGGTTGGCCTGCAACAATAAACAAAATTACGAAAAATGATAAATTCCAAAGTGTGGGATTATTTTAAAAGCATTAGTAAGGAATACATGCATGGGAGCAAGGAAGATATGCAATTACCATGAAATAAGGCAGTAAATAAGTAACTTTTATGCTTCAATAATAGTAAGATAGATCACATCAAATGATATTCATAGGAACTACCTATTTGGGATAAGATCACATCAAATGATATCCGTAGGAACATCCATCCCACTCTGAACACTATGCCCCATATGTTCTCGTTGTGCCTTAACTGCTACGAGGCCCTTCTCGTTTATTATAATTTTTTCTCCTGTCCATCCTTTCCTTGGTGACCATGCCCATATGATGCTATTTACATCGATCATCATATTTTCTTCTGCACCAACAACCCATTGTTGCTTTCTATCTAAGCAGTTTTTGTACAAGACCTTCAGATCCTTCGATGCTCCTATTGGATTCCACCATTGCACCTCTACTTTGTACGACCCAACAGTACTAGCATCTGAATCCTGATAAATATTAGCAATCGCCCTACCTAACCAGATTGCACAATCTAGCTCTAGTGATTGCACAATGATCATTTGGCCCTTTACAACATTCACTCTTGGAATGAATTCATCTCTAGGATTGTTGCATATTGGTCCAACATAGCAGTCTCGAAAAGCATGAACATTTTCCTTCAAATAGGCATCCATAATTTCATGTTCATATCTTGTAGGTTCACTACTATGAATATCATGGCTTGTCGATGGCCAACAATTAGATGACGACTGATCAACACTCTCGAAGGGACTGTCTAAATATTTATATAAAAACTCCCAATAATTTAACTTCGGATGCCAAAATTGTTCACCTCCCTTGTCAATCCCTCGATTCCATAATGAAATATATGTTTATATTCCTTTTTTTTATTTCTTCAATGTCCGAAGGTATTTTTTATTGCAGATTTAATAACCTAGGCTGTCCCACCGGCAAGTCTGTGCTACCATCTGGAAATGATCGCCATAGATGAATAAGATACGACCAAGCTTCATCCTGAAGTGATTCCCTCTATTGCATGACTGGAATGTTATCTATGAGCTGAAATTTAAAAAACTGGCATTTTTTAATACCGATGATATTGGCATTTCCATCCAAAAGGTGGGGTTTCACAAAAATCTTAAAATCGTAAAGTTCATCAATTAGATAAGGGACATAGAATTTTTTATCTTCACATGTCCTATATGTATCCATAATTTCCGAGAGTGAAAATATATCCTTGCACATTAGCTTTATTGATAACCTTCCATAAGTTCCATCTATTTCTTCACAGGTGTGTCCGACCAGGAGGAATCCAACTTCAACAATATCGAACCCTCTCCTTGCTGCTAAAAGAGATAAAAATGCAAATACAAAGCAGTTTTTTTTTATCGCCTGAACAATTATCCATTTGCAACAACAATATGGGTGGTAGTTTTCTATTTTGCATGCATTGATTAGTACCATCAACACACAATACATCATCTTGCATTACATCTTGTATGTATATAAAAAAAATTCATATGACTCGGATTGCAATAGAAAATCATACAATTTGTGATTAGATGTTCCGCCTTTGTAGAGAAAATCACCATATTTATCAACCACTGGTTCTTCAAGACACTTCAAGCATTTAGCTAGGGATGCCACAGTGAAATTTGATCCCATCTCTAAAAATGAGAGGCTGAAATGGCCATAACCCCCAATCTTGTGCCCATGGGTCAACATTCCAATCAATGATATGGGAAGATTCATAACATTACTAAAATCTTTTTCCTTCTTACCCATCCTTGGAATGGAAGTATTTTACTTATCCATTTTGTCATGAACAATACTAAGAAAATTCTTTGGATTTTTTTGTGAAGCTAATCTGTGAGAATAATATACTTGGAGACAACTTGCGATATATTTATTATGAGATGCTTGATTTCATCGCAACCTTTCCACCTCAGCTGGATCAGTGGTCCCCTTAAGCTTATCTTGTATTGTAATGCACTCATTACACCTTGCAGAGGAGTTTGATTTAGAAATTTTAACATCTCGAAAATATTCTCTCATCACCTTGGTAAAGTAGGATTGTTATACTGGAGGAAAATCGATACTTTTGATATCTTCATTTGCCATTTTTCGCAGCAAACCATGGGACATATTAGATGGCAATAATTTCAAGGTTGTACTTGTTCCATCTTCACTGATTAATCATGTAATATGTGGAGATTTGTCTGAATTCTCTTCTACAATTTTATTAATAGTAGCTACAAGTGAAGCAGTGTTCGCCCTAGATTTTTCCAAGCCAATGTTACCATGCACAACTCTCACATCACCATTCAAGAACATGCTTTTATAATCATAGAAAGTGCTAATTTTTATTCCATGGAATTTATACCATTAATTTTGACAGACGTCTATTGTGTCTAATCTCATTGTAAACATGCTTATTTTTCTGTCATCTCCTTCTTTGGCCACATGAACATTTGATCCCATCAAATTTATAACATATTGTCTTCTTGAATTTCCAATCATACTATGAAATATATTCACACATTCAACTATCGATTGAAGTGAAATTTTTGACATACAAATACTTGAGCAACAATGTTCAGTGACAATTTTTGAAAGAAATGCACCCTGATCAATTCCAAGCTTGTAAGGTACGAATCTTGAATTTATTTTAGAAAATTTAGTTCCATCTTGCCACTTTACGGAATTGTATGGCCTTGTTCCATTACCTTTAAAATCTGTATATTCACAATGGGGAGTACCTGGAAGGACCATCTGTAAAGGAGTACCTGGAAGGACCATACCTTTGTTTGTTTTATTTTTTAGTATAACGTCACAAACCCTCCCTCTTGGACCCATCAAGGGAGAGAGAGTGATACTAAATCCATACATCTAGCCCCATAGTCTTTAAATAAAATCCATGTAAAACATAATACATATGCATATGGGTATATATAACACCAAGGCAATGGAGAGAACACTTCTGCTAATGCTGGACATCTAGTCCCATTCTTAGCAAATAAACATTCACATAATATGAAAAGACATATGCAAATGTATAAATATAAGAAAACACAGCGGAAGTAATTCATTTACAGATTCAATCATACATTCAACATTTCCATAAGGGACAGTGAATAAAACATTTCAGAATTTAAAACCAATAGAACACTTATCTTAAACAAGGTAGCTCCGAGAAACTGGCTGTGTAGCTGCAACGTTCCACCCATCCATAGGCGAGTGTGCTCTTCAATCCTTCAGCACCACTTCCACCCTTGAGCTGGGCATGATCTCCACAAGGAAAAGGGAACAACAGACCCTCACATAGCCAAATATACACCAAATTTAGCCAAGCCAATCAGCAGTTGGGTTTCTCAGGCTGCTAGGAAATGGAAATGAGGAATTGCTAAGCTAGTGAGCTCAAGCACAGAGCCATGGGTACCCCCACCAGGTTTATCAAGCCAATTCTGTCAACTACCACTCCAAATATCTTGCTCATAGGTTCAAACCAAAATAGGGATGCACATAACAGCAAAACCACAATTGCTAGGCATGAGAAAAAAAACATTTTTTTTCAGTGGGATGTCCAAACTGGGGCTTCTACTAGTTCAGAAAAAATGTGGGAAAGCCCAAAATGAAAATGGAGAAAGGGGAAATCAACCCCAGGAGCAGAATCGTTTTCAGAAAATGCTCATGGGCATTTCGTGGGCAGAAACGGCCTCTGTAACCCCCAAAAAATCGCGGCCCTCCTCTCCCAGCTATTGTACAATGTAAAAACGACCTCCCAGGCATGGAAAAATGTAGGAAATGGATGAAAAACGTGCAGGGAAAGACCTAGCTAGCTCAAACTGCGTGAGAAGATGAATGCCATGGTTGAAGAATGGCTTTGGGTGCCATTTCGGGTGTTTTCTTGCCCAGCAAGCCAAAATACGATTTTCCAGGTTGATGGCTTGCCCATGCACGAAAATTGATTGCCATACCTCTCCAATCCCAAGGCATTAACTGTCTCAACCAATTCTTGGAAGAATTAAATGATTGGGTGCATGAGACGAAATGGGTAGTTAAGAGTTCATGGGTTTTCTCATTGACACATGGATTGACTCTATTGGCTCAAGGGTTTGATTATTTTCCCTCCCTATTCCTTGTAAAGATCATGCCCTCATCTCTTGTTGCATTGCATAGCTAATTGTGAGCATTTATATTAAGATGCATATTTACAATTCCCATGGTTCACTAGCACATGGGTAGCATAATTTCAAATACTTGCCTCCTCAAGATCGAGCTTTCACTAGAGGGGCCTTGGCCTTGAGCTCCACGCTAGGAATCATACAAAATATGCATACAATATTTACATTATAACTCAAAATATTACAAGGGTCAAAGTGGGGACGTGACATATAACATCCAAAGGAACATCATCGAGGTCAAGAAAATTATTTGCATGCCATCTTATAAGAGAGCCTTCAAATACACCACAATCCTCTCGATTGCAGAAGACTTTATGAACTAAAATACCAAACTCACCAGCATCTAGTGCTTTGAATTATACAATGTCTCCCTAAAAAACAGTTGACACTATTCCCCGAGCAACATAATGTGGCATTAAAAAACATTGATGTATCAAATTAACTTTCTCTCCCACAAACCTGACATTGTGATTTTCTCTTGATACTTTCAAAGTAGTTTCAGATTGATTATTGTTGAAATTGCTTTCAACAGAAAGCAATGTTTCTGTATTAAAATCTATGATTCTTTTAATTGGCCATACAACAAAACCTCCACTGCTCAACCCCAGACAACATGCCATACAAGAAAACACCACTTCATCCACTAGAATACCAAAGGAGAAGTCACCCAAAAATGTTCCCCCAACAAAATCAGTCCCACTCACATTTGTTACAAAACCTATGGAAATGCAATCCTTGCATTCTGAACACTTATGTAACAACTTAACTTTTCTCATAATAAGAGAAGATTTATTCTCAGTTGTTACGATATGTTCTACATTGGACAAAGTAGAAGCTAGTATATCATTCACCTCATCCTCGCAAAGAGAAGACACAATGTGGTTAACGATCTCAGATACAGGACATTGAATATAACCACCAACAACCTCTGACAATGTATATGCACCTTCTGATAGATAGGGAAATGGAAGACTTACATTTAAATTCTTCGTAACATTTACAATGATACATCCATCATGAATGCTGATATTATGCAATATTTTCTTTCTAGAAAAGAGATTCCTTCAGCAACTTTCAATCCATTCAAAAGTAGGTCCACACATTGTTGAGAACCAAAATCCATTTCATAAATGATTTCTGAAATATAAAATAACAGGACACATTGTTGAGAACCAAAATCCAGTTTAGAAGCGATTTATGAACATTAAAAATCATATTTATTTTAAACAAATAATAATTTTTCCACTAGTATATATTATCAAATAAGTCAATTAGAAGGGTTGTGTCACGTTCCATCCCGTTGATCCGATGCAAGGAAGGGAACATGACAGAGTGGTATTAGATCCCATGTTGCAGCACTGGGGCTGCTTGGGCTAAACAATGAGCTTGGAGGAAAATAATAAGAATATTTAAAAGAGGTATTGATGAAGTTGGTAATCATTTTGATTGAGAGAATGAAAAAATCAGAGTTCCGGATTGCAGAAGTTATATTTTTCGGAGTTGGGAAAATTGGCATTCCGCATTTCCTAGTTCTGCATGGCGGATATCGGATTGGGGTTCCAACTTTCTGACTTTCGCATTGCGGATATCGGATTGCGAACGCAAGAAGGATCGACTGACCCTTCTTGCAGGTTAGAAATATTATAAAAAGAATACTAGGAAAAAGAAGGGTTAGAGTTCCCTTGATTTATGAGGGAATTGTAAAACTATTCAACCTACGAAGGTTGGGTCGTCTATTCATGTATATCCAAAATGGTGAACAATGGCCAAATACTGAGTACAAGAAGGATCCTCCGACCCTTCTTGCAGTCTAAAAAAATTATGAAAATGATACTAGGAAGTTGAAGGGTTGACCACCCCTTCATTTATGAGGGAATTGAAAACATATTCAACCTACGAGGACAAGGGTTTCAATTCATGCATATCCACAATGGTGAACACTTTAAGAATAAAGAGCACAAGAAGGGTTGGACGACCCTTCATTTACGAGAGAAATATAAAAATATTTAATCTACGATGGCTAGGTCGGCAATTCCCGCCTTCCGACTTCCACTTTAAATAGCAAGAATCTGGATGTAATATATAAAAAAATGTTTGTCCAGACTTCAAATTTTCTGAATGGAAGGATCGACCACCCCTTCCTTTAGTGGATAATTGTAAACACTTATATCCATCATTTATATATATCTAGAATGGAGAACACAAGAAGGATCGACTGACCCTTCTTGCAGTCTAGAAAGATTACGAAAATAATATTGGGTAGAAGAAGCATCTCTCTCCCTTTCATTTATTAGGGAATTTTAAAAATATTCAACCTACGAATGCTAGGCCGTCAATTAATATATATTAAAATGGTGAACATGGGAAGAATACTGAGCACAACAAGGGTCGGCCGAACCTTCATTTATGAGATAAATGTAAAAATATTTAATCTACGAAGGCTATGTCGACAATTCCTGACTTCTGACTTCCGATGTAAATAGTAGGGACTGTTACACCAAAATGTTGTCACCTTTGTGCAAGTGTCACAAGTGTTGCAAGTGTCGTCATCAACATGACCATTGTGTAAACTCTTTGCTCTGACCCCTAAACTTATACTAGGCTAAAACACATTCAACTGAAGGTTATCCTTGCCTGGATGACCCTCTTTGAGTAGGATGGCGCACTTCTCCTTCATTAGGGTTGGCAGCTGTCGTTATTTTCCTGCACTGCATTCTGAGGGTATTGTAGTCTTCCACGTACCAACCGGTATATCGAAGCTCTTTCACGTACCAACCAGTATATCGAAGGATCTTTCACGTACCTTAGGGTATATTGAAAGGCACTTCATGTACTTGGCGTATATTGAAAGGTGTTTCATGCACTCAGTAGTATATCAGAAGGTTTCGTGCCACAGTTGTGCATTAGACAACACCACTACGGATTTGAACTCCCATGTACCTTGAGTATATCGGGAGACACTCCTAGGATTCCTGAGACCAACTGAGTTAACCATTTGTTCGTCTTGGCATCGCAATACACCGAGAACAACACTCCGGGAGATTACTACGCACATGCCGTCCACATAGTTGGGTATTCAGGAAACGGTACGGTCCCAATCCTCCTTGTCGCATTTTACTGTTGGACCCTGTGGTATATAGCGAGTTATGGTGCCTTGACAATCCTATGAGGATCCTGACTACTTATCCACTCCTATTCACACAATTTGCTTGTGGCTTTAGACTAGAGTAGTGTTTGATTGGTGTGGTACTTTAGAGACTCTCAGGAAGTTTAGATATGGAAGATTCTTCCGGGACTACCAACCAAGAGACCCATTTCCAGGGTATGCCATTTGTTATTCCCCCTTGTGGAACTGTTGGTCCTTTCTTTATGGGTACGTTGAGTCTTCCTGGATTGACGATAGGATTACCAGTATGGTTATTCTCCAATCCAGTTACACCAAGTGCACCAATTGTGTCGAACCTAGGTCCTTCACCACATGAGCATCAATCTCATAGTGACCCTTCTCCTTCTTCGTCGAAAGTTGAATCGGCTTCCGTCTCTTCCTCTTCTCCTACTGAAAAATCTGATGTTAGTAAGAAGGAAGGTGAGAAGAAGAAGAAAGGGAAGACTAAGAAGAAGAACACTAAGAAGAAGGTCACAACCCTAGCCTCTGACCATCATGCTGGGAACTCACCAGCCATTGATCATCATGCTGAGAGCATCGATACACCTGTTTCGAATTTGTGTAAACCGAAATTCCATTGCAAACTTTGTAAAGGGTCCCATTTCCTTAAGAGATGGCCTGGTATCTCCAAGGCCTTAGAAATATGGTCACATTTTGAACAACCCATGTCATCAGTCTCTGGGCATCATACTAATGATACCCCATCAACTAGTGACGTTGTAATTAAGGGTCGGAAGGGTAGAACTATAGACCCTTGCTCGTTATGCAAGGGCATGCACTACACTTACCTTTGTCCTCGTATGGATGAAGCTTCACAATTGTTGGAAGACATGGACGTATCCCAGAAACACCTTCAAACTGAATATTGTAGGTTGTCCCTTGATCCTACATTGGTTGATAGGATGTTCAATCCGACCCCACCCTCGGTTGAACCCACTCTTTCATTAGAGAGTGAGAGTAAAATGATCATTTCAACTCCATCCTTGATCGACCCCATTCCTCCCTCGAGAGATGAAACCCAATCAGCTAATCAAGTTTCGTTCTTGGTTGACTCCATTTATCCTATGACAAGTGAAATCCAAGTGATTAATCGAGCATCATCTACGGTTGATCCCACTCCTCCTTTGAAGAGTGAAATGCAAGCGGTAGATCTAGTTTTATCCTCGGTCCACCCGACTCTTTCATTGGAAAATGCCCAGATTGAAGCAGTCACCATCACAAAATATTCTTCGTATACTGCTTTTCCAACTAAAAGTGAATAAGAAACCCCTGATATCTTTCTGGTCGGTTCAGACAGTTCTGGGCAAGGAGAATTCTCATCCCTGGGACCTCCTCCAAGTACTGAGGTTATTTCATTTGATTGGAATAGTCTAGCATAATCTTGTCTCCCCTCAGATGTTCCTTTCCAGATATTTGTAGGTGTTTCCGATAAGGAAATCTTTCGCACTATAGTTGACAAGGGAGATTCTGTTAGTATTTTATCCTCAATTGCTTGGAAAGCTATAGGGTCTCCTCAGCTTGTGACGGTTACTGACCATATTTTGGCTTTTAATAGAAGGCCTACCAGACCTTTAGGGATTCTTTCGGAGTTACCTGTTACCTTGAGAGGTAAAACTGTTCATGCTGATGTTATGGTTTTCCAATGTCCTTTAGATTTCAATCTACTCATTGGACGTGATTATGTCTATGCTATGAAAGCCGTAGTGTCCACACTCTTTCGAGTGATGTATTTTCCCTATGATGGGAGGATTGTGACCATTGCTCATCTTTCCTTCGTGACACCCAATCATTGCATGACTTCCATTCAACAAACTTCCTTGAACATTCCACAAGTATTAGTGGTTTCGTCCCCTTAAGCATGAGGGGTATATCTATAACCTTTGGGAATCATGCTCGGGGGCACACTACTAAACTCTGGACATCATGTTGGATAAGTGCCTTTAATCTTAAGCATAGTTCCCTTTCTATGTCAAGCTCGTTAAAAATGAAATAGGTTCCCGCGATCATGGTTGTATTCCTATGTCAAGCTCGTTAAAAATGAAACAGTATCCCATGAGCATAGTTCCCTTTTTGTGTCAATCTTGTTAAAAAATGAAATAGGTTGTGAGCAGAGTTCTTTTCCTATGTCAAGCTCGGTAAAAAATGAAACAGATCCTTTCCCTTTGAGTCGAGTCTTCTCATAGACTTAATACTTGAACCTTCTTTTCATCCACCTATGCCTTAGGAGAATGAAACAAAGCTTGGGGGGAATGTCTTCAACCCCTGGACATTATGTTGAAGTCAACTCGATCGCCTCTCCACATAATTTTGGATCTAAGTCACTTACTTCTAGCAATCATGTTGGGGGTATGTACCAACTTCTGGATACCATGTTGAGGAAGAGTCCACGAATGGGAACATTTTCGAGCATACTTTTCGATTTTTGGTTTTCGAGTTCATTAAACCATGAAAATAATCTCGAGCTTTTCCTGTATCAAGATCACTAAAAAATGAAACAGTACCTATAGAAATCATACTAGAAGTAAGCCGTCAATTTCTTGTACTGGGGGCAAACTTTCCAACCTCTAGCCATCATGTTGGGAAGAAACCTGCCAATGGGCATCATCCCGAGCATAGTTCATTTTCTGTTACAAGCTCGTTAAAAAATGAAGTAGACATCATGAGCATTCTTCCAACCTATCTTCGAGCTCGTTAAAAACAGTAAGATGGTATTTGAGCTTACTTTTCACTTTTTTCGTGCTCTGGTTAAAACATGAAAAGTGGTTTGAGCTTACTTTTCACTTTTTTCATGCTCTAGTTAAGACATAAAAAGTGGTTTGAGCTTAATTTTCACTTTTTTCTTGCTCTGGTTAAAACATGAAAAGTGGTTTGAGATTAGTTTTTACTTTTTCATGCTCTGGTTCAAATATGAAAAAGATTTCGAGTGCTTTTGATACCATTATCGTGCTTGTTTAAAATTTGAGTTAAAAGGTGTGTCTAACGAGTATAGGTTTATCACTTTATCCGACCTCGCTAGACAATTTACGGAAAAGGAACTGTGCCGAGTTTACTTTTATCTTTGTCATACTCGGTTATCAACCATTACAAAGTTGTTCATGGAGTCCTTTTTAAGCTCTTTTCAGAATCCTAAAGTAGGAAAAGATGGACAAGCGAACTTGATGCGTTCACACTTGTAAAAGTATTTGAATGATCGTCTCCCTAGTGATAGTTTACCCCTTTTTAGGACCAGGGGCACTACTTACAAAAAAGAAATACTCCAGCCAATCATGACTGGAAGAGTCCTCTCTCGCATTGTTTTACCCTTTTCCAGGCGAAGAGGCTAACTTTACAAAAAATGACCTTTCGAGTCTTCTTTAGTTCTTTTCAGACTCTCTAAATATGAAATGTCGCTGAGTTTCCTTTCTATGGACTCGTTAAAATTCAACATTGAAGGGCCCGTCATGGGACGAACCCCTCCTATTGTAGGCTCATAAAACATTTGGGATTGGACTCATTCATGGGATGAGCTATACCGAGCATCTAGTTACCCTCATCAAGCTCGTCAAAAACACATGAGGCACTCATCAGTCATGATGGGGAAAAAGGAAAGATTTTGTGTTACACTTTATTTGCGGAAATACACAGTCGCTCTTGAACATGGCACTCGTTTTCATTTGAATTCCGTACTTGGGTAATCTATTTGTCTTCGAGTCCTGTCAATTCCATAATTTCTGTCACTCCCTTGGGTCATCCAAATGATGCTTCCATCATCAGTCGTATTGGGGGTTGATGTCACTCTCGTTGTGTTAATACTTCCAAGTCATGTGATCATGGCCATGTTCAAGAGACATTTATTACTCATCATCTCTAGTCAGTACACCTTCGATCATGTTTTTCTACCTTGAGTCAGTCTTGCACATTACTTTACCATCCGATCTACACCAAACATCTGTTATCGAGTTTTGTGTCGATGATGGGGGATTCATCATGGCCCTACTTTGACGGGTTTATCCTTGTCAACTTCAAATCATCATCCGAGGACTGAATATAGAAACCAATTGAGTACCATGGGCCTACATGCCTCAATGGAAGGTTACCTCGCTTTCGACATGAGTTTACATCATTAACTCTTGATTGAAATATTTCATCCAGCATTGATGACTTCAACTCATTTATTCATGCTTGGTGATATGTACTATGATACCTTGGGGATCATTGAAATTAATGGTGATTTTCCTCATACTTGTTAATGGTATACATCAATGACCGGTAATCAAGTGGTTTCTACCATGTTCGACATCAATACATTTGTAATCACATGGATAGATTCATATCATTGTGGGTTCGGCTTGAAGACCCTGGGGAGTCATGTTTTACCTAGGTTGCGATGGATATTGTTTTGAGTTATATCACATGGATCCACTTTGTATTGGTCATGGTTGTGGTGTCATCTCATCATGGATCTACGCTTGTGTCCAGTAGCCATGATTTTGTTCAGTCGGTCTTTAATACCATGGATTTGCAGTGTATTGGTCGGCAGCCATGTTTTGTGTCGTATGAGACTTGTGGATCTCAGGGTCATTTCTGCAGCAGCTCCTTCCAGCCAGCAAGTCCTTGCCATTATTATTTTCTTACTACAAAGCATTTCACTTGTCTTATTCTGTCAGCTTCATGCTTTGGGGGGAATTCTGTTACACCAAAATGTCGTCACCCTTGTGCACGTATCGCAAGTGTTGCAAGTGTCGTCATCATCATGACCATTGTGTAAACTCTTTGCTCTGACCCATAAACTTATATTGGGCTAAAACACATTCAACTGAAGGTTATCCCTTCCTGGTTGACCCTCTTTGAGTAGGCTGGTGCACTTCTCGTTCGTCTGGGGTGTGCCAGCATAATTCCTGGTTATCTAGGGTGAGCCACTGGTGCCCTTTGTCCTCCTAAAGGGTGCGCCTGACCCTCTCTGGCACTCTATCTCCTCTACCAGGGTGTGCTAGGGTTAGTTAAAGGCTATTTTGGGGAGTCTCAAGGTCTTTCTAGATGTTTTTTGAGGTGGAGACCTATCCCTAGACTCTAGGTGAGGTGGCATTTCGGTTCCTAACCTAATGGGATGATCCCTTAACCATCTCCCCCTAATCCTCAGCCTACCCTATCTCTTTATCCCTATATAAACACCCCTCTCTCCATGGGAAGGGGAGGAAGGTCTATAGTATCCTTATGCTGGTAGAATCCATATTGGTGATCCCTAATCATCTTGGGAAGCTTGTACCATCTTGGAGGTTTTGTTTGGACATGTTGGATGGAGGATGCGACGTTAAGGGTTTGGTTGTATCTTTCTCCTTTCTATGTAACTCCTTTTATACAGTTAATATAATCTCTTTCCATAAATGTTGTCTCATTGATAATGTTTAGAGTTTTCATCCTTAACTGTTAACTTAGATCAATCATATGAAATGTATGATTTCACTGCTTGTTTGTTTCCATGTGTTCAACAGGGTCTTGTGGCTTGATATCTGATGACACTGGGGCATTGGATCAACAAAGAGCAAAGGGATCTACAAATATGAGGTAAGTGATCTATACATCTGTTTGCACTTCTATTTGATCTAGGAAAGTAGGTTATGTTTTTTTGATTTGTTCTAGATTCACGTTGAACTAGGGAGATCATGCATTAAGTCCACTTTCAGTAGATTGTCCAGTAACAAGGACCCAGACATCATCTAAGTTCTAACATATAAAAAAAATTTCCTGAATTCCATTGACGAGAAGGATCAACTTCCCCTTCATTTAGTAGATAATTGTGAACAACTATATCCATCAATTCACCTATATCCAAAATGGTGAAAGAAAGAAGGATCGACCGACCCTTCTTACATTCTAGAACTATTATGAATATACTACTAGGCAGAAGAAGGGTCGACCATTCCTTCATTTATCAGGGAATTGTAGAAATATTCAACCTACGAAGCCTAAGACGTCAATTCATCCATATCTAAAATGGTTAACACTGAAAGAATACTGAGCACAAGAAGGTTCAGCCGACCCTTCATTTACGAGAGACATGTAAAACTATTTGATCTTCGAAGGCTAAGCTAACAATTCCTGACTTCCGGAGTAAATAGTAGGGACCAGACATTAGCTAAGTTATAACATATACAAATTGTTTGTCCCGAATTTCATTTTCCGACAAGAAAGATCGGACGCCCCTTCATGTTGGTTGTGGAGCCTGATCTCTAGATTCAGAGATATTATTATTCATCCGTGTCCGTACCCCAGGTTTGGTTATGATTTCGGCACGACCCTACGGGTGTCCGGGGGCCAGTGGGCCCCCCAGAAATTTTTTTGGGGTTGTTTTCGCCACCAGTTTTCGGGCCCATGGTTTTGGGTAACTCGTGGTATTTTCCCATTGTATTTACCTTATAAAAGAAAGACATTGTAATATGGCTAGGGTTGATGTATTAGGTATTATACATTGTAAAGATATCTAAGATCAAGAAGAGAGACTGTGAGATAGTGAAGAGGAAGTGAAGCGGTTGTGCTGTAGGTTGTATCCCTTCACTTTGCTGGACGGAATAATAATAAGGACTGGCAACTTCAGTGTGGATGTAGCCTAAGTTGGGGTGAATCGTGATATATCTATGTCTCTCTTGTAATGTGTGTGTGATTATATTTGCATTTTTGTTTATTGTTATTGCTCTGCGATCCTGTTTTATAACAATTGGTATTAGAGCCAAAGGTCTATTTGGCAGATAAACCTGCAAGAAGCTAGGGTTTCTGGTTCGAGTGGGAGCAATGGCAGAAGAAGGAATGTTTAAGGTCGAGAAGTTTAATGGCCAAAACTTCTAGTTATGGAAGATGCAAATGGAGTACTATCTGTACCAAAAGGATCTATTCCTACTGTTGGGAGGAAGAGCAAAGCAGCCGGCGGCTATGAAGGACGAAGAATGGGAGGTTCTTGACAGAAAGGCTCTGGGAACAATACGGATGAGCCTGGCTTTGTTGGTGGCTTTCAATATCTCAAAATAACTGACAACGGAGGGTTTGATGAGTACATTGGGAAAGCTGTATGAAAAACCCTCGGCCTCCAACAAGGTATTTCTAATGAAGCATTTATTTAATATGAAGATGTCTGAAGGTGGATCTGTTACTGATCATTTAAATGAGTTTAATATGGTTACAAATCAACTAAGTTCTATAAGTGTGAACTTTGATGATGAGGTTAGGGCTCTTCTAATCTTGTGTTCATTGCTAGAAAGCTGGAATAGCTTGGTCATGGCTGTAAGTAACTCTGTCTCTGGTTCAAACACCTTGAAATTTGATGATGTTATTGGTGTTATTCTTATTGAAGAAATGAGAAGAAAAAGCACAGGTGAGACATCAAGTAATGCGTTGACCATGGAGAGCAGGGGAAGACAAAAGGAGAGAGGAAAGAGCCAAGGTAATCTCCGCAAATCTAAAAAGGGCAGATCCAAGTCCAGATTGGGAAAAATAGAGTGTTGAAACTGTAGAAAGAAATGACATTTGAAGAAAGACTGCAGATCTCTAAAGAAGAAAGGAGATGCACAGAAGAAAACTACCCAGGAAGCAAATGTAGCAGGTGATGTCTTACAAGATGCTTTGATTCTTGCATTAGGTAATACAAGTGATTATTGGGTAGTAGATTCAGGGGCTTCATATCATGCTACACCCCATAGGAAATATTTTCATGATTATGTTCTAGGTGATTTTGAACATATTTTATTAGGTGATGATGAGCCATGTAAAGTTGTTGGAATGGGTAAGGTATGGATAAAAGTTAAGAATGGAACTGATTGGCTGTTGAAAGATGGAAGGCATATTCCTACTATGAAAAGAAATCTGATCTCAATAGGGTAGTTGGGAGATGGAGGCTGTCTATCTACGTTCGGAGAAAAGTGGTGGAAGATCACTAAAGGATCAATGGTGATAGAAAAAGGAGACAGGGTAGGTACGTTGTATTTATGTCCTCATAATATTGACCATTCTATCTCTGTAGCTTCCATAGGAACAGATACAACATTGTGGCATCATAGGCTTTGCCACATGAGTGAGAAGGGGATGCAGATTCTCCACTCAAGGAAGTTACTGCCAGATTTGAAGCAGGTGAGTCTGGAATTCTGTGAGAACTGTATTTATGGAAAACAGAAGAGAGTCAGATTTCTCAGGGTTGGAAAATAGAAGAAGAATGAAAAGTTAGAGCTAGTGCATACAGATGTATGGGGACTATCTCAGGTACAATCTCTTGGTGGCTCTCATTATTATGTTACATTTATTGATGATGCAACTAGGAAAACTTGGGTTTATTGCATTAGATAGAAATTTGATGTGTTTGCTACTTTTAAGAAGTGGAGAGATTTGGTTGAGAATGAGACAGGAAAAAGGTTGAAGTGTCTCAGATCTGATAATGGAGGTGAGTACTGTGGCAATTATTTTGATAGTTACTGTTCATACCATGGGATTCATAGAGAGAAGAAAGTCCCAAGAACGCCAAAAGAAAATGGTGTGTCAGAAAGGATGAACAGAACGATCATGGAGCGTGCAAGGTGTATAAGACTGCATGCAGGGTTGCCCTTACAGTTTTGGGCGGATGCTGTAAATATTGTTGTTTATTTAATAAACAAAGGACCTTCAAGTGCTTTGGATGGTGGTATTCCATAGGAGGCATGGACAGATAAAAAGGTAAACTACTCATTTCTGAGAATGTTTGGTTGTGAAGCATTTTTCCATATTGATAAAGAAAATAGAACAAAGCTTGAAGCTAAATCCAAGAAATGTACCTTTATTGGATATGGGGTTGATGATTTTGGTTATCGTTTATGGGATTATGAAAATCACAAAATAATTAGAAGTAGAGATGTCATATTTAATGAAAAGGTCATGTATAAAGATCAGTTACAGGGAAAGAAACAGGAAAATGAAAACATAGAGTACACAGGACTTGATGAAATTACAAAAAATGAAGTTCCAAAGGTGCCAAAAAATCAAGAACAACAACAAGTGCCTGAAACTCTTGCAACTGCAAGAAGATCTACCAGGTTAAGTAGACTCCCTGAATGATACTCTCCTTCAATGTATTATTTGTTGATGACTAATGTTGGTGAACCAAAATGTTATGAAGAAGCAATGCAGGTGGAAACTAGAAAGAAGTGGGAGCAAGGCATGAATGAGGAGATGGACTCATTGGTAGGAAACCAGACTTGGGATTTGGTTTAGTTGCCTACTGGTGAAAGAGCATTGCAGAACAAATGGATTTACAGGTTGAAGGAAGAAGAAGGAGGAAAGAAGCAGTACAAGGTCAGACTTGTTGTAAAGGTGTTTGCACAGAAGAAAGGCATATATTTTGATGACATATTTTCTCCTGTTGTTAAGATGACTTCAATTAGGACTATCTTAAGTCTAGTTGCAGTAGAAGATTTGCATCTTGAATAGTTAGATGTAAAAATAGCCTTTGTCCATGGAGATTTGGAGGAAGATATATATATGCAGCATCCACAAGGGTATGAGGTCAAAGGTAAGGAGAACTTGGTATGCAGGTTGAAAAAGAGTTTGTATGGTTTGAAGCAAGCTCCAAGGTAGTGGTATTTAAAATTTGATAGGTTTATGACAGAAAAAGGTTATAGCAGATGTCATTCTGACCACTGTGTTTATTTCAAGAAGCTAGACAATGAAATATATATTATCTTGTTATTGTATGTGGATGACATGCTTGTTGCAGGGTCTAACATGCATGATATAAATGTACTCAAAAGGAAGCTAGCTAATTCATTTGCGATGAAGGATTTGGGTGCTGCAAAGCAAATGCTTGGTATGAGAATAACGAGAGACAAGAAAAATCACAAATTGACATTGTCTCAGAGTGAGTACATACAAAAGGTGTTGGAGAGATTCAGAATGCAGAATGCAAAACTAGTAAGTACACCTTTGGCCAACCATTTCAGTCTAAGTAAGGAAATGTGTACCAAGACACAGGAAGAGACAAATTACATGTCCAAGATTCCCTATCAATCAGCAGTTGGCAGCTTGATGTATGCCATGGTGTGCACAAGACCATATATTGCACAAGCAATGGGAGTTGTGAGCAGATATATGAACAATCCAGGTAAAGATCATTGGAAGGAAGTACAGTGGATTCTCAGGTATTTGAGAGGTACTACCACTCAGGCATTATGTTTTGGAGGTTCAGACACTGTCCTACAGGGATATGTTGATGCAGATATGGTAGGTGATAAGGATAGCAGGAGGAGCACCACAGGGTATGTGTTTACTGTAGGTGGAATAGCAGTAAGTTGGATTTCGAAACTGCAGAAGTTTGTTGCACTTTCAACAACAGAAGCAAAGTATGTTTCTGTTACAGAGGTTAGTAAAGAGATGATTTGGTTGCAAAGGTTTATGGATGAATTGGGTAAGAATCAGAAGGATAGCAGGTTGTATAGTGACAGCCAGAGTACCATTCATCTTACAAAGAACTCAGCATTCCATTCCAGGACTAAACATATATAGCTCAAGTACCATTTCATACGCTCTGTTTTGGAAGATGAACTGTTGAAACTGGAAAAGATAGATACGAGCGAGAATCCTGCAGACATGTTCACAAAGGTAGTGACCATAGAGAAATTGAGTTCCTACTCGGTTTCAGTTGGCCTTCTAGCATGAAGGTGAAGATGAGAAAGTTGCCAAGTCCAAGGTCCAGCAAGTGCAACAGAAGTGGAGTTGTTGTGATCAGTCTCCAAGTGGGAGATTGTTGGTTGTGGAGCCTGATCTCCAGATTTAGAGATATTATTATTCAGCCGTGTCAGTAACCTAGGTTTGGTTATGATCTCAGCACGACCCTAGGGGGGTCCGGGGGAGTGGGGCTATTTTCGCCACCAGTTTTTGGGCCCATGGTTTTGGGTAACTCGTGGTATTTTCCCATTGTATTTCCCTTATAAAAGAAAGACATTGTAATACAACTAGGGTTGATGTATTATGTATTATGCATTTTAAATATCTCTGAGATCAAGAAGAGAGACTGTGAGA
Organism: Larix kaempferi; assembly: GCA_027924585.1. NCBI lineage: Eukaryota > Viridiplantae > Streptophyta > Pinopsida > Pinales > Pinaceae > Larix > Larix kaempferi. The sequence goes on along the minus strand of BSBM01000052.1, from coordinate 3,339,284 downwards.
CAATGAAAAGAAAGTGCAGCGATTGTGCTGCATGTTGTATCCCTTCAATTTGTTAGACGGAATAATAATAAGGATTGGAAACTTCAGTGTGGACGTAGCCCAAGTTGGGGTGAACCACGATATATCTGTGTCTCTCTTGTAATGTGTGTGTGATTATATTTGCATTTCTGTTTATTGTTATTGCTCTGGGATCCTGTTTTTCTAACACTTCGTTTAGTATATAATTGCGAAAACCTTTATCTAGCAATTCAACGATAAACAAAATGGATAACACAAGAAGGATCAATTCATATTTATTGTAGTCTCGAACTATAACGAAAATAATATTGGGAAGAAGAAGGGTTGGTCACTTCTTCATTTACGAGGGAATTGTAAAAATAGAACTTGGAGAAAGAGCAGCCGCTCTTTCCTAGTGGATATTTTTACTTTCCAGCAAAATGTGCGAAGCAATGTTCATATGAAGTTTGTGTTGAAAGTGTTGATATCTACGTTCGTCACTCCTAAAAAATCATCCTTGGAGGAAGGAGCAAATGCTCTTTCTCCTTGGCATCTACTTACAACACCCAAAAATAGAAGAACCTAACGAAAGAGTGACCTCTCTTTCTCTGATGAAATGTTTACTTGCCAACAAACTCTTTGTAGCAAAACTTCTATAAATTTTGTTTTTAAAATGTCGATATTTAGTTCCCCAGGGTGACACGTGGAATGCTCATATTGTGCCATGTGGCATGTTTGATTTTTAAAATTACTCTAAAGATTGTATAAATGAATATTAAGGATATTAATTGTACGATTTCAATATAAACATATGGATTTAACTTATGTAAATTTTTGGAACAGGTATCAGTGATCAAATTTGAAAGGCTAAACTTAATTTCAGGTTGAAGGTTATACCTGTAAATTCATAATTACCCTCATACGTCTTCAAGGGGAGGCGTGATACAACTATAAGATTTCCTTGGAGAAAAAATAAGAGGGATTAATGGGATTGGGTACCAAGAACAAAGAAAAAATAAATGATGCATTATAAATAAAGGATTAATGGGATTCGAGACCAAGAACATAGCGAAATGATTTAAAAAAAAAGAATATTAAAAGGGATTAATGGGATTCGGGGCCAAGAACACAACAAAAATATTTGAAAACATTATAAATTGAGGCCAGGTAGTTACCGTAGGAGAAATAAATTTGGAGGTGGAGGTATTGTACATTCAGACACCAAGTGACCAATTATTTCCAATACAATATCACTCTTTCTATTATTTAAGGAACCTTTCTGTGCAGATGCGACATAGACAAAGGTTTTCTATTTTCTCTTTTCAAGCACATAAATGTTTCATACTTCATGCACAAAAAAGTCTATATATATAAACAAAAGTTTCATACTTCATGCATAAAAAAGTCTATAAACAAGAAAGAATATAGAGACCAACGATACATGATATATAATAATCAAGATACATGATATATAGAATAGTCAAGAGGTCAAGAAGTCTTCTATTACTCAGGACCAAGTACAATACAATACAATGTCTTAGTGCCTCCTAGAGTTGGATAAACATATGAACTTCACCATGGCTTGTATTAGAACTAAGTGTAGACAGTTGATGACTCTCAGCGTCCTTAGGTCTGGGAGCATGTCCATGCTAGTAGACAGAAGCTGACAACATGGTTTGGTACCAAACAACTTTGGATGACCGATAGCTATCATGGCCATTCTTGCTGTCAACATGGGTGTTCTTGTTATCAACATGGGTGTTGTTGCTATCAACAAGTATACTCTTGCTGTCAACATGGCCATTCTTACTGTAAACATAGATATTCTTGCTATCAACAAGGCCATTATTGTTGTCAGCATGGCTCTTATTGTTGTCAGCATGGTTGTTCTTGTTGTCAGCAGTTGTGAGTATTTTGATCACAGAAGATCTAGGAGCTATGGAGAACCTCACAAAATCGAATTAATTTGTAAAAATAGTGGAAAAACTTGAAAAAGGAGATAATTTTACACACAATGTAAGCTGAATCTCTTGATTAACTGACTGTCTAACATGTGAAAATGTTAGTAACAGGTTTTTATTACATCCATGAGAAATTCGAGAGCATTAGGTGGCTCTAGATGAGTGTACAAGTCAACAATGCCAAATTGGCCTCAATCCCCCCTAGGTGGGTCCAACTCAATCCCAATCACCCCAAACAGTCACGAATTCTGGTGTGAAGGTGGCTGAAGCATGCTGGGTCATTAATGAGCTCAAGGCAGGCATGGGTGAGCAAGTAGAGGAGTTTGGGGGGCCCAAGGGAGCATTAAATGCTCCAAATCTAGCCAAAAATGGGAAAAATCCACCCTAGCGCCCTTGGTCAACTGAAATTCCCCAAAACAAGGAGAGAGGGCACACCAGCAATTAATGAGGGCGCACTTGTGGACAAAACAGGAGGTTGGGTGAACTGGTTTGATTGGAAGTGGGTGTGAACACTCTCAAGAGTGGGTATTTGACCAACTATAGTCACCTAGTCCAAACTATGGTTTAATTAAGCACATGGGCAATAAAAATTTATGGACTATGGTACTAAGTGTGGATTACTGTTCTAACACCCCCCCTTAATCATAACTTAGTACATCTCATGAAAGATAAGTGGGAGGCCTTGGCAACAAAGGCTCAAGTCACCTCATTACAAACATAAATTTTATTTGTCCATATGAACCGAGGAAAAGAAGTAAAACCTCATGGGATAAAAACTTCCCTCTAAAATGGACATGGGGCTGAACTTGCAATTAAATTGCAGCAATCACCATCCATCACTCACTCCAAGCAAATCTCTCAAGTGAGTGAAGGTCTTCTCAGTAAACCACTTGGTGAAAATATCTGCAGTTTGCTCGGTGGATGGGCAATACTGCAATGAAATCACCCTGTCATGCACCAAGCCCCGAATGTAATGCATGTGGATCTCAATGTGCTTTGTTCTTTGCCTCTGTACTGGATCAGTAGATATCTTGATGGCACTTTGATTATCCACCCAAATATTGGTTGGAGAATCAATAGCAACACCCAACTCCCGAAGAATGCCTTGCAACCAAACACACTGTGTGGCTGCGTTCACTGCTGCCCTGTACTCGGCCTCTACTGATGAAAGAGAAATTGTATGTTGTTTCTTACTTGACCAGCAAATGGGACCTTCAGCAAACATAAACACAAAACCTGAAGTGGACTTTCTATCGATGGGATCTCCCGCCCAATCGGAATCAGAAAATCCAGCTAGTTGAAGTGAAGAACCAACTGCATAGTGTACCCCAAAGCTCTTTGTTCCTTGGACATAATGAAGGATCCTTTTGGCTGCCTTCCAATGGATCTCATGTGGCTTCTTCATATACCTTGCTACAGCACTTACAGCATAAGACAAATCAGGTCTTGTATGTGTAAGATACAACAAACTTCCGACTAGCTGCCTGTAGAGTGTGCAATCCACCAATGGAGAGTCTTCAAATTCACCTAGTTTTATGCCTGAAAGGAATGGGAACTTGGATGCCTTACATTCAGCCATTTTAAACTTGAATAACAGGTCTGAAGCATACTTAGGTTGACTCAGCAATATACCTCTCTCGGACTGCTCAATTTCCAAACCCAAAAATTGCCTTAGCAATCCTAGGTCGCTCATGGCAAATTCACTGTGCAAAGAAGCTTTAATTGAGCCAATTTGTTTGGTGCAGCTCCCTGTAATTAAGAGATCATCAACATACAGTACAATGAACTGCAAATTATCATCACAATGCTGCAAATAAACATTTGGATCAGACTTGCATCGACAGAAACCAACTGAGAGCAAAAAAGCATCCATTTTGGCATACCAAGCCCTGGGGGCTTGCTTGAGCCCATAGAGTGACTTCTTCAACCTGCAAACAAGTGTGGGATCCTCTTGGAATCCTTCAGGTTGCTGCATATATATCTCTTCCTGTAGCTCACCATGCAAGAATGCACTTTTGACATCCATGTGGTGAACTTCGCAACCTTTACTAGCTGCCATGGCTAGAGCTAGTCTAATTGAGTCCATCTTTGCAACCGGTGCAAAGGTCTCTGTATAATCCACACCATGGATTTGTGAGTATCCCTTATCCACTAACCTAGCCTTATACTTCAAATCAGAACCATCAGCAACAGGTTTGGTTCGAAAAATCCACTTACATTGCACAAGTTTCCTCTTGGGAGGAAGAGGCACCAAATCCCATGTTTTGTTCTCTTGGAGAGACTGGAATTCTTCTTGCATTGCTGCTCTCCACCTTGGATCATGATGAGCTTCCTGATATGATGTTGGATCAGATCCAATCATCATATAACAGTGATCAGCAAGTTCACTTTCATTTGCAAAGGAAGCATTGATTGTTTGAGATCTAGTCTTCCTAGGCTCTTGGGGATTGCCTGCCAATTCACCTGCAGCTTGTATGATTTTCTCAGCCCACTTGGGCCTTGATGGTGACTCATGTACAGCAATGTCATCTTCAGCCATGTCATATTCAGAAATATCAGAAAAATCAGAGGTGGAATCATCACTAATTTCATTAAGGTGTGGAGGAGAGGAGCTTTCCCCCGGTGCAAGCTCAAAATTTGGAATTGGTTCTTCTTCGAATTGCACACTTCTCTCAATGAAAGTTTTGAGTGTGGATGTGTCAAAGAGCTTGTAGCCCTTTGTGTCCTCACCATATCCAACCATGATACATTCTCTGCTCTGTGGCTCCAAATCCTTCCTCTTTTCTGATGGAATTCGAGCCCATGCTCTAGACCCAAAAATCCTGAAATTTGACACATTTGGTTTTTGGCCAAACCATGCCTCATAAGGTGTTTTTCCTTTGACTGATTTGTGAAAGGATCTGTTCTGAATATGAGCAGCACAATTGATGGCTTCATCCCATAGCTTAGGGCTTAGATCCCTAGCTTCAATCATGCAAGTTGCCATCTCTTTGAGAGATCTATTTTTCCTCTCTGCCACACCATTTTGCTGAGGTGTGTAGGGGATTGAATGTTGCATTTGGATGCCACATTCCTCACAAAGATGATGAATGTTATTATTCACATATTCCTTTCCATTATCAGTCCTAAGGATCTTTATCTTATGACCACTATGGTTCTCCACTAGGGCTTTCCAAATCTTCAATTTCTCAAACACTTCTGACTTCAATTTAAGGAAGTAAACCCAGCAGAATCGAAAGTAGTCATCTATGAATGTAAGTACATACCTTGATCCACCATATGATGGAGTGGGAAGAGGACCAATGAGGTCTGAATGTACCAATCCAAGTGGTTGAGTGGCTCTCCTTTCCATTCCCTTCTCATAGCTGCGCTCAGGATGCTTTCCAACTACACACCCAATGCATGCACCATTTGAAGATCTGATTTCTGGAAGTCCTTCCACCATCTCGTCCTTGTGCAATTGCTGGAGATATTTGTAGTTCATGTGGCCAAATATTTCATGCCACAACTTGGAGGTCTCGTTGGCATGAGAGACAAGAGCATGGTCACTAGAGTGTGGAATGAAATTGGAGAACTTGTACATTCTCTCATCATGATCTGCATACCCTACTGCCACAACTTGATTTGAAGAAATTTCTAAGATTTCTACCAAATCTAGAGTAAATGTTACTCTCTTGGCTTCTCCTGTATGGGTCATTTGATAAACTGATAGCAAATTTGCAGCCAATGAAGGTACATAGAGCACATCACTGAAATAGCCATGCTCCATGTCAATCCTACCAATTCCTTTGGTCTGGATTTCTGAATCATCTCCCATTCGAACTGTTGGGCCACCATTCGAATGCATAGAGGAGAAGAGCTCTCTGGATGAAACCATATGTCTAGAAGCTCCTGAATCAATGATGAAGGAAGATGGATTCGAAATACCCGCTACCAAAGCATGACACTTCTCCTTATTGTCAGGGTTTGAGGTGCTCTCCTTCTTCCTTTCGCCCTCAGGGACTGGGATGTTGTTCTTCTCCAATAGCTGCGCCATTGAGTCAATGGTTTTCTTCATAGATGAGCTCTCTGGATGCCATCCCCTATGACAATAGGTGCATTTGGTCTTTTCCTTTCCCTTCTTGTCCTTCTCCTTTGACAGATTCGAACCCCCATCTGCAGACTTGGTCTTGTCAGACTTCCTCTTCTCTTGCTGCTTCGAATTCTTGGCTTTCTGCTTTCCTTTGCTTGCATTTGAAACACCCATTGCCAATGCTTGGTCCTTTGATTTTATGGTGCCCATCTGAACTAGTTTGTCCTGCTCCTGAGTGAGACACTCCATGAAGGTAGCTAGTGATGGCATTTTCCAATTTCGAAGGGTCATTTTGGCTGAGTGAAATGTGCTAACAAATATAGAGAATTCTAGGCCTAGCTTCGAAAGGATGGACAGAATTAGTTGTTCCTCCTTCTTAACAATTCCACATTGTTGTAGTTGAAGCACCAGTGACTTGAACTTCGTGAAGAACTCCTGGATGGTTTCAAAATGCGCTGGGCTCAAGCTAATGAGCTCGTTTTCAAGCTGGTGGCCTCTCAGTTCATCAGTTTTCCCAAAGAGTGATTCTAGCTTCACCCACACTTCATTGGGGGTTGTCAAACTGTCTGTATGAAACAAGAGTTCCCTTGAAATAATCAGGCATAGCAATCCATAAGCTTCATCAAGTCGATTGTAGTACTTTGCTTTCTCCACAGCAGAGTTTGGCTCCACTTCTGTGCCCATGGTCACTCTGTAGAGACCCTTAGATCTCAGTTTGATGACCATCTCAGCCTTCCAATTGAAAAAATTGAAGGGTGTGAGCAAAATTTGGTTTGCTTCCATGACTGTTGCGTTAATGGTGAGAAAACTACTAAAACACCTGCAAAAAACACTCAATTTTTATCTGGAAATCCTCTCTAGAATGCAGTTCAATGCTCAATATTGACCTGCAACTCACTAAATCCACGATGGCTCTGATACCATGTGATTATTTTGATCACAGAAGATCTAGGAGCTATGGAGAACCTCGCAAAATCGAATTAATTTTCAAAAACAGTGGAAAAACTTGAAAAAGGAGATAATTTTACACACAATGTAAGTTGAATCTCTTGATTAACTGACTGTCTAACATGTGAAAATGTTAGTAACAGGTTTTTATTACATCCATGAGAAATTCGAGAGCATTAGGTGGCTCTAGATGAGTGTACAAGTCAACAATGCCAAATTGGCCTCAATCCCCCCTAGGTGGGTCCAACTCAATCCCAATCACCCCAAACAGTCACGAATTCTGGTGTGAAGGTGGCTGAAGCATGCTGGGTCATTAATGAGCTCAAGGCAGGCATGGGTGAGCAAGTAGAGGAGTTTGGGGGGCCCAAGGGAGCATTAAATGCTCCAAATCTAGCCAAAAATGGGCAAAATCCACCCTAGCGCCCTTGGTCAACTGAAATTCCCCAAAACAAGGAGAGAGGGCGCACCAACAATTAATGAGGGTGCACTTGTGGACAAAACAGGAGGCTGGGTGAACTGGTTTGATTGGAAGTGGGTGTGAACACTCTCAAGAGTGGGTATTTGACCAACTATAGTCACCTAGTCCAAACTATGGTTTAATTAAGCACATGGGCAATAAAAATTTATGGACTATGGTACTAAGTGTGGATTACTGTTCTAACAGCAGTTACCTCGACCACTAATCTTGATTGGTGGCAAGATAAATAATGTCAAATCCTGGTCTAGGGGCTTTGAGATTGCTCGAAATTCCCATATATCATGGTGTGGTAAGGATTTGTCAGGAAAGATAAATCGAAATGCTCATATATCACGAAGAGAACTGGGTAGAGACCACAAGACTCAAGTATTTCTGATAAAACAACAAAGGAAACAGAACAGAGGCGGTAAACAAGAGTGCCATTACTTCTCGAAGATTTCATTTTGCTGCTATATGGGGTATGGATTAGGCTATATATAGTGAGTGGCTAGTGAATTGATCAATTGACTGGGATGGGATGAATGGGGAGCGGTAATTACCACAGTATGGCGGGACGGTTATTTTATACTTTTTCATTTGAAGGGAAAGGAAATTTACTATATTATATAACACTTTTCATTCTTTTTATGAAATTTCATTCTTTTTATAAGATTTTTTATCTACACCATTGCAATAAAAAGTAAAATGTTTCTATTTAAAAAAATAAAAAACAAGAAAGAATGTTTCTCTTAAAAAAGTAAAATGTTTTTCTTTAAAAGGTAAAATGTTTCTCTTTAAAAGGTAAAATGTTTCTATTTAAAAAAACAAAAAGAAAGAATGTTTCTATGTTTTTAAAGAAAGAATGTTTCTATGTCTTGTCACAAACTTTTACTTTGCCAAGGACTTCACTTCGACTAGAATTTAGTTCACGGAGTAAACTTTACTTCTACGACATCTGTATGATGGTGTATATTTTGTTCACGACGAGACATAATGTTGACCGAAGCATGATGACATTATTTTCTTCACACGAGTGATATGTACAATTACTCCAACAAAATTTGTTGTCACTACAGATGATATCTATGACCAACATCCTGGCATACTGTGATAATTATTGTTCCCAATCCATCTCATCCCCGTCAATCCATCAACTCACTGGCCACTCACTATATATAGGCTAACCATGCCCCATATGGCAACAAACTAAAATCTTCGGGAAATCCATGGCAATTTTCTTTACTGCTTCTGTTCTCTGTCTTTTGTTGTTTATGATAAATGCTTGAGTCTTATGATCGCTCCCCAGTGCTCCTCATGATATATGATCATTTTGACATCGGGTCCCTGGAAAATACGCACCACACCATGATATATTGGTATTTCGAGCACTCTCGAAGTCCCAATACATGGTTTTGTCATTATGTTCTTTGGCACCAATCACGTTTTCGTCAATCTTATTTCCATCACTCTCCTTTCAATAACTTATTGGTATGCAAGTCGTTGTCTTGGAAGCTTTCCTCTCTAACACAACATGTGTTGCCACGGTCGTGAAGGATAGGCTTGCAACAGTCATTGAATGATGTTTTATTACCAGACCATGCTGTTAGCTTATTCTTCCTGCATGGACATGTTTCCAGACATCACGACCCATTTCTAGCCAAGGGAGAAGTCGGTACCAGCTCAAACCACAGTGAAGTATATTTGTTCATTCTGCTCCAGTTATTTTTTGATTTCTTTGGGAAAGAGAAAGGTCTTGTTCGTGGGGGAAGGAGCCTAGGTCGACCTCCCAAATAGGTCCTCTATTCTACCACTTTGGAGAACTTTCCACACCGTCGTGTCAATCACCATATGTCGAGTAAGTTAGTCACGCAGTTATTGAACCGACGGGTCGTTATGTCTCCATCTATAAACTATCTATCTATCTATCTATCTATATATATATATACAGGACGTTGAGCCGGATACAGATGGCACAGAGACATTGTATTGTATTGTACTTGGTCCTGAGTAATAGAAGACTTCTTGACTATGCTACCATTACTTTTCTTGTGTTCCTATATATATACTTGCTTGTTTATTATATATCATGTATCACTAGTATCTATATACTTTTGTGTTTATAGAATTTTATGTGCTTGATGTATGAAAATTTTGGATTTGCAATTAGTTGATGGATAATTGTTGTTATAGGACTATGTAATGAATGAAATCCCTTTGAGGGCCATTAAAATATTCAAATTTGATGTGTTCTTTCTTTTCAAAAAGTTCTCAGAATTTTATGTGTTCTCTTTTCAAACATACATATTATATAATCAAATAACAAAGAAATCACTATATACATACATATTATATTATCGACCGCCCCTTCGTTTAGTAGATAATTGTGAATAACTATATCCAACAATTCACCTATATCCAGAATGGCAAAATAAAGAGTGATTGACCGACCCTTCTTGCATTCTAGAACTATTATGAATAGAATACTGGGTAGAAGAAGGGTCAGCCGCCCCTTCATTTATGATGGAATTTTAAAAATATACAACCAATGAAGGCTAAGACGTTAATTCATATATATCTAAAATGGTGAACACTGGAAGAATATTGAGCACAAGCAGGGTTGGCCGACCCTTCATTTACGAGAGAAATGTAAAACTATTTGATCTACAAAGGCTAGGCCGAAAATTCCCGACTTTCGACTTCCTTAGTAAAAGGCAGGGACCAAAGACTAGTTAAGTTATAACATATACAAATTTTTTGTCCCGACTTCCGTTTCCGACAAGAAGGATCGAACTCCCCTTCATTTAGTATATATTTGTGAAAATATTTAACTAGCAATTCAATGATAACTAGAATGGAGAACACAAGAAGGATCGACTGAACCTTATTGCAGTATTGAACTATAACGAAAATAATATTGGGAAGAAGAAGGGTCGGCCGCCCCTTCATTTACGAGGGAATTGTAAAAATAGAACTTGGAGAAAAAGTGACCACTCTTTCTCAGTGGATATTTCCACTTTCTAGCAAAATGTGCGAAGCAATGTTCATATGAAGTTTGTGTTCAGAGTGCCGATATCTACGTTCACCACTCCTAAAAAATCATCCCTGGAGGAAGGAACATACGCTCTTTCTCCTCGACAAAACTTCTATAATTTTTTTTGTTAAAATGTTGATATCTAGTTTCCAGGGTGACATGTGGAATGCCCAGATTGTGCCATGTGGCATATTTGATTTTTAAAATTAGTATAAAGATTGTATAAATGAATATCAAGGATATTAATGGTACCATTTCAATATAAACATATGGATTTAACTTATATAAATTTTTTGAATAGGTATCAGGGATCAAAATTGAAAGGTTGAACTTAATTTCAGGTTGAAGGTTATATATTCATACCATGCTTCTAGCATGAAGGGATTTAATTAAAAAAAATACACTTCAATTAACAATAATAAATTAACTCAACATTTCATTAAAAAGCTTGCTAATTGACTGGAAACTAGATCAGATATCTAAAGAAAAGAACAAGAGGTGTATCTCCTGTTTGGGAAGATTTCCTAAAAGTATGCAATTGGATGGAAAATGATCTCTATTGGTGAGTAGTAAATGGTAAGGAGATATTGGTTGACATAGATCCGATCCTGGGTTTGGAATAGAATTACAAACTTTCAGAAGATATTATGAGTTTATTGAAGGAATATGGTCTTATTACTCTTGATAAACTTAAAAGGACCAAGGACAAATTTGCTCAAGATACTTACTTGTTCAATGCAAAAGATTTGGGAGTCAGCGGGAGGTCTGCATATGAATGGGAAAGCTATATAAGGTTCTTGAACCGATCGTGCAATTGGAGTGTGGCAGCGTGCGAATGGAGTCTGAATTGAGTATGGAACCTACATAGGGATTCAGCTGTGTCGAACGTAGATGGGACCGAGCGTAAAACAGATCCCCCTGCGTGGAACTATTACCCGAGATTCCTAGAACTACTGTGAATATTTTGGCGATCAGGTAAATACGATGGCGGCCAGACAATACCCGCGAAAGCTTGATGTGTCAAATGATGTAATTTAAGACAAAATTAACCTTTCTTACATGGTGACGGGATCAAAATAGTTAATTTAAAAGAAATCAACAGTTACGGCATCAAAATTGTTAATTTATAAGAAATCAATGGCTTAGATTCGAGGAGGGTTGAGATTTGTGGCGGACAGGGAATCCGCTAGGAAAAGGTGCATGTTCTATAACATTGGAAACTTTGGCGAAATGACCTTTGGTACATGTTAAAGTCAGGAAGAAAATCTATGGTGGGTGAGCAACAGAATAAAATATCTATGGTTGATGTTGATTCGCACTTTCAACTAGCACGGAGAATGAAAAGGGTAAGCGATAATGGAAATTTTAGTCTAACACTTCGATCGATTCTCGTGATCCTGAAACCACTTCTCATGAGGAGTAGTCTAAGGTTAAGCGATAAGGATCGTTCTCATGATCCTGAAACCACTTCTCGTGAGGAGTAGTCTAAAGCTTCAATGATTTCTCACAGTGTCCATTGAAGCGTTAGACCCTCCGTAAATTCCTATGGCAGCTCCTGGAACCTCCCATCTAGCGCATCCACGTAGACCCCACATCCCTATTCGCATATCCCCGCCAGATCCTCCACCCTCCCATCGCTGCATATCCACTGCCACCTCTCATCCACGCTTCTCGATCTCCTTAATGCCATAACCCTCCATCCTTTGCTACACCATCTTTCCATCTGCTGCTCTAGTTTCGTGGCCGAATTGAGAATAGAGGAACCAGCAGAGGAACACAAACAGAATGAACAAAGATGGGGGCTTGCAAGACAGGCGATATGGGGGTCCGAGAAGCATAGGAGATGCGGCGCACCAGGAGAATGAGATGGTTTGAATCGGGTCGATGGGTTGGTAGTATGCATTGAATGCATGGACGCGATGTCGAGTAGGGTAGGGAATAGGGGCGTGGACCGGGTCGACGGATTTGCGGCGACGGGATGGTGGAGGATCTGGAGGGGGATATGTGGTTAGGGATGTGGGGTCCACTTGGATGAACTGGATGGGAGGTGTTGGGAGCTGTCGGAGGGTCTAACGCTTCGATGGACGCTGTGCGAAATCATTGAAGCATTAGACTACTCCCTTCTGGTGATCCGATATATATAGTAGTCCTCTCGTTATACCATATTAATACTTTAGTGTGCACTCAGTATCAGTTATTAAAAAACAATTCAATTAATTAAAAAAAATTGACAAGATTTCCATAAAAATAAAAACTAGGGCATCTTACTTTTAAAAAGAAATGAACATCAAGGATAAACATAAAATAGAGCACCATTGTTGATAATTATCAGTTTGTTTTGAAAGTTCTAGACAGTATCTATAATGATGGAGACATTATAATGAAGGATTGAGTGCACATCCCTATACATATAAATAGATCGATAAACATAGCCATTGATGGTTCTATGGTTTAAAGATCAGGAATCTGGTTAGTGAACATGTGGCTTCGCTATCCTGGGATATGTATACTTGTAAATTCATCATTACCCTCATACATCTTCAAGGGGAGGTGTGATATGACTATAATATTGCAATGGATAAAAACTAAGTGGGATTAATGGGATTGGGTACCAATAGCAGAGAAAAAATAAACGATGCATTATAAATACTCCAAAAGTACTCTCCAAGAGAGACCACTACTTCTTCTCCAAAATATGCTACTTCTTCCACAAGGGATGAAGACACTCTTGGAACTGTGACCAAAGACACAGGTTGGGAAATAGAAGGGGTTGGAATGGGCATATTTATATGAGGAATGGAAATGGAAGCTATTGCATCATTGGAAGCTGAAGGTGAAGAAATGGATGCAGTGGATGAAGTTATAGGTTCTGCAGGAGAAATTAAAACCTGAATCTCACCTTGCTCTGAAGGTGTAGTTGAAACTTGAATTTTAACTAGCTCTTGGTGATTTTCAATAGGGGAAGCAGGTTGATCAGTTGGTTTGAATGGAGGAGTAGTAAGATATGATGATGAGAAAGAAAGTAAAATGGTAGGAATGGAAAGAGGTATGGAAGATATCACAGTAGCAACAATTAATAAATATATGAATTAGATCTAACATCACTTGCTTCAAATTAAAACAATACAATTAAAATTGAGTTATTTTAATTCAAATGATTAAATCATAAGACTGTCCTATCACTGATATGCCAATTTACAAATTAGAATCAAACTACAGATGACTGTTTTCATAGTTGTAGAGGTAAGTGATATGAATTAAATAAAGAAATTCATTCAAAACATAGCTTACACATAGATTGGGTGGTGAAAAATCAAGCACACAAATATCTTGTACTTAAAAAGCATGCAACATAAAAACAAAGTTATTCAATGATTAACTGGGAAACCATAACTTATCAAAGACATTTGCCAAATATCACAAAAGAGGGTCAAGAGAAACTGACTGGATTTATTAAGATTGCAAGAAATTACAAGTCTCCAAAATACACAGCATCTCGAGTTTTCCTTTGGTGGTTTCTAACCCCCTTTCCTACAAGATCTAAGCCCTATTAAATAATAATTACTAATTATTACAAAATGAAAATCTCCCACAAAAATAGCGATTACAAAATATCGTTTTAAGATTTGCTAAGGGAAGATTTCCACTTGGAAAATACATCCAGCAAATCATCTACATCCTGGTATTTAGCATGCTCAAGTGTTATCCACACTTTGCAAGTAAAAGGTTCGATCTACCTCTTCTTCAAATTTTCTCACTCACGTAGGAAAATATTAACCTTCATTTGTTAAGTTATAAGTGATTCAATGAGTTCTTTAATCTTAGCTATACCGATCTGATCCAGTTGCTCCCTGTGATCCTTGGAATTCAAGTATTTCTCTTCAACCTGTTCAAAACCTTAGGTGGAAGAGAAGTCTAAAACTGGTTCAAGATGGGGAATTCCAACAAATTTAACAAGTTGTTAGATGCAACCCAACTTCTACTACAAACCTTTTGTGCTTCCGGAATAGTGGCATCAATCAAATCACATTCCTTTTACCAAGAATCCAAACAAACCTTGATTCTCCTGAGTTTGAATTTGTCCAGGATGGGTATATGATAAGGTTTATCTTTAATATACCTTTGCCAATCAATCACATCTGCTTGATCTTTGGTCCCCTCACTTCTCCTTTGATTATGATCATACAAGATTTTTGAATATCATTCAAAGGAATTGTAGGTATCTTGAATCTCATCCAACCTTTCAAATAATTCAGTAAGCAAATTCTTTTGATCATCCTGAATTTTTAAGGAAAGTTCCTTGAATTATTCTTTAGAAAACTTGGAGAAAGAGGAGGTAGCTACCATGGTATGTGAATCTTCCAATTGCATCTCAAGAAATTCCATCTTCTCAACATAGCCAACATTCAACACCTGTGCTTCCTGCATCTATTGTTGGAGAGCTTCGTTCTGTGCTTGCAGGTCTTCAAGTTGATTCTCATGACCATCTTTCAACTCTTCAAATTGAGACTGATGTTGTTCGTTCATCTGACTCTGATCTTACCTTCATTTATGCAATTGTTGTTCCTTCACCTCGACTTCCTTATTCAACGAGGTGACAGATTCATAATTTGCTCCTCCAAATGCTCCCATGGCTACAACAATATCAAGGGATTCTTGTTGAACATCAGTGGAGGTTCTCCTCCAAATAACTTAATTTGGGACAGTTCCTTGCACTAAATTCCCTTCCCTAGGTCTTTTAGAACCTTTATTTACAACAACTTTCTATTATGTACTCCAGAAATATGCCCCCAAGGAAACCACTGCATCTTCTCAAAAATCTGTTATTGTTTCCAAAGAGGATGTTGACACTTCTGTAGTTGTGACCAAGGGAATAGTCCGAGAGACTATTGGAGTTGGGATTGACATGGATATTTGGGGAAGGGAAATAGATGGTGTTGCACCATTGGAAGTTTGTGGTGAAGAGATAGGAGTAGTGGTTGAGGTGACAAGACCTAAAGGTGCAACAATAGTTGAAATTACAACTAACTTTGAAGGTACAGTAGAGATTTGAATTTCAGAAGTTTGTGAAGGTGTAACAGAAATAGGAGTCACAGGTGACTCTTGGGAAGTCTCAATAGGAGTAATAGTGGAACTGGCTGTGGGTGTGGAGAATGTCACAACTGCAGCAATAGTGACCTCTAGGAAATGAATATCAGGTAGAGGGTCATCAATGACTATATCTTCCAATGGATCATAAGAGCTCTGAGTGACTGAAATAACCTCTGGCAGGATGATAGGGATATAAATTGGGCACGAGAAGCTGGAAGGAAGTGACTCATCTTCTTCATCACTATCTTCAATGTGAAGCATAGTATCCTTTGGTGCAGAACCTTTGATCTTTTGTTTCTTTAGTGGAGTGGTGGCAACAATAGCTTGATTTTCAGCCACTACACTCATCAGTGCCAAGTCCTACTTCATCTCTGTAGCAGACTTGATGAGAGCATTGAGAGAAGCCAAGCTCTTTGACTGGGGTGTGTCCTTAATAGGTGATTTTCCTTTGTCATTGTTTTGGTAAGTTAGCATCAAAGGAGTGCTAACTTGTGCTTCATGAGCCTCCTTTTCTACTAACTCTTTCTGAGCCCTTTATTGAAGAGGTAGTTCCAACTTCCTGTACTGCAACACTCTGCCCTTTAGCTCTTGCTGATATTGAAATATGAAGTGCTTCTCATCCAAGGAAGTGGTTTTGTTCAAAAATTGAACAAAAGAATTAGCACCTTGATAGATGGAATATTCAAGAAAAGTTTTATGAAAATAGGCATTTTTCACATGCTCTTATGTGAAATGGTTAGCCAAGAAGGACTTTGGGTCGTGCATCCTCTTGGGAGCCTCTCCCAGTTTCAGAGTGGTAATTTTCTTTCCAAGCAGGGCTGCATGAGTTGAATTTTGGATTACCAAAGATCCAATATTAAGGGGGAACTTGGGCCACCCCTTCCTCTTAGCTGCAGTTAACTTCGGAAAAACACCATCAGATACTGTCTGAAAAGGTATTTCCTCTAGTACCATCCTATCTGGTACTATCTTTGGAAGTAAATGGGTTGTGTTGCTGCCCCAAATCCTAATATAGGAGAAATATTCCCCCACATACCAATCTCCCATTGTAAATATCCGAGTCTTGGATTGATCTGAAAAGGTAAGAGAATCCTCCTTGAAGATCATTTGATAAATTGTGCCAATGAAGTTGTCAAAGATGTCATATATGAGAGGTGTAAAATTATCCTCCCACAACATAGAGCAATATATATGGACTGGAGGTGCAGATAATTTCTAGTTCCATCCTATGGAAGGGAAAGGGAAAGTGGAGTAGTAAACATCCATAACATATGCAGAGAAGTAAAATGTAGGATTCCTTGAGGCGATAGTCTTCTGGTACTTTTCAATTGCTTCCTTTAATTCCACTGACAAAATTTGAGCCCAGTTGAAGGATTCCCCTGTAGTAAGCACATGATGGGCCAAGGGCACCCATTCGACCTTGAACACTGAACAATTCGGCAATCCATATAATCTACAGAGAATGGTTTCCAACAAGAAGAAGGGTTCCCTAAACCAGGAGATGGTGTTATACCTCCATATTTCACAGTGTCACATCGTCACCATAAAAATAGTTGACGACACTTCCCCTACTGCTTAAAATACCCAGAAGAGAAATATGATGAATGATCCTTGAAGACAAACCTATCCTGTCAAGAATCAACCCACCTAAGACTTCATATACCTACACTACCGTGCCTTGCTCAACATTGAGGGAGTGGTAGTCCCCACTACCGCACTATGCTTCTTCTCCGCCACGCGGTACTACCGCGCTATGCTCAATTCAAGGGGCGCGGTACTCCTTTTTTAGCATTTTTGCCATGGCTTGTGGGATCTTGATTTTTGAGAGATTTTTGAGGATTTGTATCCCTGATTCGATCCTAACTCACTTTCTCATATTAGTGGGCCTGATCCACTAAACACTCCCATGATCCATCCTTCTCTCTTATTGGTTAACCCTACTACACACTATATGAGGGAGGCCTTCCATGAGCAAAGGGGGAGGACTCTTGGAGACATCAAACTTATGATCTTGAATCTTTGTGGAGATAACTAGAGGAGAAAGCACTTAGAGCTGGGAGTTGGCTTGGATATCAAGCAACCATTGTAAGTGACTTCAAGTTGGTAATAAAACATAACTTGTCTTGTTTCCAAAATCATGTATGTTGATCTTGTTTCAATCATATGATTTATATATTTTATAGATTTAAATCCTAACTCATGTTTCAAGTTGCTAGAGAATCGTATATGCTTGTATCTTGGTTTTATTCTGACAGGTTCATTCGTGAGGACTTGTAGATTGAAGCGACCATTAGGACAAGCAATTGAATCGAAGGTCAGTTAGATCTCTTCCATTTCTTACAGCAATATAATCTTGAGATATTTGTTTAGATCTAGGAATTCAAGGTAGCATTTTTTACCTTTTTGTCTTAGTTTAGAGTCAGTTAAAGTCTACTTTAACCTAAGAGAGTTTCTACCTATCCGTAGGGAGAAATTTCTACAACAAAAAATGGCGACTCCGCTGGTTTGAACCCCATTTGATTGATTCATCTCACTTTCAGTCATTTTTTATTGTGATTCTTCTTTCTCTTCAAACCAGTACTGAATTTTGGTCTCTTTGACCTTTATTCACCCCTCCTGTCTACATATTTCCTCCCTCTGTGATCAGTGAGTCCTCTGGGTCTGCAGCAACCCTGAAAAATTCAATCTCCTTTTCAAAAGTTGCGTTTTTCCATCCTTTGCAACAGTACCGCACCCCCACTACTATCTACAGTGCGGTAGTACCTCATACCCAGCACTCTTACCAGAGCTGTAGTGTACTAGTACCGCGCTCTAGCCTGTTTCTGCCACATGGTAGTGTCTGCATTTTTTCAAATTTTCTTGCCTGTTTGGTTTCTTGAGTCATTTTTTATTTTCTCTGCTTTAGTTTGTTGTTTTCTGTTGCTTATTACTATCTTGTTCATTGCACAGTCTTGGTGGTTTGTTTATTTCTCTTGTGAGCTTGATTATTTTATGAGTTAGTGGCATTATTTACACTTTGGGTCACCCCTTCAATCTGATTGTATTGGCTTGATCTTCTCATCACAACCAAACCGTTACTACTGTCCTCTTTTACCGGATTGTGTATCTTTCATAATCACATTGTTTCCATTATTGTTATTCAAACTTATATCGAAAATTATCATTGGAGAACATTTGTGTTGTTTGGATTGAAATGATCTAGCAGTATCATTGTGCATTAGGAAGTGAACCATTCAATTTGCCACATAAATTCTCTTTTTTTGAAGCATTCTAGTTGCAAGATCAGTGAATTGGAAAGAAGTGTTTATTTCAGTTTGGCTTTACTTAGAAAAAGAAAACAATTTTTTTTTTTTTTTGAAGTGGTTTTTCATTGATTGTGAAACTTTCATGCATTTATGATCGAAGAACTCTCTCTCTTCCATAGCTAGTTTTCATTAAATACAAGGCTTATTTCGATTCATTCTCACTTGCATGGTTTGGGTTGTCATAACACCACCAAGTTTCACGTCCATTTACCCGATTGAGTAATACAACCACTAAAATTAATCTCCCTAACTAAACCAACATTAACCTCACTTGAGGAAATCAAAGAAATTGGTAGTTAGGTAGGACACCGGGGATAGGCATCAAAATAATTCCCCCTTGCCATTTTCATCTGAGACATAGTTGTTGTCCTCTAGGGAACTAAAATCCTCTAGTATTTATTGACACGGTCATAGACCAGTTTGTGGATGGGCCTCCTCACTGTTTTTAACTTTCAGGGGTTAAACCGCCACGAGATCGAGAACCAGACGGACTCTGTGGAATGCCACACCCCACTTAGCCCTAAGGCAACATCGATCATTGTCTTCCTTGTATTCATAGTAATGCAAGGGTGATAAGGAAGAAGCGCCGAGAACCTTTTCCAACGTGTCATGAATGAGGTAGCTTAGTAACTTTTATACTAGGGCTCTTTTACCCAGGATCCCTTTCGGTAGAGGGATATCCTTCTCATATTGGTCTCTCACGTTGTACTGTTCGACTTGGATTTCATCAACTTGTGAAGGATACAACTTGTTGAGGCCTCCAACTCTTAGTTAGGAGTTTGCTTGTTATCTCATCTTAGTAGAGGGTCATTTTTCTTTTTAGTGACTGCTTGTTGGCATTCTGGCCATTGTTTTTTCTAGCTCGCTTACTGAGATTCCGGTCTTAGTATAGATTTTAGAGCTTGCTTTTCTGGCCTACGAGCCTTGCTTTTTCTATCTCCTCTTTTGCACACTCGACTGCATTATATTTTTTGAGTTCTTTGTTACAAGACTGCCCCCGGATTTCATATTCTTGCCATTATGTCAGAACCACCACGGAGATCACGAAGAGTACAGGGCAAAATCCCTCCATCACCACCATCGCCATGGACCTCCAGTCCACCTGCATCACGTATTCCCTCCCCTCCTGGCCGCGGTGCTGGTCGAGGGAACATTCCACCGCCAATACGCACTACATCTTTAGTTCCACCTGTAACTATTACTCACAGCACGGTCTCAGAACCTCTTGCAGTTTCTGCAACCACTAGTACATTTGAGACTCTCACTGTCACTTCACCCACTGTTATTCCAGATATATCTACCATAGTGGACAAAATTACAATGGATGAATCTAGCACAAACCAGGATACTAGACCGGAGGCCATCCTCCTCCCCGATGTCCACACTTCCCTTCCACCAGAAACTTTCTACGATGACAAGGAAGGATCTGTTGGCACCACCGAAGGATCTGACCAGGATATATCTGGCTTGATTCCAGTCCCAGGTGGGTACATCGAAGTTATCGAAGAAACCCAACTTCCTGATACACCTTTTGAACTTGACTATGGCTTTATCACTTCCCAGGTGGAGCCTCCGCCTGTTACCACCACGCCATCCAGTGTTCATCCACA
Organism: Larix kaempferi; assembly: GCA_027924585.1. Taxonomy (NCBI): domain Eukaryota; kingdom Viridiplantae; phylum Streptophyta; class Pinopsida; order Pinales; family Pinaceae; genus Larix; species Larix kaempferi. Next base: position 3,318,812 of record BSBM01000052.1, on the reverse strand, counting down.
GGAAACCAGTTCTTCCAGCAACATACCTCGTATCGTATCTCTCCCCAACCTCCCTTCAGGACATGAGATCATGGACTCCATTCAGTCTAGTATGGTTAGTCTAGCTAATTCCCCGTTAGCGTCGGCATAGTTCAAACATGATACAGAGCAAATGCTCTTGACAGCTTCTAGATATCCCCCTGTTACCCATCCTCCCGACTATCAGGATCCCAATGTTCTGTCTAGCACAGATTTTCATCACTCCTATGCAGACGGCTCTGGACCTTCAGACGTTACTATACCTCTATTCCCACCGGACCCCGAAAACCTTTTGCAGGATATGAACCCAGACCCAGTCTTCGATGGTCCTCCTATTGTTGAACACGCTATGGACGAAACCCCTGATACCCCTCGTTTAAATTCCCCACATTTGCTGCCATCACCCATGTTTGGCGCACATTCTATGAGGGATAACCCATTTTTTTCTCCGTCCTCGCCCGTCACATATGGAAGACCCCCTCCACAAATCGGCACCTTTGGCGCCGTTGGCCAATCGACACTATCTTACCTTACTAGTGTCAAAAGAACACCAAGTCATACCGTGGATCATCCATATTGACTGGAGGTTCACCTTCGGCCACTATCTACACTATCTTAGGAGGTGGACAACCGACTGCCACGATCCCCAATCCCAACAACCAAACCCCTCCTGGTGGGCCATCAACCTAGCCTACTGGAGGACAATCCTTTGTTGGGAACCCCGTTCCTAGTCAAGAACCTCCTCCTATAGGGCCATCCAACCCATCTGCTAGAGGGAAACCCATCAGCACCATCTAATAACCCTCCCAACCAGCATCATCTACCCAGTATGGTATGTACAACAGACCTGGCAGCGGACAACCTTATACCGGTTTCCCAACTGGGCCTCATCTTCAACATCCCTCGTCAGGCACATTTCCTTCTTGGGGATCTCAAATCCCACACAGCGGGGGGTACTCATTATTTGGAAACTGGAACCAAGCTAGGGGGCAATCTCAGATTCCCCCTAACTTGAATTCCGGCCTCCCCTATCCTTCGGCTACAACAACTCCATGGAACCCATCCCTTCAATTCCCACATATTCATCAAGGGGGAACCAACATTCCATGGACACCACTATCGCAACCACCCCCCAACCCTGCTACAGGAAACCCTCCACTTACTCAAAGTAGTGGTAAAATTCCTGGAACACAACAACTCCAGGGAACTTTTCCCCAACCAGGAGCAACAACCATTCCTAGGATACAACAACCCCAGGGTACCATACCTACCATCCCCAATCAGCAGAAGCTCCCACAACTGGTTACCACCGTGATTCCTAATCAGATAATGACTTCCAACACACAACTGGTTAACCAGATGGCCTACTACCCCCAGAAATTCCAGCAATACCCTGTGGGAAACACATATGGGTATAACACGCAGCAATATGCTATGCAGCCCCACCCAGGTTTCTCTACACCATACGGTTATTACTCATACCCGCAGACCAATCGTCAACTTCCCTTTTTGGCCACGCTAGATTTACCCGATTTGTTGAGGCTCATTAACGATCCTATATGGCATGAACCTCACTGGCCACCCATTCCAACCAAACTTCCATCGAACATTCCTAAGTTCGATGCTAAGCCCGAGTAAGACCCCAAGAACCATGTGATGACCTTCCATCTTTGGTGTTCATCCAACTCATTGATGGGTGATTCCATTCGATTACGGCTCTTCCAGCGTACACTTACTGGCACAGTAGAAAAATGGTACATCGAGCTTCCACAACACTCTTTCCACGATTTCAACACCTTGGCTATGCAGTTTCTGACCCATTTCCAGCTCCCCATCTGGTATGAGACTAGAGCAGAACTGTTAACCTCATTGCGTCAAACCACTTCTATGCACATTTTGGATCACATCCATGAGTGGCATCGACGCCGCAGGCTAATCAAGGCACCCATTCCGGATCAGCTACTCACTGATTGGTTCACAAAGTCATTCTTGCCTCCCATAGCCAGGGATATCGCTATGCGCGGGCCAGTCACGGAGGAACAAGCCATCTCGGCATCCCAGTACATGGATTTGGTATATACCCAGTCCGACACTTTACATGAACTTCTTCCCCACGCCGCCCGCATTACCACTGATCCAACAAAACCTGCCACTGAACCCCCCATTGATGGTATTGTCAGTTCAGTCAAGGCCTAGACTGCCACCAACTCGACAGGGCAACAAGCCTCTGCTTCCCCCGCTCTACCTCAGGCTACTTTGAAAGCTTCTCCCTCTCCTGCTGTCTCCTCCGAAGTGAACACAGTTCAATCTACGTCACAACCATCCAGAGGAAACAAGAAGAACAATCGTGGTAAATCCAAGAAGAACCAGCCGGAGAATTTCAAGCCACAACCCACCCACAATGACCCGAAACCATGTCGGAAGGCTAAGTTTCCCTGCCTCATTTGTCAAGATGATCACTACATGCGTGACTGTCCCTACAAGGATGAGGCCAACAAATTTGTTAAAGGATCCTCTGGCCCGGCAGTGTTAACTGGCCCTTTCCCTCAGTAGCAACAACAGATGGTTTCCTAAGAAACCCCACAAGGGGGCAACCCGAGCAACCCAACTCGCGGAGAGATGTCCACAAATCATGAAATCCTGATGATGAGTAATGAGGAGATTCATATAACCACTCGTTCAAAGACATATGAGAACCCTCCAAGTTCAAACAAACAGTCAGAGACAGCCAAAGGCAAGTCTCCTGTTGAAGATCCGACCCCTACCGCTCCCCTTAATGGCCATCTCCATATCGAGAGACTGCTTACGGACACAGTGCTACGCCCACCCAAAGGCACCATATGAAAGGCGACATTTAATCCCAATGCGTGAGCTACCCAGAATTACAACATTTTTGAGCATTTAGCTCAAGCACCTTGCACCATGTCGACTCTCGAGGTTCTTCAACACTTCCCTATGCAGCGTAAAACCTTACTTTCAGCACTGGGGGCAGTGGACCCAGATACTTCAAACACTATTATGTTTAACTTAGAGTATGCCAAACCTCGGCTTTCCCACCAGTTAGCCTTCCAGTTTCATACAAAAATCCGTGGAAATAAAATCCGTTGCACTGTTTTAGATGAAGGTGCCTCCATGTCGATCATGTCTTTGAATTGTTGGAGAGCCTTAGGCTCACTCGAAGTCACAACGTCTCCCACCACTCTTAGGGCATTTGACGAACACGGTTTTCAACCTTATGGAATCATTCCTGCAATTGGTGTTGAACTGGGCGGCAAAACAGTATCCGTACACATCGAAGTCGTGGATGCACCATTGGATTACAATCTTCTACTTGGTCGAAACTGGTTTTATGCCATGACTGCCATAGCATCTACTGTCTTTCGGATCATGCAATTTCCTCATGAGGGGAAAATTGTCACCATAGATCAGCTTGATTACTGTATCCCAGACTCTCATCCGAACTCCGCCAACACCGTCCCGTTATTTGATCAGCGTCGGTACCGGTTCCAAGACGTTGGCATTGGTCTTATGAAGGATTCTTCCTTTATTGGATTTTTCCCCGAGCTGGGGTCCCACGTTCAACCAGTCAACATGATATCATCGAATGTCACCCCTTCCAATGATTCTTGGGTGATTCCGAGTCCCACTGAGATTGAAAGCTATGGCAACTCCATGCCTTTGAATGGAAACCTCGCAACGTATGAAGCGATCTAGTCAGCCACCAATTGGGTCGATTGTTCTACCCATCACACCATGGCACAGCTCTCGTCTGAGACTCATTCATCCTCACCACTCATCGATCCTCTCACTTTGATTTTTCCCACTGACGAATCAATTATGGAGGTTATGTGTGGTGATGAGCCACCTTAGGGAGATTTTCATCATCGATCTTCATTCCCCACCATTCAGATGCTTGAGCCCGATACAAAATCCAGCCCTTCACTTGGAATGGTTCAAACCAAGTTTCCCACTTCCCTCGACGAAGTATTTTCCGAAGGAAACTTGGCCAACCTTATGGAAACCACTCCCATTGACATTTCAGTGAAGCCTGGTATCGTGGAAAACATTCACATTGGAAAAACATGCACTCCCCTCGAAATGGAGTTCTATACTGCCTACTTTAAAAACTTCCACGATGTTTTTGCTTGGAGTTATGAAGAAATGCCAGGAATAGACCCCTTGATTGTGGTCCATATAATTCCAACCTTCCCTGGCGCTCGACCTGTTCGGCAGAAACTTCGACCCGTCCATCCTCGTAAGGCTTCTGCTATTAAAGCAGAAGTTGAAAAACTTTTGCGTGCTGGTTTTATCTATCCTGTCCCATTGAAAGAATGGTTATCTAACATCGTTCCCGTAGCCAAGAAACAGGGAACGATTAGAGTCTGTGTCAATTACCGTGACTTGAGCAAAGCTTGTCCAAAGGACAACTGCCCAACTCCGTTCATCAACCAGATCATCGATAACTGCGCCAGGAGTGTCATCTTTTCATTTATGGATGGCTTTTCTGGCTATAATCAGATCGATATCCTCCCAGCCGACCAGCATAAAACAGCCTTTATCTGCCCTTGGGGGATTTTTGCATATCGAAAGTTACCTTTTGGCCTTAAAAATGCCGGGGCAACTTTCCAACGGGCGATGTCGTATGCATTTCACGATATCAAACATATTGTAGAACCATATATTGATGATCTTCCTGCTCATTCTCAGACCTGGGAAGACCATCCTGATCACTTAGGTGCCATTTTTGAAAGGTGTCGTCGCTACAATATCCATTTGAATCCACATAAGTGCGTCTTTTGCGTTGAAGCCGGAAAACTTTTGGGATTCATAATCTCCAAAAGCGGGATATGCTTAGATCCTGCGAAGGTAGAAGCTATTTTAGCCCTACCTTCCCCCACGAACATCCCAGAACTTCAAAGTTTGCAAGGGAACGCAAACTTTCTACGCCATTTCATTTGTAGTTTTTCCGAGATAACAAAAGGCTATATGAGGCTTCTCAAGAAGAACACTCCCTTCATCTGGGATGACGAATCCCAACGCTCCTTTGACAATCTAAAGGCGGCCTTAACTAAAGATCCAGTGATTCAACCCCCCAATTACACACGGGACTACATTCTTTATCTCGGAGCTTCGATTTCCACCATCGGTATGGTGCTCATCCATGAAGACAATAACGGCATAGAACATGTGGTATACTATCTTAGTAAGAGTCTCCTCGACTCTGAAACTCGTTATTCACATGTTGAAAAACTGGCTCTGGAAACAATTTTCGCTATCCAGAGGTTCCGTCATTTCATTCTACTCCACCGGACCACTATTATAGCGGATTTCAATTCAATGTATTATATCCTCATGTGTCAAGTGCTCGGGGGAAAATATTCTCATTGGATTGTCATCCTACAAGAGTTTGACTTGGAATTTGCTAAAGCCAAGTCCAAGAAGTCTTTGGTCTTTCCTGAGTTGATTTGTACATTGCCCCGTGCTACCGAACAAACCGAGCCCATCGATTCTCTTCCTGATGAATCATTGTTCCTCATTAGCATGTCCAACCCATGGTACGTGGATATTTTATTATATCTCCAAACCTAAATTTTTTGCCCTGACCTCACTCGTGATGAACGTCGACATATCTGACATCACGCCAAGTACTACCTCATAGTCAACGATACCCTTTATCGGTGTGGTGTCGACACTGTTCTTTGACGTTGTTTGACTTTAGATGAAGTGGAATGCGTTCTTAATGACTTCCACACTGGAGCATGTGGTGGTCATCTCTCTGGGATGGCTACGGCCCAGAAGATACTGCGAGTGGAATATTTTTGGCCCTTGATCTTCAAAGACTACATTGAAACAGTTAAGAAATGTCCACCTTGTCAATTCTTCCATAGTAAGACACGCTCGCATCCTGCTCCACTCCATCTTGTTATTGCCGTCGGCCCCTTTTCCAAATGGGGCATAGATTTCATGCACTGTAAGCCCACTTCAGCCAAGGGGCATAGCTATGTCATAGTAGCTGTGGATTATTTCACAAAATGGGATAAAGCGATGCCTACTTATGCTGAGGACGGAAAAACAACAACACAATTCATATTCAATCACATTATAGCTAGATTTGATGTCCCACAATCCATTGTGACCGATCATGGCTCCCACTTCAGGAACCATATGATTGAGGAATTGAGTGCCAAGTTGGGTTTTCGCCATGAAAGCTCAACCCCATACTACCCACAAGCTAATGGCCAAGTTGAAGCCATTAACAAAGTTCTGAAACGAATGATTCAGCATATTGTGGGCACTCATAAGTCCAACTGGCACTCAACTCTATTTTCGACACTATGGGCATACCAAACCTCAGTAAAAAGTGCTACTGGGTTTACACCATTCCAACTGGTGTATGGCCTGGAAGCCATTTTACAGATTGAATGTGAAATTCCATCACTTAAGATAGCCATAGAGCTACTTCCCCACACCACTTCCGAAGAGGAACGGTTTCTATACCTAGCCAAGCTAGATGAAACCCACCTTAACGCTGCTTTAGCCAACGAAGCTCATAAAAAACAAGTCAAAGCACAGTATGAAAAATCCGTTCAACCACGGGTTTTCAATGAAGGTGACCTCGTACTCACATATGATCAAATGCACGATAAACTTGGAAAAGGAACGCTAGAATCTATGTGGTATGGCCCCTTCATTGTAAAACGTGTCTTGGAGAAAGGAGCCTATGAACTTGTCGATTGTGATGGCACACCATTGGCACGGCCCCGCAATGGGCTATACCTCAAATGCTTCTATGCATAGGGTTATCCTGCACGAGATACTCTTTGTACATAATGTACTTAGCTTGTTTTCACTTATCTGTTTTGGTGTGCACACATGGACCTCATGTATCCATTCTTACCTTGACTTGTTCTTTTATGCGCAGATGTTTGCCTACTTCGGATTCGCCGACGGTGCGAGCCGACATACTCGGAACCTCACTTCCGCAGCATGGGTAATCTATTCTCCCACTGTAGAGTTGCTATCTTCAGGAGCCAATTGTTTGGGTCCCACAACCAACAATATCATAGAGTACCATGCAGTCATCGGACTCTTGACGGAGGTTGCTTCCCTTGGAATTGACTCCCTATCAGTCTTTCTAGACTCCCAACTTGTGGTTTCTCATATGAATCGTGTTTACACAGTTCGCGATCCTATCCTACTTCACTTATTTCGAAGGGTACGCCTCTTGGAACGATCTTTTAATTTTATTTCATATCAACACATACCAAGAGAATTCAATTGTATAGCTGATTCATTAGCTAATTACATTTTGGATTGGCATCTTGCCCACACATAAAAACACATCATAAAATGAACACACAAGTCATTGTAAATAAATAGGTCATAAAAGTAGGTCCATATATATATCACTGTATATAAAAGTGTTTTTCAAATACATAAAGTTTGTGTTTTAAAGACAAAATTTGGGACCTAGTCCCATACAAAAATTTGGCTCTCAAAGCCTACATATCATATACATGCCGCAAAAAGATAAAAGCTACCATTTAAGGAGATCTGGGAGATCTATCATGTTCCTCCTCAGATTCCTCATGTTGCTGGTGATAACACACTATATCCTGAGCCACCCTACGGAGGAGTCGGCCAATACGCCTAGGCACACCTACGGTATGCCGCTGGAGATGCAAAGGGATGTCATCCATCCTCATAGAGGGGACACCGTGGGTTAAACCTTGTAGGTTCCTCTCTATTTCCTGGACCCCTCCCACCTCATCCTCATCTTCTTCCTCATCCGGAGTGGCTCAGCGATCAACACCACCTCGGCGTAACAAGGAGTACCCTACTGGTCTCTGTGGTCCATGATCTGCAACATGCACACGTATATATATTAAAATCTTTTTTACATATTCTAAAAAACAACAAAAATTATATATTCAAAAAATTAAAAAACACATTTATGAAGGTCATACTTGAGTTGTCCCAATCCTCATCTTCCGGCAGTGCCAAGTCTATGTCCTCGCGGAAGTCCACCCCTGGATAGGGGTAGTCATCGATCATCACAATCTATTCGTTGAGCCACGAGAAGAAATACTCAGTGAAATCCAAACGCTACGACCCTCCAAGTTGTCCTGCATACTCGCTCCATCGAGCCATCCATGGCTCAGTGGGTGGATGGGGGTGCATGGTCAGCTGTGGATGCAACAACGACACCCTCGCCAAGAAGAAGGTGACCAAGATGCTCCCGTACCCAAATTGAGAGTTCTCTCCAAGCCTACACTTGTTCACTTGCTCTTTGAGGTTGGTCAATACTGCCTCACACCAGTTGAATACTGTTCCTACCATGCAATGCACTGCAAGATTCATCTGTGTACGGGACGCCTGAAGGGGACCCGTACTCCCTACTGCACATGTGATGGTGAACAACATGATTTTTAAAGGAAGTTCTACAATGTCCTTAATGACCACCTTACGGATTTTCTTCCCCGAACCTTGACGGTAATAACGAGCAATTAAAGCATTAGTGCTCGCCTTTGAAGCCGTGAACCCAGTAAAACTCACCCAGGCTCCTCTTTTTGAGAGGCACGTGAGGAAATAAATGTCCTAGAGTTTGATCTCGAGGTTGTGTTCTCCAACTCGGAAAGCTTGAATGTCGGGGTCCCACATTTGAATAATGTGGGTGAGAAGTTTTGCCTGCTTACGGATACCTTTGGTCTTGAAGAATTTCAACAAACCACATTCCCGCAATGCAGTCAAGGTCTCTTGGTCATCTTCAGCCAACAAATCATCCACCTCATGCTCTCTTTCTTTCCAACTGACCATTTTTCTCCAAACAAATTGCAAACCCCTACAAAAGGTCATAGGAAACATTCATTAATCATTTAACAATTTGATCTCAGCTAAAAATTTGAGAAAAAAAAAAAATTTCATCTTAAAAATTGCCGCTATCGCGCCTGGGGGCAATGCAACTGCGCGGTACTACACAGTACCGTGCCCCTGTTTAACCCTACAATGCGGTACTGTTACATGGTACCGCATTTCCCGATACAGCTGCTGCGCGGTACTATGGAAGGCAAAAATTGCCTATTAGGGCTTGCCCAAAAAATTGTTTTTCCCTACTGAAATCAAGTTATTCATATATGAAATGAAAGAGGGGCTTGAAATCTCTTACCTGGCGCAGTTGAATTTTGAAATAGTGCTCCGGATCTCCAGATATGAACTCTTGAAGTTTTTTGCTCCTCAATGGGTAAAATCTCATCTTTTGGCAAATGCACAAGTGAAATGGTAACTTTCCATATTTACCTATTCCTTATATAACTTTTTCACTTATTTTTTATTCATTATTTTATCTGGTTAAATTAAAACCCATTTCACATTACTAATATCTGGTCCCATGAGAATTTGTTGACAGGGTCTCCTTTAAAAAATGTTGACACTGGCGTTCATTTATTATTTGACCTTTATTTCGAGCCTACTTTATCTTTTCCGTGCTCTGGATTAAAACTTGAAAAAGATTCCAAGCGCTTTAACACCCATGTCGTGCTTGTCAAACTTAAGTAAAATGGTGTTGAGCTTAGTCAGCTTTACTCATGCTTGTTAAACGATGAGGAAAGTATTATCCTAGTTGTATTTTATTCCTTTTTCAGACCAAAATTATTAAAAAATTACAAAAAAGACCGTTGGAGTCCATAGTTAAGCTCTTTTCAGACTCCTAAAATTGAAAAGATTGCCAAGTGATCTTGTCTCTTTCACACTTGTAAAAGTATTTGAAAGGTCGTCTATTTGGTGATAGGTTACCCCTTTTTTGACCTGTCTAGACTATTTACGAGAAAGGTATACCTCGGTCAATTTTTGGCTGGGAGAGTTCTCTCGGGAATTTTTTTACACTTTTTTGGGATCGAGGGACTAAATTTATGAAAAAGTACACTTTGGAGCCTTCTTTAAGTTTTTCAGGCTCTCTAAATGTGAAAAACTACCGAGTTTTCCTTCCTTGGACTCGTTAAAATTTGACATCAAAGGACCCACTTTGGAACGAACCCCTCATTTCTCAGGTTCATAAAACATGTGAGATCGGACTCATCTATGACATGAGCTATACCGAGCATCTATTATACCCTTCAAGCTCGAAAAACAACAAAGAGGTACTCGTCTATCATGTCGGGGGAAAATGGGAAACAAGTTGAGTTTATTTTGTTGGCAGCTTCTCAGTTGTCACCTTTGAACATGGCATGCATCTGTCCCTTGTCTATTTTGGGTATCTATTTTCGCTGAGTTGTAGTCATCATCCTGAGTCGTCTCTCTGGCCACGAGCATACTCGTTCGGTGTCTATCCTCTGCTATCAATAATCCCTGTTGCTAAGTCCTATTACATGTCGTTATATGTTCAAAGGGTTGCATTGTGTCAGACCTCCGTTGTGTCAGTATATGTTCTATCGTTTCATTGTCCTATACTATCTTTCGTTCTGATTTCGTGTCGCTGATGTGGGAATCATTATGGCCCACCTTCGATGAGTCTATTCTCGTCAACGCCAAATCACTATCCGGGAATTGGACTTAGGAATCAACCATTAGTACCTTGGTACCTGCATGCTTCAATGGAAGGTTTCCTCGTGTTCGACAGTAGGTTTACATCATTGACCTCTGATCGAACGATCTCTCGAATGCTCGACATCAACCCATTCATTCGCATTTCGTTGAGATGTACTACAGATACCTTGGGGATCATCGTCATCCTTGGTGATTTCCCTCGCATTTGTTAACGGTTCACATCATTGACCGGTAATCAAATGGTTTCTACCATGTTTGACTTCAACACCTTGTAATCACATGGCTAGATTTGTAGCATTTGCGATTGAGTAGAAGACCCTGGGCGCACCTTTGTACCTTGATTGCGTCCAGGTTGCGATGGAGATGTTCTTTGTATTGTCACACAGATCGACTTTTGTATTGGTCGTGGATGTGTCATTACTGTCTCATGGATCTATGCTTGTTCACAGTAGCCATGATTTTTCTACAGTCTATATCATCTCAGTACTCATGGATCTTTAATGTATTGGTCAACAGCCATGGTTTGAGTTAATTGTTTTCGGGCATGGGAATGCCCGCCTCGATGGTATATCTGACATTTTTTGTTTCTGTTTCAGCTCCTTGTTACTCTCCTCGTTGTTATCTCTGCACAGTATTTGTAAAGTCTTTCGGCCATCAGTCCCTTCTGACCTCACACTTTAGGGGGCATCTGTTATACCTCTGTATTTCACAGTGTCACATTGTCACCATAAAAATAGTTGACGATACTTCCCCTACTGCTTAAAATACCCAGAAGAGAAATATGATGAATGATCCTTGAAGACAAACCTATCCTGTCAAGAATCAACCCACCTGAGACTTCATATACCTACACTACCATGCCTTGCTCAACATTGAGGGAGCAGTAGTCCCCACTACCGCGCTATGCTTCTTCTCCACCACGTGGTACTACCGCGCTATGCTCAGTTCAAGGGGCGCGGTACTCCTTTTTTATCCTTTTTGCCATGGCTTGTGGGATCTTGATTTTCGAGAGATTTTTGAGGATTGGTATCCCTGATTCGATCCTAACTCACTTTCTCAGATTAGTGGACCTGATCCACTAAACACTCCCAAAATCCATCCTTCTCTCTTGTTGGTTAACCCTACTACACACTATAAGAGAGAGGCCTTCCATGAGAAAAGGGGGAGGACTCTTGGAGACATCAAACTTATGATCTTGAATCTTTGTGGAGATAGCTAGAGGAGAAAGCACTTGGAGCTGGGAGTTGGCTTGGATATCAAGAAACCATTGTAAGTGACTTCAAGTTGGTAATAAAACATAACTTGTCTTGTTTCCCAAATCATGTATGTTGATCTTGTTTCAATCATATGATTTGTATCTTTTATAGATTTAGATCCTAACTCATATTTCAAGTTGCTAGAGAATCGTATATGCTTGTATCTTGGTTTTATTCTAACAGGTTCATTCGCGAGGACTTGGAGATTGAAGCGACCATTAGGACGAGCAATTGAATCGAAGGTCAGTTAGATCTCTTCCATTTCTTACAACAATATAATCTTAAGATATTTGTTTAGATCTAGGAATTCAAGGTGGCATTCTTTAACTTTTTGTCTTAGTTTAGAGTCAGTTAAAGTCTACTTTAACCTAAGAGAGTTTCTACCTATCCGTAGGGAGAAATTTCTACAACATATGGGGTATAACTTGTTAGCCTTAGGTGTAAAGCAAGTAGGGTTTTCAATCCAGGATTTAAGAATTAGCTCAAAATTATAATGGGTCGCAGAGGAGTCTAGGAATTTCTTGTTGAGGAGCTGTTCAGGTGACCTAAGGGCATAGGCTCTAGAAAAAAGCTCAGCTCAGAAGGAGTTTGATTAGGTTCCAGCCTTATCATTAAAAGAACGATCTTGTGGATTGGCATGGTCAATAAACTACTTAATAGCATCGGTGTAGGGAATCAGCGCAGGTTTGGCTATGTTGGCGTGGAGTTGGGATTTGCTGATGTTTATGTAGGCTGGCTGGTCACGTTGGATTTATGAGAAATCATCGTTATAAAAAATGGAATAAATCCGCGACCAGTCGAGGTAATAGGTTTCAGACACCCACCCACGTGTATCCGACATGATGCCACTGTTTGGTTCCTTGTTCTTTAATTCGTTAGGGGAGTCTTGGATTGGGTGTTTCTCGACATGGTTGATAAAACATTGAAATTTCTAATAAAAATGATGAAAAACAATTAATTAAACCTACCTAATTGATTTTTTATTTTGGGTAAATGATTGATAAAAAAGATAAAAAAAACTACTTATAAACCGACGAACGAGGTAAATTCATGGACAGGGTAAAAATCCACAGTAAAATTCGTTCGTCGAAGTGAGATTTGCAATTCGAGAATCGTAAAAAGTAATAAAAATTCAGAACATTTAACCAACTGTGAAATCAATACAGATCATAAATCGTAAAGAAATCAATTGTTGAGATTATAAAGAGAAAAGAGAAAAGCAGGAACGTTTTTAAAAAAAAAATTTACTTAGGGTTGCGGCTTGCGGAAGTGAAAATTTCGACTAAAGTGATTTATTGTTTTTGCAATTCGCAATCAGCAAGTGGAAGCGTGGAGGGGGGGGATTTCGAAAAAAAGGGACCTTTCTGCAATCCTATTTGCAGCTTGCAGGTTGTAGGATTGCAATTTCAATTTGTTTATTTTAGTTTCTTATTTCCTCAATCCACATTGCGGGATGCAGAAATGTGGAAACATAAATGCATTTTTTATTTACCAAATACTTTATGTATTCCTTAATCCACAATTTGCGGGTTGAGGAAATGGAGAACCGAAAATTCAATTTATTTAAACAAATGCTTTCCGACATCCTCAATCCAGTTTGCAGGTTGCGGAAAAGGAAAAGGAAATATTTGAAACAAGAAAATTTTTAACTTTTGCAATCCTCTTTGTGGAAACGACACGTTTCAAATAAAAACAAAGTTTTCGACAAATCTCAAAACACATAAAAATAAGATTTTTAAAGCAAATTTTATTAAGTCCAAAGCATGAAAAGATATGAAAAGAAAGACAACAATCAAGACACCCCAGAAACAAGAGAAGGAAATAAGAAATTACCTTCATACTAATTAAATGGGGCTCTCGTTTTATTAATAAAAATGGGATCTGTTGTGCCTACAAAAGAGCCCAGGAATTCCTTATTAAGCAACACTTAGGGTTTTCCAAGTGCATAGGCTGTGCCAAATACCTTTCAGAATTTTGTTTTTAGTTGCGTTTCCAATTTCCGCAATCAAAATTATGGAATCCGGAAATGTGGAACCGAAAATGTGATTTGTTGACTAAACACTTTCCGACTTCCATGGATTGTGAAATTGGGAAAGAAGGATTACGGAATTGCGGACAGAAGGAATTCAAAAAATAAAAAATTTCGATTTCCACAATCCACATTGTGGGTTGCAGAAATGCGGAAAGAAAAATTTCAAAACTAAAAAAAAGGAAGTTCCCCAATTTGCATTGTGGATTGTGGAAACAATGTATTTCAAAGGAAAAAACAAAGCTTTCCGCAACTCACAAAATGAAGAAAAACTAGATTTATTCAGCAAATTTTATTGGATCCAAAGGATGGAAAAGTGAGAATGAAGACATCAATCAATCAACCCCATAATAAAGATGAAAGAATTGGAGATTACCTCCACAAATTAGAAGCTGGGGCTCCCATTTTATTAATAGTAGGGATCCGGGCATAAGCTAACTTCTAACATATAAAAAATGTTTGTCCTGACTTCTGTTTCCGGACAAGAAGGATCAGCTGCACCTTCGTTTAGTGGATAATTGTGAACACGTTTACGTAGAAATTCCCTACACCCAAAATGGAGAACGCAAGAAAGATCAACCGACCCTTCTTTCAGTCGAGAACTATTACTAAAATAATACGGGGGAGATGAAAGATTGGCCGCCCCTTCATTTATGAGGGATTTGTAAAATTATTAAACTTACTAAGGCTATATCGTCAACTCAGTTATATCCAAAATGGTGAACACTGGAAGAATACTCAACACCTATATCCAGCAAATCACCTATATCCAAAAGGGAGAACACAAGAAGGATCGCTCGACCCTTTTTGCAACCTAGAAATATTACGAAAAGAATACTGGGCAGAAGAAGCATCTCCCGCCCGTTCATTTATGAGGGAATTTTAAAAATATTCAACCTATGAATATTAGGCTATCAATTCATGTATATCCAAAATGGTGAACACGAGAATGATAGTGAGCACAACAAGGGTCGGTTGACCCTTCATTTATAAGATAAATGTAAAAATATTTAATCTACTAAGGCTATGTCAACAATTCCCGACTTTCGACTTCCGCTGTAAATAGTAGAGACGCGGACATCATCTAAGTTCTAACATATAAAAATGTTTGTCCTGACTTCCATTTTCCGACGAGAAGGATTGGCCGCCCCTTCATTTAGTAGATAATTGTGAACAACTATATCCAACAATTCACATATATCTAGAATGTCTAAAGAAAGAAGGATGTACCGACCCTTGTTGCATTCTAGAACTATTATGAATAGAATATTGGGTAGAAGAAGGGTCAGCCGCCCCTTCATTTATGAGGGAATTATAAAAATATTCAACATACGAAGGCTAAGACGTCAATTCATCTATATCTAAAATGGTGAACACCAGACGAATACTGGACACAGGAAGGGTCGACCAACCCTTCATTTACGAGAGAAATGTAAAACTATTTGATCTTCGAAGGCTAGGCCGACAGTTCCCGAGTTACGACTTTCGCAGTAAATAGTAGGGACCGTACATCAACTAATTTCTAACATATAAAAATGTTTGTCCTGACTTCCATTTTCCGATGAGAAGGATCGGCCGCCCCTTCATTTAGTTGATAATTGTGAACAACTATATCCAGCAATTCACCTATGTCCAGAATGGCGAAAGAAAGAAGGATCGACTGACCCTTCTTGCATTCTAGAACTATTATGAATAGAATACTGGGCAGAAGAAGGGTCGGCTGCCCCTTCATTTATGAGGGAATTATAAAAATATTCAACCTACGAAGGCTAAGACTTCAATTCATCTATATCTAAAATGGTAAACACTGGATGAATATTGAGCACAAGAAGGGTCGTCTGACCCTTCATTTACGACATAAATGTAAAACTATTTGATCTTCGAAGGCTAGGCCTACAATTCCCGACTTCCAACTTCCGTATTAAATAGTAGGGATTGGACATTAGCTAAGTTATAACATATACAAATTGTTCACCCCAACTTCCATTTTCTGTCAAGAAGGATCGGACACCCCTTCATTTAGTAGATAATTGTTAAATCGTATATATAGAAAATCAACGATAACGATAATGATAAGATTAGTTATGTATTTTGTGTCAATTGTACTGCGGAATGCGGGTTTTGGGTCATTTGGACCACATATTATGTAATGTTGAGTCAGTTATACGGCAAAATGCGGGTTTTTGGTCGGTTTTGTACTAAGATAGTTAGATGTTGGGTCACTTGTCCAAATGTCAGTTAGGAAGTTGTTAGTAAGTGGGCAAGCATTGTAATGGGGGAAGCCTATATATAGATAAGAGTCGTAGGTATTGAGGAGTGGAATAAAAGGTGAAGAGAAGAGCATGTTTGGGTTGTTTCTGTGCATCTATGAGATATTGGTGAGACCTGATCTTTGAGGAGATATTGTATCTAAGGTTTTGCAGTGATAATATGATATGATGAAACTGTTTTGGTGCAATTCCTGGGTTCTTTCTTTTTGTTTATGGTAATGCAATGTTGCACTTCATGAATAATGCTATGTTTCCTTGATGCAATGTTGCTTTACTATTACTACTGCTGTGATAATGAATGCTGCGATTGAATAATGCGTTATGAATACATGTCAAATGTTTGAGATCCCTGTTTAGTGTTGCAATAGAGTTAGTTCATATAGCCGCAACCCTCCTCCTTCCTTAGTGGAAACATGGTTCCATCTGCTCTTCCTGGATGCCTCGGGTGAGACCTCATCTGCTCTGCAGGTGTTGCTGGGCGGGATAAAACCTGTCCGGGCCGGTGCCTAGGGAGACTGCGGCATGTGTCGACAGTGAAGTGGAACCCCTGTCGATTGAAGTTGCATTCGTCAACAAATGGTTCTATTGCCGGGACCGTGTGAAGAGTGAAAGGAGGACATGTTGTGGCACCTGACGAAGCCGGAGATAAAGGGTTGGTTTGATTGGAAGTTGCAGGAGTTTGCTGAAGAAGAAAGCTAGAAAAAACGATTGACAGTAGATCACTGGGTGGGAAAATATATTCACGATGGTCCGCACGAATGGTTTTTCTATGAATTCCCAGTCATCCTGTACAAATGGCTGTCAAAGGTAACCTTCCAGAAGAGGAATTTCCAGGGTGGTGAGCCGATGGCTTGGACCCCAGAATTGATTTAGGAGCTGCAGGAAGTCGATAATAAGGCATCGCGGGATGTTGAAGTTTGGCTCGATAGCATCTTGGAGGGATATATCATTGAATTTGTGGTTGACACGCCGAAATCCTATAGTGAAGCTAAAAGATATTTCTTCCGCGGACCAAGGGGAAGGTTTCTGCTGTCGCTCCAACTGTCGATTAAGATGCTAATCTGCGAAAAGGGTATATTGAAGATGCATCTTGATCAGTAGATATCCTGGTGGGTGGAGGCCATGGATATCACGACTGTTGGGTAATGGTATATGGAATGGTAAGGGGTAGATGGGTGTAGACCATGAGGATACTGTGAGCGATTTCGAGGAAGAAAGTGGTCTTACAAGAGGAGGAGTGAGGTTTCGATAAGAGAAGAGGCAGAGGACAGGAGAAGGTTCTATTGTGATCGAACCACAAAACCACGAAGGAAGACCACATGGGACGAAGTGACCTCATAGTCCTGACAGGGATGGCCAAGCTACACCCAGGATAGAAGCAGCACCAAACCCCGACACCAATGTACCCACACCTCTACTCACTATCTCACAAACAATAAAGAATACCACTTCGACACCCCCGAGTTCATTAATTCGACAAAAGTTACTTGCTGGTAGTTCAGCAACTGGAGGAAGGAAGCACAGGATGGTGAGCGATGATACTAAGTTACCATTGTTCCATGGTAATGGAACTGACAACCCTGAATAGTACTTGTTTTTATGTGAGGCCGTATGGACAGTAAAACAGGTCACTGATAATAATGAGAAGAAAGGGCAACTGGAGACAACTCTTCGGGGTCGCACCTTGGATTGGTTTATGAAGTTTACACAGGTTCTTGTTGGTACCCCAGCAAAGTCATTGGATGAAATCCACATGGGATTGATCGCGGAATTCCAGAATCCTAAATCTGAAGCACAGTACATTACAAAGCTTAAGGAAATTAAGCAGTATCCCAATGAATCTGTGTGGGACTTTGATCAGCTTTTCAAGATGCTAATGGCACAAGTTAGTTTTGATATGAGCACTGTCCAACATAAAGAGTGGTTTATTACGGCATTGCTCCTGCACATTCGGCTACCGCTGATGCAGCAAAACATCTCGACACCCAGTGAATCTCTAGAGATTGCAATGCGATTGGAGGCGTCAGCGATTGGTGATAATGTAGTCGGGATGTCGCAGATACAGACACAGCTCGCTAACTTGACTATATAGTTGCAAGATTTGAAGAAGAACAAGGAACAATGCGATGAAGTATGGTGTACCCGATGTCGAGGAGAAGGGCATACGAAGGACAATTGCTCGGATTTACGCAATTATTTGGTGTCAGGTGCACCAAACCCGTTGAATGGCGGCATCATGCCATGGTGTCATGTTTTCTAGGTGTATGGGCACAGTCACGACAATTGCCCTTATATGCAGAAAATGGTCACAACCTCGAGAAATATTTATTGCACATTTTGCAAGTCGGTGGGTGACAATGACAAAGATTTCCGTGCATATGGGTTGCTACAAGAAAGAAAATGTGATGCATTCTATGTAAAGGACGATCAACGTGTTGTACAACAACCACAACTACAGCCACAGGTAGACCAACCACTACCTCAACTGCATATGCAGTTTGTACCATAGCAACAACCACAGCAATTCGTGCCACAATACGCTTCAATGTAAGTGGCTCCACAACAGCCACAGTACGTCCAGCAACCGCAGTATGCACTGCAGGGGCAAGGAATGCAACATAATCCTATGCTGCTGCAATACCAACAGCAGGGCGGATTCTGAGGAGGATACCGGGGCGGACGTGGTGGAGGATTTGGTCACGGAGGAAGATGAGGTGGATGTGGTCCTGTTCAATGCTATCAAAGTGTGGTGTGGTGGCATTATCAGCGAGACTGTCCACTACTACAGAATCAATGTACATTCTATTTTGTTAATGATCATACAGTTGAGAATTGTCCACAGTTGATTGCATGATGGCAGGCTGGGAACTCTCTTCAGATACAGAATCAAACCCAGCCACAGCAACCAGCCCAAAACCAAGTACAACAACCAGTCTAGAACCAAGTACAACAACCAGTACAGAACCATCCCCCGCGACCGAATCATAACACAAATCCAAATGTGAACCCACAGGGGAATCTACAGTAGACTCAGATTCAGGGTGCAAATATTGTGACAATTTCTGTAGAACCGTGACCACAAGATGCTTCGGTGGCTGTTGTAACTCATAGAGGAAAAAATACTAGGGAAGATAGCTCACGACTAATGATTCGGTTGGTAGGTCAGAAGACGGTACCATTTGACATCGATGCTGAATGGGAGGCATTCCTTCAGGTGCGTCGCA
Organism: Larix kaempferi; assembly: GCA_027924585.1. NCBI lineage: Eukaryota > Viridiplantae > Streptophyta > Pinopsida > Pinales > Pinaceae > Larix > Larix kaempferi. The sequence continues at coordinate 3,299,473 of BSBM01000052.1, read as the reverse complement.
CCTTGGAGAAAGACTGCAGTAAGGTTTTTGTTTGCGATATGCCACCTGTCTTTGACACTACATCGGAGGGCTGTCCGTCACCACCATCAGGAACATTGCAAAGGTTTCTTGAGAGCTGTCTGTTATCGGCCTCAGATCCGTTCACCCTGGTTGAGATTGAGGGATGGTTGCAGCGATTTCCGAAAGGACGTCGGGAGGAGTCGGCAGTAAACTCTCTACAGCGATAGAATACTGGAAAGGAGATGAGAATGAACATCCAGCTTGGTGACTATGATGTCAATTCAGTTATTCTTGATCTTGGTTTGGATGTTAACATCTTAACCAAACAGGCATGGCAGAAAATGGGGAGTCCCCGATTGAGTTGGTCTCCTGTGCAGCTCCGGTTGGCTAACCATGCGAAAGTAACACCCATTGGGCTAGTTCCACGGCTAACGGTCGATATTGAGGGCATGAAGACTTATGCTGACTTTGATGTCATTGAAGTGGTTGAGGGAGGAAGCTCCTATCCCGCGCTATTGGGGATTGGATGGGCTAATGATAGTGGAGCTGTAATCAACTTCAAGAGGCGCATGATGACCTTTGAGAATTGCGATCTCAGAGTCATAGCCCCGTTGGATCCGACTAAAGGACGTCGATGCTTTGAGCCTGTAAAAGATGACGATCCCACTGGATGGGACCATGCATTCAATATTTCTGAACACTATATTCATCCTACTTCCAAAAGTGAGCTAGGATGGTGCAGCGAGAGCTCTACGTCTTCCGACTCTGATGATGCATTAGAACATTAGCAAACCACTTGCACAAAGTGTTGCTCCGAAAATGTGGCTTAATTACGCAATCTTTATGTCATGTTGCGACAGAAATGGTCACACTACCAGTCTATGAGGGGTTTCCTGTCTTAACCAACTTTTTGACGGAATTTGAAGAACGAGTCTCAGAACCACAACGATTGCTGGCATTGGAGGAAGCACTGAAGGCTGCTCCAGCACACTGGTGGGCGACACACAAGAAATCCATTGATGGTTGGTCACAGTGTCGAAGGTTGATGATGGTCCGGTTCGGAGATACTGAGGTTTATCACACTGGAAAGTATGATGGCCGGAAGAATCCTAGTGATCATGTGATGGAATGCCAATGATTATGGGTAGCACGACCTAGAGATGAGTGGGTTCATGCTTTTATCCATACCTTAGATGAGATGCCGCACTCATGGTATACTGCAGCCGAGTTGCCTAGAGAAATTACAACATGGGGGGAGTTGACGGTCTGTTTCACTCATACGTTCACTTTTGTGGATGCCAACCCTGACGTCAATAATGCCTTACATCTCATCCGCGATGTGGTACTTTAGGTTGTTCTAGCGGCCTACCCTGTCGATCCGCACACATACTATCAGATGCAGTCTCTCATGGAGTGCTTCAACATCATCGGTGGGCCAAAGGATGAGGACGATCCCTGGAATGTCAACATTCCCAAGTCTGAAGGAAGTTGCGATGTGGTACCACCTACTGCGCCAAGTAATCCGTTCAGTCAACCATTGAAGCTTCGTAACCTCAATGTCGACACAGATGCCACTCCCAAGTTTGCAAATGTTGGGGACTATTGGGATGACGAGATGATGAGTAAGGTCACTGATTTACTCCATGAGTTTCAAGACTTGTTTCCTACGAAGTTTTCCGATATGAAGGGGATCCTGGGTGATTTAGGGGAGATGAGGATTCCTTTAAAACCAAATGCTAAGCTAGTCCGATAGCGACCTTATCAACTGAATCCATGACATAAGGAAAAGGTCGAGGAAGAACTTGATCGCATGTTGGATGCTGGTATTATTAAACCAGTGGAAGAGTCCGAATGGATCAGTCCTACGGTGGTGCAAGACAACAAAACCGGTGAGGTGTCCATTTGTGTTGACTTGCGGAAGTTAAATGATGCCTGCTTGCATGACCCTTTTCCGACCCCGTTTACTGATGAAGTACTTGAAGGGGTGGGTAGCCAGGAGATGTACTCATTCACCAATGGGTTCTCTGGATACCATCAGATTCGCATTGCCAAAGAAGATTGCCACAAGACAAATTTTGTTACTGAATGTGGCTACTTTCAATACATTGTAATGCCGTTTGGTTTGAAGAATGCACCTGCGATATTCTCCCAGGTTGTTGTTGCTGCATATAAAGACCTTATTCAGATTTTTTTGCAAGTATACATGGATGATTGGATAGTTTATGGGTTGATCCACAATCATTTGGCCAATCTGTGGTTAATGCTTGAGCGCTGCCGACAGCACCAGATATCGCTAAACTTGAAGAAATGTATTTTTTGTGCACGATTTGGGATATTGTTGGGTCATATTGTGTGTAAGCAAGGGTTGTTGGTCGATCCGGCTAAGATTGCGCTCATTTTGAGTTTGTAACCACCAACCACTGTTAAGCAGTTATGAGTGACTCTGGGGCATACGGGGTATTATCGCAAGTTCATCAAGGGATATGCAACGATTACCACCCCTATGGAGAAATTGCTGAAGAAAGATGCGTTATTTCAATGGACTCTGGAATGTCAAGACAGTTTCGACACACTGAAGACGAAGATGGTTTCGGCACCAATACTGGTATTTCCGGATTAGAGTAAGGAGTTCCATGTACATGTCGATGCCTCATCAATCACATTGGGAGTAGTATTGGCTTAGCCCGGCGAAGGAGATCTTGATCACCCCATTGCTTTCGCTAGTCGGAAGTTGTCGTCCGTTGAACGCAACTACACCACCGCTGAGCGGGAGGGTCTGGAAATGGTCTACGCGCTACAAAAGTTCAGGCACTATTTGTTGGGTGGGCACTTTAAAATGTTCACTGACCATTCATCTTTGAAATACCTAGTCAATAAGCCTATGTTGGGGGGGAAGATATGCCGATGGCTACTTCTTTTTCAAGAGTTTGATTTTGAAGTCATTGTGAAGCCAGTCCGGTTGAATGCCAGTCCTAATCATCTATTGCGGATTGATACAGGGGAGGAACCAACCAGTATTGAAGACGGGTTGCCAGATGCACAACTATTTAAGGTTGGCGTCGTTGATGACTATTTTGATGACATCCTCCAATTTTTGACAACGGGTACTGCACCAGATGAGTTTACCACTAGTCAGAAGAAGCAATTGGTAGTCAAGGTTGCAGACTTCTAACTAATCGCAGGAGAGTTGTATAAAATGGGTACTGATGAGATATTGCACAGATGTGTCTTGCCGCATGAGTAAGCGCCGATACTGGCTAAAGCACATGGAGGAGTCGCAGGAGGACACTATGGCGGTCAGGCGATGACTAGAAAGGTGTTGCGTGTGGGGCTGTGGTGGCCTACACTGCATAATGATGTGACAGACTATGCGCGGTCCTGTGATGTTTGTCAGCGAATTGGAAAACTGTCCAGACGCGATGAGATGTTGCTGATGCCTCAAATAACATTGCAACCGTTTGACAAATGGGCCGTGGATTTTGTAGGACCGATCAATCCACTAGGGAAATGCATGGGTGCACGGTATATCATCACAGCGACAGAGTATTTGACCTGATGGGCCAAGGTGACACCTGTAGTTGATTGTTCCGCGGGTACGGCGGCGTGATTTTTGTTTGATAACATTATCATTCACTTTGGATGCCCCAAGATATTATTGAGTGATCAAGGAAACCACTTTCTTAATCGCACCATCAGCGCATTGACGGAGGAGTTGCAGATATAGCATAAGAAGAGTTCACCCTATCATCCACAGGCGAATGGCACGGTGGAGGCTTTTAATAAGGTATTGGAGCATGCGCTAACAAAGGTGTGCAGTGCGAACTGCAACGACTGGGATCTCAAAATCCCAGCAGTGTTGTGGGCCTATCGCACCACATGTAAATGACCGACAGGACAGACACCATTTAAGTTGGTGTATGGATAAGGAGCAATTATGCCAATGGAGTATATTGTTCTGAGTCTGCAAATTACATCTATCATGGGCATGGATGATGTCGCAACATTAGATGAACATCTGGTGCAATTGGTGCAGCTGGAAGAAGATCATTTCATTGTTGGGTTCCACCAAGGGGTCGAGAAGGATCGACAGAAGGCATGGCATGATCACCACATAAAAAATAAACAGTTTCAGCATGGCAACTTGGTGCTGTTGTACGACAGCAGGTTTATGAAACATCTAGGGAAGTTGCAGATGCATTGGCTTGGTCCATATCGCATCAGTAGTATTACTTATGGAGGAGCGGTTCAGTTGCAGCAGTTGGATGGGGCGATGCTCCCCAAGCTGGTAAATGGTCATAGGTTGAAGCCCTATTGTGGGGGCTTGGAACACTGCAATTCCTAAGTCGCATTGAATAAAAGAAAAAAGAAAAAAAATGTGATGATTGGTGGATGTCGCACCACCATGGATGGAATGCGGAAGTATGGAGGCTTCTGCTGCAAGGTTGGAGTTGTTAGAAACACCTAAGAATGCTGTGCTTGGGTCACATCCGAAATCATGAAAACAATGGGACTTTTTCCTACTTTGACGGATATGTTCGTTAATCGATTCGATCGTGACATATGACAGCCTAGTTTGGATTAGGGATACACCAAGGCAATATGGCCGATTGTACTTACCAGGATGGTCCGCATGGTTGGCATGAAGTATCCACCATGTCAGCATGGCCCAAGAAATGCTTCGCACGTTTCAGCATGAACGAAACCAGGAAAAGGTACGATTCATCCACCGTTTGGATAATCGACACACGACGACTTATGATTATCTTGGGGTGCGAGCCAATGGTGCAATGGCTTGCTGAGGCCGATGGATGACAGAGTGCGCTATATAAATAGAGGACCTACGGGGAGTAAACACATAGAGATTGTTTTAGTTAAAGAAGGGTTGTGATATGCAAGGTTTTGGCATTTTCTTAAGTTAGGAATTCCAAGGAGGTTGTGGAAATGATCCATTTCATTTCGTGTGGTAGCACACTAGGTGCATTGAGGTCCTGAACGACGAGTGTGCATGAGCGCCTGGAGTAGGCTGCACCTCGAACACCTTGGGGTTACAAGCATGAAGTTTCGTTCGAGATGTCTAGGAAGTTGGTGATGGTTCAAAGTCTCGTGGTCCATGTGACCACACAAAAGGGGGGGGTCGTCACCCCCGGGCCCCTGTAACTTGTGCTTACCGGTGCGAAACAGATGTGCCAGAGCCGTTGGCCTTGTTCGCACCTCAGTGCTGTTCATAAACTTCTCCTCATTTTGCATCAGATTCCTCAAGACTGGAGGACGAGTTTGAGACGTACATGACAGCAAGTCTAGGGATGCCCACTTTCGGGTAAGACTTACATAACAACGAGACGATGATCAATGTAGCAGAAGGAGCAAGAAAACACCGCATGATCAGGACAGCAAGAACAATTAATAGCCATATGAGGACTTCAAAGTAAAAATGACGGCATGTACTATGTCCAGCAGTTGACGTGGCTCGAGGGCGAGCCACGAGATTATGTTGGGGGCCTGTTGGCAGGCGGTTTGGTATAGTGCTATCGCAGCATCTCCGATGCTGCGACAAGGAAAACGATGGCATGAATGGTGAGAAGATGACGCGAATGGAAGGTTTTGGGTAATTTGGACCACATATTATGTAATGTTGAGTTAGTTATACCGCAGAATGTGGGTTTTTGGTCAGTTTTGTACTAAGTTAGTTAGATGTTGGGTCACTTGTCCAAATGTCGGTTAGGAAGTTGTTAGTAAGTGGACAAGCACTGTAATGGTGGAAGCCTATATATATATAAGAGTCATAGGTATTGAGGAGTGGAATAAAAGGTGAAGAGAAGCGCATGTTTGGGTTGTTTCTGTGCATCTGTTAGATATTGGTGAGACCTGATCTTTGAGGAGATATTGTATATAAGGTTTTGTAGTGATAATATGATATGATGAAACTGTTCTGGTGCAATTCCTGGGTTCTTTCTGTTTGTTTATGGTAATCCAATGTCGCACTTCATGAATAATGCTATGTTTCCTTGATGTAATGTTGCTTTACTATTACTACTGCTGTGATAATGAATGCTACGATCAAATAATGTGTTATGAATACATGTCAAATGTTTGAGATCCTTGTTTAGTGTTGCAATAGAGTTAGTTCATATAGCCGCAACCCTCCTCCTTCCTCGGCGGAAACATGGTTCCATCTGCTTTTCTTGGATGCCTCGGGTGAGACCTCATTTGCTCTGCAGGTGTTGCTGGGCAGGATAAAACCTACCTGGGCCGGTGCCCAGGGAAACTGCGGCATGTGTCGACAGTAAAGTGGAACCCCTGTCGAATGAAGTCGCGTTGGTCAACATAAAGCATGTCTACATTGTTGAGCCATAGTCAATACCAAGAAATATCGTTCCTTGAATTGTTAAAACATCACGACCTTGGTTTATTCAAGTATGGATGGTATGTTGAGATGGATGAACCAGATAATTTGTACCCGGATTTATATCTATTCTGCTTGGATGAGTATGGATCTCAAACTAGAGCTGGAATATTGACATTTGCGGATCCCATTTTTGACAAATTATTGTGAGTTCAAGTTGAAGTGGTCGATAGTGACCTGTGTTTCCTTCTACAGGTTGATCTTATGGTTTGTAATTATCGACCAGATCTAATGAAAAGTGGTCCTAATGTAGATCCGGTTTCTTGCACGAATCAAGGGTCGGTTTTTCCCTCGTATGATGTTTCTAATCATTCCATAATTAATACCGCGTCATCTTTGAAGAAATAAATTTTGTCGGTATGAAAGAAATGAATACCGGCTGCGAAAACTTCATCTGTATTGCATTACATGAATTTTGAAAAGAAGTTGACAAATGTAGGCCATGAAAAGATTCTTATCTACCTTAGAAGAACATTTCTCCATTATATTGTAAAATATGTGGACAAATCTTCCTTCAAACCACTAAAATCATGTCCTTCTAAAGTGATGATGCGAAAAGCGACTAAGAGATTCGAAAGTTCAAAAGAAGTTCAACAAGAGCAGATAAAATACTTTTGTTCAATGAGAAATTTTTTTCGATTGACCTAACAAGATGCGTTGTTGCGCCTCCGTAGTTACAATATTGAAAAGTTGATGAGGAGGTCGTGCAAAAGATGGTTGTATCTCTTCTCCATACATTTACAACAACATTGAGAGATGCTATTCTATTGCCTTTCGATAAGGAGACCACATTGGTATTTCTTCCTGGAAATGAAGACGAAATGAATTTGCCATCAGTCAATTTTTATATATTGGATGGGAAGCATACTATTTCCGCGTAGAAAATAATCATTGAAGATGATTCATATAAATCAGTCCATTCAAGGTATCAACATCAAACAACTCGTCTTCTACATAAAGATGTTCCTCAACATATTATCAGAAAATTATGCAAACAACAAAATTTATCAAACAAGGAATTTCCAGACACTCCATTCATTTCTCAAGTTGTAAAAGCAAGCAAGAAATGGATATCCTGCGGTATCCCATCCCGCCCAGGAAAGGGAAACATCTCCAGTGATGCTTGGCAGGTATATAATTTTTCTTCTTATCAATCAAAGTCTTTAGATTGTTGCATGTGTTATGAAATTAGCAAATTAAATATTATCTTCAATTTTATATGTTTGCATTCTTTCCAAGCTGAATGTATGGATATATTTGTTGTTCAAACAAAGGACAGCCTTAAAGACAAGCTAACTCTTGTTTTGACATTAGATCAACTGTGGAGCAAATGGATGTCTGTATTCGAGCTTTACAAAAGTGGTTCCTTGCCATGCTCACCCAAGAGCATCACTTAGGATGATTTTGTTCAAAATAAAATAAAGAATCATGGCTCTAATTTTATTATACCATTGTGTGATATTGATGAAGATGAATTGACCATTGTGGCAGAAAATATAATCAACGGATCGGTTTGGATGAGCACATCGATCGAGAAAAACGTTTGCGTAGAGACTTTATGTCAATATTGCAAGCGAATAAAGGACGAGAGGTCAACCAGGCATTCGATCGTTGAATATTTCAAAGCTCATGATGTTCAAATTGATCAATCACAGATTGTCACTGACCATAACATCATTGAAATCTATGAAATTGCACCAAATCATCTCCAGCAACTGTGCAGTGTTTTATGCTCCAAAAAGCAAGCAAAATCTACGAGTAAAAATAGAAGGAAAGAATCTGAAGTGGATAATGGTACCAAAATACCAAATAATGATGAGAAAATATTGAATATATATATCAATAAAGAGGGGATGGGTATGTCCATTGATGACATCCAAAATAGTTCACAGTTTGCTTGTCAATGTTGTTATCCTGCATCTTTGGTTAACACACTATGATCCATTGCAGTTTTTGGTGCGATAGTCAGCTGTGAATTTGTTGTTGTTTATATGTGTAATTGTGATAGTCCTTGGACAGAAGATATGCTTGCGTTGTTATACTACTTAGAATAAAATGGATGTTGGAATATTCTCAACATCATTTTTGTATTTTTCATGCGTGCATGCAATTCTGCATGCATCCAGTCATCTGCATGCAATTGCATGCATACAGTCATCATTATGGTAGTCTCCCAATAGCTAGTCTTTATTTTGTAGCCCCCAGGCGCCTATTTCTGCTCAATTCTAGCCCTCCTAGCCATAGATGCGCCCTTGTTTTCATCACTGGAGTACAAGTGCACCCCCTTCCACCTATTTAGGAGTTACTTCAGTAGTTCCATTATTAGTGGATATGCTCCTTGATATGAGGACTAATTACTAGTTTAACTGACTGAACCACTTAGATAGAACTCTAGAGAGACTAGATCAGCTATGCTGACCAGTGACATCTCCTCATGTGCCCACATTGGAGTCTCCTTCCCTATATTAGTTCCCATGCACTCAGTTAGACTCAGTTAAACTCATTTGACTATTGTGACCACTGCCACTAGTTTGGGTGATGTCTCCAATGATATCCAAGCCACACATTGAAGAGAATTTGAATGACCTTATAGGAATTCGAATTCATTTGATTGTATTCAGTTATTATTCATTATTCAGAGTGCCAGCTCACAGTTGATGTATGATACATCCGTTTTTGTCATTTCCTGTGTATGAGTGATTATTGAATATCCATTTCTTCTTCTTCTTCTTTCTGCACTTCTTGAGTGATTTTTAGTGAGGTCTTCTACTGTTGAGTGATCCTAATCCTAAAATATCACATGGTATCTGAGTTTATAGTAGCTATTTGAATTGCAGCAGTAGCAGTTGAAACAGTTGCAACAATTCCTTGAGAAGCTGTCTTTCATTGAGCACTAGAATCCTTTGGGTTTCCACAACAAATCTTGGTGCTATTTCCTTGAATTCACTAGAGAAATCTAGTGAGGTCTAGCCAGGTGTGAAGGACCTAGTCACATGTGCTTAGTGTCCTAAGGCAGTGTCCAATTCGAATTGCAGCAGACATCCATTTCATAATTCTCATTTGTTTTGCAGGTTATCTCCTTCAACATATTCGAATTCAACAGCTACTATGGATCTCCATTGTTTTTGCAGGTTATTCGAAGTTCTCTGTAGTTGCAATTTTTTTTTGCAGTTGCAGTAGTTTTGAAGTTTTCTGCAGTTGCAACAGTTTTGAAGTTTTCTGCAGTTGCAACAGTTTCCTACATTTGTAGCAATTTTGATGTCTTCTGCAGTTGCAGCAGTTTTCTGCAGTCCCAGCTTTTTTCTGCAGTTGGAGCAGTAGATTCGAATTCAACGACAACTTCCATGAATTTGAAAGAAGTTCCTTCTCTCTCTTCATACAACTATGAAGAAGGGAAACCCAAGATGATAACATACCTAAAGATATATGGTCTCTTAGATATGTGTATTTTTGTTAGGAGAGATTTTGCTTCCTATGAAGAGGAAGAAGATTGGCTAGATGATTGTGACAGAGCCTCAACAACAATATGTATTGCTATGCTTTTCAATATGGAATACCTCATTGATCCTACAGAACATCCAAGTGATAACTGGAAAAGATTGGTGTTACAGTGTAATTTTCCACCTTTTGAGCATCAACATTGATTGGCCTAAAGGATCCATTTTATTGACTCAGATCCACATTTTATCCTCCAGGAACACACTTTTTCCCTATTTTTGTTCCTGTATGCGAGCTATTCCACTATAGCCCGCGTACATGCAGGCTGTTCCACTATAGCCAGCGTACACCAAGTTAAATGGTAAAAACCAGTAGAAAATTACTTTTTACTCCCAAAAAGTGGTCTTATGGTGACCTTTGGCCCTCCATATACCCCGAAACAACTCGATTCGACCTTTAACTTACCTTTGGAAGGCTATATATTGAGCTATTATGGTGTATGGAAGGGAGGAGAAAGAGAAAGAAAGATAACTCTAGTGTATTTTTTCTGTGACTTGAGTCTGCACTCATTGATCCTTGTTGTTGTGAACTCCTTATTTTCACTTACAAAACTCCTTTCATAGTTTGAGTTCTCCATTGCATGGGGGATTGAAGTGGTGGAGGCACAAGTGGAGAGACCGAGTTCTTGGTTCAGATTGGTTACCGGCAAGAGTTCGTATCATTGTAGTTCTTGTTATTAATTAATGGAAATACTCATTTTCTCGTCCAATTCATGTTGTGAATGTTGTTTAAATTGAATTGGGTTACATTCGCTTATGATATCTTGGATCATGTTATTGATTATGCGAATATATTTCACATATTATATGCACTTGCTTGTATTTGTTGTTGAGACTAATCAGCAGGTTCAACTGTAGAGATTGAAATCTCATTGGGGATCTACATCGAACATCCGGATTGAAGGTTGGTTCTTATTCTCCATATTAAAGCATTCTCATTATAATAACATTGCATTGGAAATTGAGCTATTTTCTAGTAGTTTGCTGTCTGTTGTGGTCTACCCCGAGCCATAAGAAGTTTTCTCCGTAACAGAAATGGAGACTCCACTGCGGAGCGAACCCAGAATCTCTGGTTTTGTAGACCAGCATCTGCAAGCAAATAGTGGAATGTCAATATGTGATACTACACTAAAAAGATTTTTTCATTTTCATATATAATAAAAAATCCCAAAAAATTAAATACACAAAACATAAAAAGAGTAACATACTGATGTCTCCAAATGCAGCCCTTGCAGGGAGCGGCATGTCGTGGTCGCCCTGGTAGTATATCCCAACATATGGGTAGTCATCGATGGTGATGACTTGTCGATCCCACCAGTGGAAGAACTCATCTGTATATGGTGATTCCTGTCGGCCACCACCTTGTCGCATCAGTACCTCTTCCCACCGGTTCAGGGCTGGGTCAAGGAGACTATGCGGAGGAACTTCAACCCTCATACCGAGCTTTAGAACTCTCTTGAAGAAAAAGATGCATATTATACTGCCATACCCGAATTTCTTTGCATTCCCACACCTGCACTCCATTAACTGGGTCTTCATAGACACCAGTAACATTGTGCACCAGTCATATACTACAGGCCTCATGCACTCTTCTACATAGAAAATCACCGGCCTTGAAGCCTGATGTAAAGCTACCAAACCTGTGATCCTCACAAGGGTGAGCACTATGATCATCATGCTGAAACTCACGATGGCCCCAATTGGTACTTGACTCCCCACCTTTTAGGTGCCAGGAAGACAGTACCGCTCTATATAGTCAGGAATGGTGATCCCACCACCTATAGTGTGAGATCGAAGACTAGCCACCTCCCCTCGACGGTACAACCCTTTAATGAAATATATGCCATCTACGATTGATTAAGCCCTACAGAGCATTTTCCTTTCGCAATTTGATGACCTTTTGACCCTAAGGGAACACCCCTCCGAGTGTCTACATCCTGCATATGCTTCCTTGCATTGATCATAGGTATGTTCCACTGCTTGGGACTAGTCTGCTTGCTATTTGACACTCGTTCCCTCACTTGTTGTACTATAAGAAATTTTATTCTTTTTCAAGCTTTTCCAAATATGAAAAAGACCAAAAAAATCAAATATTACAAAAATCCAGATGGGAGAATCGGTACTTCTTTTTGTTGGCAGTTGTTGTGTCGCCTTTGAACATAGCATTCATTCCACTCCATCCATCATGAGTCGAGACTATAGTAGGACCTTAGGAGCTATACTTGTTTCTCAGATTTTAATCCACCTATTGGTTACACTTCCAGTCACTATGGAGCCCTTTGTTGATGCCTCTTGCATTGCATAGTGTTATTATTCGAGTCTCTGTTGCTTGAGTCTATCCATCTTCTCATGCTCTTGTTCAAAGGAAGTCCTGAAACCAGAGTCGGCCACTCCTCAGATCTCTTGACTATTGCATGTCGGCCATCCTTTTTGAGTCAGTCCATTCGTTTGAGTTCTTCCAAATATTTCAGCATAGCTATTACCTCGTGCTGGTTGATGGGGGATTCCTTAATGCCCTCCTTCTAGCGAGTTTCGTTCCATCGACTTCACCTCATTTATTCCGGAATTGAATTAGATTCGGTCGAGTACCTTGAGGCTTGCAATCATTAGTGGTAGGTTCTCTTGCCATCGACAGTTTTGGGAATACATCAATGTGCCCTGATCGATGGATTCATATTAGTGTTCGACCTCAACACATCTATTCACACTTTGATGATTGTACTCTGTTCTTTGATGCCCATTTTCATTATTGGTGTTTTATCTCGCGTCTGTTAATGGTATACATCATTGACCGGTAATCACACAATGTCACATCAAGTTCGACTTCAACACCTTTATGCACTTGATGCGACTTGCACTATAGATGATTTGTGTAGAAGACCCCAGACGTTAGTAGCATTCAGTATGTTTCTCTTGATCGTGACTATACTTATGAGATCTTATTTCTCATACATCAGTAGCTTGTACCTCCAGTATTGCACCAATTGTTTCCTTTCAACAAGAGACCATATCTTACTGTATGGGTCATGGCTATGACCACTTATGACATGTATTCACTATATACTTCCTATCATGGCCATTGTATCAGATTGTTGTACCGACATGTATTCACAGATATTATTGTATTATGACGAGTGAGCTACTCTCTCCATTTGTGTCTCCATCACTCCACTTCTAATATTTATAATGTATTTTGTCCATCGTAGTACCTTCTCTAACCTCACACATTAGGGGGCATCTGTTATAGCGTAATTTTCCACCTTGTGAGCATCAACATTGATTGGCCTTCAGGATCCATTATATTGACTCAGATCCACATTTTATCCTCCAGGAACACACTTTTTTCCCTTTTTTTGTTCCTCTACATGAGTTGTTCCACTATAGCACCCATACATGCAGGTTCCACTATAGCCAGCGTACACCAAGTTAAATGGTAAAAACCAATAGAAAGTTAATTTTTACTCCCAAAAAGCGGCCTTAGGGTGACCTTTGGGCCTCCATATACCGCAAAAAGACTCGATTTGACCTTTAACTTACCTTTGGAAGGTTATATATTGAGTTCTTATGGTGTATGGAAGGGAGGAGAAAGAGAAAGCAAGATAACTCTAGTGTATTTTTTCCGTGACTTGAGTCTACACTCATTGATCATTGTTGTTGTGAACTCCTTATGTTCACCTACCAAACTCCTTTCATAGTTTGAGTTTTCCATTGCATGGGGGATTGAAGTGGTGGAGGCACAAGTGGAGAGACCCATTTCTTGGTTTAGATTGGTTGCTGGCAAGAGGTCGTATCATTGTTCTTTTTGTTATTAATTAATGCAAATACTCATTTTCTCGTCCAATTGATGTTGTGAATGTTGTTTAAATTGCATTGGGTTACATTTGCTTATGATATCATGTATCATGTTATTGATTATGCTAATATCTTTCACATATTATATGCACTTTCTTGTATTTGTTGTTAAGACTAATCTGCAGGTTCAAGTGTAGAGATTGAAAGCTCAACGGGGATCTACTTCGAACATTCAGATTGAAGGTTGGTTCTTATTCTCCATATCTTAGCATTCTCATTATAATAACATTGCATTGGGAATTGAGTTATTTTTTGGTAGTCAGCTATCTGTTGTGGTCTACCCTAAGCCATAGGAATTTTTCTCTGTAACAATTGGACAAATTATTTGGAAAGAAGGAAGAGGATGATGTTATCCATTTGGAGAACAATCCCAATAATACTGCCTTTAGTGCTCTCTCTATTCATGATTCGGCCTCCATCATCTCCCATGATGAAGTTGTTCAAGATGAGGTCGAAATTGAAGACATAATATTAGGATCTACTATTTCAAAATGGTCCATCACAATTGATGAATTTGATCCATTTTCAAATTCAAGTTCTGAGCAAGATATGTCAGCTACTACTCTAGAAGTTTAAGAGACTTTTGAAATCTCTACTTCCCATGAGCTTGCTGATGTGCAAGATGATGACCTACTGAGTATTTTGGAGGTAAAATCAGATTTGGGATGAAATGCATTTGCCCTCCCTCATCAAATGCTTCCTATGGACTCCTATTCGGTCATTGGCACATGTTTTCATACTTTTACCGAAGATGGAAGACACCATCATTCGCTTGGTTTTAAGTCTCATGCAAATCCTTATTGTTTTGGTTTTCATCTCACCCCTGCTGGTTCAAAGGAGATCATAAGAAGCCATCTATCAATTCTTGGAGTTGATTTGATTTCCAAGCCACCACCATCATGTATCAGTTCATTTGGTTATGATCTCACCTATGTTGGTTCAAAGGAGATATCAAAGAACTACATACACATTCATGGAGTTGACTCTACCTCAGTTGGTTCGAATGACATGCTCCATAATGATCTTGATATTTTTCAATTTGTTACCATCATGTTTGGTCAAAGGAACAAGTTCATGAAGCCTCCATATTTGCTTTAATTCATTGTTGGAGAACTCAAGCACATATTTTTGGAGCATGATCCCCTTCTTCCCAAGAGGAAGATAACTCTTTTGAGAGAAAGCTAGATCCAGATCCACAAGAACCTAAAGATATAGCACCTAGTTAGTGAAGATGAGGGAATGGAAGATCTAGACCCACAATAACCTGATGATCTTGAACTTGATGATCCTACTCTTCTTAGATCGGAAACGACTACTCTTAGATATTTCAAATATCTTGTTGGATTTCCACTTGATCCAAGGAGAACTGGATCTGAATTTCAGAATGGAAGGTTTCATCCTTCTCATATTACTGATCCATTTTCTACCGACAGATCCTTCTTCGGTGGAGAAGTTCACTTACCATTTGGGGCGAGTGATGTACATGATTGATCATCCTACCATAGTTTATTTTTTTTGGGGGGGCTTTCTTCCCACTGGGTTTTCCCTCTTTCCTCACTTTATTTATTTAGATTGTTGCACAGGGTGACCTTTGGTCTCAGTTACCAAGGGCCTACCATTTCAGTTGTTCCTCATTTTTAGCTTGCGGGGGGGTGTTGGAATATTCGCACCATCATTTTTGTATTTTGCATGCATGCATGCAATTCTGCATGAATCCAGTCATCTGCATGCAATTCCATGCATCCAGTCATCAGTATGGTAGTCTCCCAGCACCTAGCCCTTATTTTGCAGCCCCCAGGAGCCTATTTCTGCTCAGGTCTAGCACTGGTAGCTATAGATGCGCCCTTGTTTTCATCATTGGAGTACAAGTGTGACCTCTTCCACCTATTTAGGAGTTACTTCAGTTAGTTCCATGATTAGTGGATATGCTCCTTGATCTGAGGACTGATTACTATTTTAACTGACTGAACTACTTAGATAGACCTCCAGAGAGACTAGATCAACTATATTGACAACTGAAATTTCATCATGCACCCACATTGGAGTCTCCTTCCCTATATTAGTGCCCATGCACTTAGTTAGACTCATTTGACTGACTATTTGACTGTTGTTACCACTGCCACTGGTTTGGGTGATGTCCCCAATGCTATCCAAGCCACACATTGAGGATAATTCAAATGACCTTAGAGGCATTCGAATTCATTTGATTGTATTAAGTTATTATCCATTATTCAGAGTGCCAGCTCACAACTGATGTATGATACAACAGTTTTTGTCATTTCATGTGTATGAGTGATTATTGAATCTCCATTTATTCTTCTTCTTTCTGCACTTCTTGAGTGAGTTTTAGTGAGGTCTACTACTATTGAGTGATCCTAATCCTAAAATATCACAATGAAGTGACATGTACTTGTATTTTTTTAGCTAATATGGAAAACTCTTTTATTATTTATAAAGCTTTCACACTTTTCAGCAATAAAAAAAGGTAACACAGAATCCTACCAAAGGAGTTAATACAGAATTCTCCAAGGACTTGTTTATAGGATTCTCTATTAAATAGTGTTGGAGCATTGGAAGGGATAAGGATAATTTGTCTACTTCTCAAATTGATATGGATTGGAAGGATGAGGGCCTACCAATGATTGATTTTCCTTTGCCCAAGGTTAACAACGATAGTTCGAGAAACCATGTTTTTGCAAAAGAAAGGACACATGAATTCTGGGATCACATAGTTTCCAGATAGGTCTCTTCTCGAGGTACAATTCTTTTGTTGTACACAGGAGGTATAATTCTTAGTTCGTTTATCAGGTTGCCAGATAGAATAGTTATTTATGTTGTGGAGGTAGTACAACAAGAGATGTTTATGAACAGTTTCTATCATGAATTGGGTATAAAACAAGGTATTTCTATTAACATTTTCAGATTTCTTCTTTGATTGTATTTTACTTTTCTCGGTTGTTTATGTTCAATAAATTCTTCAAATTCCTATTGTACTACAGCTTCAAATAAAGAGCACACTTAGGTATCATCAAATCAAATTATACTATTCGATGACAACAATGAATGTGATAGAGAATCCACAAAGAACTACCAAAACGGAGAACAAGAGGGACAAGAAGGTAAAAATTTATTTTTCAAAGATCGGGGTTAAATTAACTAAATTATGAAAGGGGATAGTGACCTTGAATACTTGCAAAAAGTTATATAAAATGTATACCTACAAATTTCCAGTTCAAGATGATTGTATTGCTATTAAACATGTAGATCATCCAAAACCAGGGTTGACATCAACGATGTTCGTGGATATTCGCCAACAAATCACATTGGATAATAATGGACAAGGCAAGAGCTTGGACAATAATGAACAAGGCGAGAGCTTGGACAACAATGAACGAGGCGAGAGATTGGACAATAAAGAACCAAGAGAGGGTTTGGAAAATAATGAACCAGGAGAGGGATCGGTGTTAAAACACGGTGTCTCCAATGATGTTACTCACCACTCAAATGTTGGCCTTCCATTGACAGGTAAAAGACAGAATATTTTCTACTTAAATTGATAAAACAAATTTATTCTAAAATATATAATGACAAGCAATATTTTTGTGCAGCTCCCCATACAAAAATGTTATTGATATTAGAAATGGAAGGTTTTCTATTTCGCAAGAAAGTCACATAAAATGACTCCAAAAGAGAAAAAAAGGAAATAAAAAAATATTGTTGGAGGGGAAAAAGTAAAAAAGGGGGAACAGATTACTAATGGTGAATTTGAATTTAAACACAAAAAAACTTCATATGAGTCACGAACATATGCCATTCAATTTTTGGAATTATGTCTTTCCAAATTCAATGTTGGGATTTGGTCATCTAAATGTGGGGTCAATGAGGGGAAGTCACTGTTTACAGCATTTTTGAGGGCAGGCGGTGGAGATAAATCATAATTGGAACAAATTTTATTTTTTTGGTTTCAAGAGAGATGTACCTACAATAAAGAAGGAAATACACAAAAAAATATGGAGAGTGTGTGGAAGGAGTTCCCAATGAAAAATTAGGAAAGTAATACATCAATGATTGTTTGGAGGGTGATGGTGTGAAAGCACATCCATATGAAAACTGTATTTTGAGTAAGCCCTTCATTGCATCGTCCTCTAGGGAAGATACTTAATTGGTACATCGAATTTGGCAGGGTTTTAGTAAAATGCATGAATAAGATGATATCAGAACCTTCCATGCCTTCGCGTGGTTGAGTGCTCATTACCTATTTCTAGATGTAACCTATCATTGCCTATTTTAAATCATTCAATGTGTTTTCTGGTTTTTTCTGGAGAAGTTGCTATTTTCGTCTAAATCTAACATATTATTAGTTCAGTGTGATGCTTTTATTAAATCATTTGAATCTGTGAAATTTTGGGTTATTTTTGTATTAATCTTTGGAAATAAACATCTTCATGTACAGTTTCATGTTTGTGATCATTAACTTCATGAATAAAGTGTTGTTGTTGTTGTTATATATATAGTCATGGTTATTGTATGCAGTCCGGATATCACTGTAAAATAAACTATTGGTCCTAGGAGTAGAGGGATTTCTCTTTGGATTTTGGATGTTATCCAACATTGAATATTCTTCCAAACAACCTCATTTTGTCCATAATTGATATCATTATTATGCACATATGTTCAGCCCCGATATTATTAGTTTCGCCAAAGAACATTTCGATGTTGCTCTGTGGTTTTCCTCCCTCGACAACATGGAAATTAAAAATTTCCTTGGTATATTTGAATGGTTTAAGAAAGAAGACTTTGTATTTATTTGGGGTCAAGAGAAATGTAAACTTAGTACTATTTATAATTACTCAATGTATGCATACTATAATGTTGGTGAAGTACCAAAAATATACAAAAAATCGTTCAATGATGTACTTATCCAATATGGAGAGATATATAAACAAACAGACATGTTGTTTATAGATGAAGGGAAATATCAATTAACAGATAATAGCAAGGAAAACTTCTTGAAAATCCCAACTGGTTGGACATTTGACGGTTCACAAGAGAGAGAAATGACTATAAAAACATTGTTGTGTTCTCTGTTGAATTATCTTGGGCCTCATTCAAAAATGGGGAGTTGGTTAAAGACATTCAATTTCAAATGACTGTAATATTATACAAAAAAAAATCATTTAGTGATTTGTATATTTTTTACAACTTCTACATTTAATTGATGTAAGTTTTATTGCACAGTTCTCATATTATTTATGGACATCATACCATGTATCTGGTAATGTGTTTCAAAAATTGTTTAACATGAAAGCAATATACTTAGAAACATTGAACCACAATATTTTATTGACTGGGTTGTGTGTGTGTGTTTTCTTTGTTTGCAGATAATACTAGAAGATTTGTTTCTAGTAAACCATTGGTTATTTTCGATTTAAATGGAGTTTCGTTACACACATTTCATTAAAAAACGAAATTCGGATTGCCACGAACACCGGATATCAAATCGACAACAAAGTATAATTTTATACATCCAGGCTTAAGGGATTTTTTGAAAAATGATTTAGTATATTTGAAGTTGGGTTATGGACATCTGCACAACGAAAAAAATTTGAAGAGTTTTTTCCAACATTATTACAAAGAATGGGATTGCAAAGGGAACAATTTATATTAATTTTAACACAAGAAGATTGTTCTTGCATAGCCAGAGAGGGTTTTCAGGGTGATGGAAATCCATATGTATTTTTCAATCCTTTTGATAAAGTTTGGGACATTTTGATCCATGGTTGGGATCCGACAAATACAGTGATTGTAGATGACTCGAAAGAAAAACATGTTTGTAACGAGGAAGGGAACTGTATTATAACAAAAAATTATACTTGCCAAGATGTCAATGACATATTCTTGTTAGATCGATTATGGACTTTCTTGTTGCACTTGAATGGCGTGAGTGATGTGAGGCCAATTGTAAATAAAATGAAAATGAAAGTATTTTGTTAAATAATACAATTGAATGTTTGTTTGAACTAGTATGTTCAATTTCACTATGATTATAATTCTTGTAAAGTGTTGAGTTTGGTTTCCGAAAATGCAAAATCAGAGTTTGAAAGTGCTAAAATCTGTTTTAAAATTTCAAAATTAAGTATTGAAAGTGTCAAAAGTAGCCTTCCAAAAGGGAAAGTGGCAATCTGCCCTTGGAAAATCAGATGAATGGGGGGGGAACCATCGAAGGAGAGAACTGGAGACACTCTGTACTTAGAGAATTGTGATGTTTTACAATCTTAAAAGAATTTCAGTTAGTTTCTCTTTTCATTTCTTTTGTTATGTGTATAATGTTTCCTTGATTCATTTTGTTTTTTCATACATACATCTAATAACTCTGTTTTGTATTGTTAAATCATAAAACATATAAATCTGTGTGCTTGATTTATCATTCATATGAGTTATATGCAGCTTATGCGTTAGTAAATTTCTTTACTTGATTCATATTGTTTCACATTCTGCAATTACATAACAGTCATAATCATCATATTAATTTAATTTGTTAATTATCTTATCATTGAGAGGATAGTCACATTTTTTTTAATCCTTTGAATAAAATAAAGTAGTTTTTACTATTTTGTTTTGTTTAAAACTGGTAATGTGAAATTTCAATCTACAATCACACTTTTTTCGGTTTAGCTTGATTTAAGTAGATCAACTTAAACTTGTTTTTACTTGTCGTCTTTTTGTTTATATTTTTCTATCTTTATCATGAGAACTTTTCGATCTTCCCTTCTAGGAATAAATATCCATTTTGGATTACCCACACAGTTCCAATGGAGGTCTGATATCCGTCAGAGTTAGCTATACCAAACAACCTAAGGATAGAATAATTATTGCGTAGGGTTATTTGAAGCCTTTTAGATTGGGATTTATCTTTTGCGTTGTTTCCTTGAACACTTCCAGCACACCTAAGTGTCAATTTTTACTTCAAGCAGTAGTATATGTTAAAATAAAATGCACAAATTCATTCCACACGAACATAGTAGATTTAGCCTGGAGAAAACCATTAGAAGGGAGAAAAACTCCATCCAAGAAATATTTCTTATATAAGATATCAAATTCAAAATTACATCATCATCATAAACTTCACCGTTCTAGGGATAAATTAATAGCATAACAACTTATACCATAACTGTATGATAACCTCTGCTCATAGTGTTCTTTGCCTGCTTCTGCACATCACCAAAAATGAAGGACATGTTCTTCTCTTAGTGTTCTCTTGCTACTTCAGAAATGAAGGACAACTTATGCTCACAGTGTTCTCTGCATGCTTCTTCCACCTCCTCCAAGAGTACTCTTCAAGGATAAATTTGAATAAGTAAAATGGTAAAAGGGTGGCTCCTATTTATACTTTAAGGTGGTCATCCCAAGAATCCCCCTAAGGAAACCACCCCAAGCTTCCCCCTATGGAGGAACCACCCTAAGAATCCCCTTTAGGGACACATGTCACATCCCCTTTCCTAAGAATCCCCCTTAGGGACACATGTCACTTGGACAAGTAGCTCCCTTCCTAAGCAGCCCCCTTAGGGACACATGTCACTTGGCTAAGCAGCTACTGGATATGATGCATGGTACATAGCATAAGTTTTAGTAATGATATTAAATAGCTTCTGAAGCTATAATTTTAACATCGAGACCTCAACATAACCATTCCCCTGGAGCTTGTTTGAGACCATAGAGTGCCCATTTCAGTTTGCAAACATAATCTCTGTTTTATGATAAGAGAAAACCTTCAGGCTGTTCAATATAGACTTCTTCTTCAAGGTTTCCATTCAGGAATGCAGATTTAACATCCATTTGATATACATTGAAGTTTTTCTAGCATGCAAAAGCTAAGAACATCCTGATTGCTTCAAGTCTTTCTACGGTGGAAAACGTTTCTTCCAAGTCAATACCTTCCACTTGAGCATATCCCTTCCATACCAGTGTGGGCTTGCTTCTTATTACTTTACCATATTCATTTAACTTGTTCTTGAAAATCCACTTGGTCCCAATAAAATTCTTTCCTTTAGGTCTTGGGACAATTTCCCAGGTTTGGTTCTTCTCTATTTGGTCTAGATCATCATTCATAGCTTTGATCCAATCATCACTTTTTCTAGCTTTTGCAAATGTTTTAGGCTCTACTAAGGAAAGTAATGCTTGTTCTTGATCATATAATAACCTTCTTCTTGTTTTAACTCATCTACTTATGTCACCAATAGCTTGAATTTAAGGATGATCTCTTTGAAATCTTCTTGATGGTGCTTTTGTATCAGATCTGGGAGAATATTCTTTGTCATTTTCTTGATATACCTCATCTTCATTTTCTTCATGTTCAATATCTTATTCATCTTGTAAATCCTCTTCCCTTTGTGAGTGTTCCTCTTCCTTATCATTATTTGCTATCTCATCATCTTGAGTTCTAATTCTTCTTGGCTTCATGTCATCTACTCTTACATATGCATTCTCTATGATCTTGTGTAGTCTTTGATTGTAACATCTATATGGTTTCTTGGTGGATGAATATCCTAGAAATATTCCCTCATCGGTTCTAGAGTCAAACATACCAAGATCATCTTCTTTCCTATTTATGTAGCACTTAGTACCAAACACTCTGAAATATTTGAGAGAGGCAGGTATTCCATACCATAGTTCATAAGGAGTCTTGTCATTATTTACTCTGAGTTGTCCTATATTGAGTATATAAAGTTTAAACAGCTGTGTATACTTCTTCTCTCCATACTTCATAAGATTCTTGTCATTATTTACTCTGAGTTGTCCTCTATTGAGTATATAAAGTTTAAATAGCTGTGTATATTGCTTCTCTCCATAGTTCATAAGGAGTCTTGTCATTATTTACTTTGAGTTGTCCTCTATTGAGTATATAAAGTTTAAACAGTTGTGTATACTGATTCTCTCCACTATGCATCTGAAAGTTTTGCTTCATTAAGCATAGTTCTGTATGCTTCTTGGATTATCTTATTCTTTCTTTCCACAACGCCATTTTGCTGAGCATAGTTCTATCTACTTCTTGGACAATAGTTTGACTAAATGAGTCGGCTCTTTTATGGTGGAATATATAAGAAACATAATGCGCAAAGCAGGAATACACTACTCATGCAGAAAAAAAAAATGTACACAGAAAATATGCAGGAATGCGAACTGATCTTCTATTACTGGATATGAGATCATTGATTGATGAATGTTACAATATATACATGCTTATATAGAGAGTGCTAAGACACTTGCATTCTTTCCAATTATGTTCAGTAACAAAAGAAGTTATAACGATCCGAAAGTTCAACCGTTATAGTCGACTGGAAGACAGAGAGACATTCTATCAAAGTTCGAGAGTCAATGGTCGCAAGATGTTGTTATGCAACTAGTAGGTCGACGATGTATGTTGACATCGCAAAACTGTGAGGTCACTGCACATGTTGAAGTCATGTCACGGTTCGACAACTTTCCAAAGTTGTGTCGAAGTCATGGAGTGTCGAAGTCATGTCAGAGTCGAAACTCGTCGTATTTTTATCAACATCGATGACTTGTCGTAGATGTGTCGATGTCGACATCCAAAAATAATTCCAACTAAGATGTGGATAAGACCTCCTTCTTTAATAAACAATGGTTCCCATTGTTTGTTTGGAGAGGTGAGGAAACTTGTCGGTTAGTGTTGTAGCGGAGTACCAATTTCCTTGTGTTGGGATCTGTCCGGATTTAGCAACTTGAAACAAGGGAATTGTGTTTGTCCTTGTATGGCGTACTCGTCGTCCCACAATGGTGTCGCAAGGAAGAGACTCCTAAACATCTGGTTGGATGTCTTCGGGTTCTGTTGTCGGTACGTCGTTATGTTCCAACAATGGTGCATGCTATGGTTGAAGTAGATCCACATTGAATACTGGATGCAAACACAGGAATGCAGGAATGTCGAGTTGGAAATTGTTTTCGCCAATTTGTCGAAGAATACTATATGGACCATATCGCAAAGGATTGAGCATCTTGAATGGACTAGTGAAGCACTCCTTCTTAAGATGTAACCAGAACTTACCCCCAATTTGGAATGAATGAGGAATACGATGCTTGTCATGTTGGGACTTAGCTTTCTTGTTTTCTCGTTGCAACATTTCCTATGCTTTCTTTTGGATGTCAGATCTAATCTCGAAACTTCAAGGCTTTATCAAATTCTCACTGGCTGTAGTCGGTGTCGGGGTTTGGCTGTGTCGAGAGGTTGATCAAGTCGATAGGCACTGAGGGTTGAAATCCATAACAGAGCTCAAATGGACTCTTTCTTGTAGATCTGTGGTGACAACGATTGTAACTGTGTTGTATGTATGGAAGACTTTCATCCCATGTGCGTTGATGCTTGTGGTTGTACATGTGAAGTAGTTGTATGACCAAGCGATTCAAAATTTCTGTTTGTTCGTCGGTTTGAGGATGGAAAGTTCTTGACAATGAGAGTCATGTGTCCAGCAGTTGCTAGAGGGTCTTCCAAAAGAGGCTAACGAATTTGGAATCTCTGTCGAAAATAATGGTTGTGGGTAAACCAAAGTGTTTCCAAACATTTGTAAAGAAGAGCTGAGCAGTCTGTTGCAATGTCATCGTCTTCTTACATCGTATGAGAAGGGGCATCTTGGAAAATATGTCGACTACTACTAAGATCACATCATGCTGATGTTTAGTAGTAGGATATCCCATGAAATAGATTCCCATGGTCGAATAGGAACTGGAAGAGGTGTGTACAATCCCTGTCCTCGATTAGGCGGTTTAGCAATGGCACAAACCATGCATGATCGAATGTACTTGTTGACGTCGGATTTAAGTGTTGGAAAAAAGAAATACTTCTGAGAATAGTGAATGTATTTTCTACTCCAAAGTGTCATGCAGTCTTGCTGTAGTGCACGTCTCAAATGAGCTGTTGTCGATGCTCACTAGTCGGTACACAAAGCTGTCCAAGCTTGTATAGCAAGGTGTCTTTTAGGAAATAGTCAATGGTCGACAACTTGTTAGTCTGAAACTTTAAGTAGACTGGTGAAAATTCGATGTTTCCTGATACAACTAAGGCCAAGTAGTGGTGTCATAGCCTTGCATACTCATCACTATAAAAAGGAGAGTAATGGGAGGTCTGCTTAGAAAATCGGCGGCAACATTAGCTTTACATTTCCAATACTTAATCACCAACTAGAATTGTTGTAGGTAATTAATCCACTCAAGCTGTTGAGTTGTTTGTAGTTTTGACTGGGTTAGAGAAAATTGTAGAGGCTTCTAGTCAGTGAGGATGACCGTTTCCTTTCCAAGGATGTAATGCCTCCATTGCTTGAGAGCTTGCACAATGGCGTACAGTTCTTTTTTGTATGTCGAGTATCTTCTAACTGTGTCGTTAAAAGTATCGAAATGAAAAGTGACTGGGTGACCAGAATGAGTGATCATTGCGCCCAAGGCATAGTCCGATGCGTCCGTCTCAATCTCAAAGGGCTGATGCAAATCATGTAACAGAAGTACTAGTGCAGTGCAGAGCTTGTGCTTGAGCTATTCAAAAGCTTCTTGTTGTGTCAGTGTCCATTTGAAGACAGTCTTCCCATTTCCCTTTGTCAATTGATTCAAGGGCCAGGCTATGTGACTGAAGTCGAGTATGAATTGTCGATAGAAATTCTCCAAACCAAGAAAAATTCTTAGTTCTTGAATGCTTTGAGGAATGGGACAATATTTGAGGATCTGTACTTTTTCTGGATCGACGTGAATTCCTGCAGAGTCAATTACATACCCCAAATATTTGATGCTGGTCATCACAAAGGTGCACTTGTCCATGTTCAATTGAAGTCGATGGTGTTGAAGAGTGTTGAGGACTTGTCGAAGCTGTCTGATGTGTTATTCCCATGTTCGACTGAAAATTAGTATCTCTTCGAGGTATACAATGACACATTTGCCAATGAATGGTCAAAGAGTATTGTCCATGTATCGCATGAAGGTCATAGGTGCATTGGTTAAGCCGAAAGGCACGGCTAACCATTCAAACAATCCTTCCTTGGTCTTGAAAGCAGTTTTCCAAACATATGAGGGCTCGATTGGAATTTGATGATATCCCGACTTGAGGTCAATCTTAGTAAAGAATTTAGCACCTTTCAGATAGTCGATGAGCATGTCTATCTGTGGAAGAGGGTACCGATTCTTCACTGATATTTTGTTGAGTACCTCGTAGTTGATGCACATGTGCCAAGTCCCATCTTTATTTGGAACTATGACGACTAGAATTCCCCAAGGAGAGGAGCTGGGTCAGATATGAGCTTTGTTGATCAATTTTTCTATTTGTCTATGAATCTCTTTATTTTCGAGAATGGATCTTCTGTAAACTGATGTGTTAGGAAAAGAAGAACCGATAGCAAGTTCAATGGAGTGTTTTACCAGAAAATGTCATGGTACTCCGTACGGCTCTTGGAATAAACTCTTATAATCTTCAAGTTCTCTATCGATCAACTGCTTCCGTCGGGAGTTGCGCTGGTCAGTGAGTCGACTTGTCGCTGCAGTCTTCCTAGAATGTTGCGGTTTGATCATCATTAACACGAACTTATGAGCATGATTGATGAGATTATTTGTTTGTTTAGCATATATCATTGAAACCGTTGGTGTAGGTCGTCACTCTGGTATGTTGTACCATCGATTCTGGATTTTGATAATCACCTTCTACGGTCGTGACTGATAAATTCCATGGCAATCCCATAGGTAAGGTTTCCCAAATAGGGCATCGGCTACGGAGAGTGGTGCTAAGTTGCAGAGTACTTCATCTTCAAAAGGCTTTATGAAGTAGGCTAGTTTGCATTGTCGGGTGATCTGTAGTTCCTGTCCATCCTTCATCCAACCGATGTTGTAAGGCTGAGGATGCGAAGTGGTGACAAGACCTATTTTCTTCACAAGATCTTCAGAAATGAAGTTATTCTGGCTCCCATTGTCCACAATCAGATGTAATGGGTTATGATGGACCCATATCCATGCATGGAACAGGTGCTCTTATTCCTCCTCGTCGACGATAGTCGAGGCTGCTGGAGTATTCGAGGTCGACGTTAAAAGGCCCATTGCGTCTGGATCAGATTCTTCCACCGTCTTGTCGAACGCGTTGGGTGTCGACACTTTTTCCAAAAATGTCTTCTGAGCTTTGAATTCAGAGGTATCATGCCAAGATGAGTGGTGGTAATTGCACCATTTCCCATTGGGCTATTGTTTGATATGTTCCCTTTTCTGAAAAGGATTTTTTTCGTGATTTGGCTTTAGCAGAATTGGCTAAGAAGACTTTGACTTGTCGAAGTCGGCTAATGTCTTCTTGTCAGATGGTCATCCTAATGTCGGCTTTGTCACGAAACATGCTTTTCCATTCTGCTTGGTTTCCAGTTTGCTGGCGTAGCGAAAAGCATCCACAAGTGTATTAACAATCAAAGATTCCATCTCTTGCTGAATGTATTGGGATAGTCAGTTGATGTACTTCAGAACAAGCAATTTCTCTTCTTCTTAGACACCAAGTCTAGCCATGAGTCGATAGAACTCATCGGTGTAACTCTATAATGATTAGTCTTTCCATTGCCTTAGCTGCTGCCACTTCTTATATTGTTGCTCGAGATAGTTCAACAGGTAAAATTCCTTTCGGATGTGTTAGAATAATTTATCCCATGTGTCGATGGGGTCTCCTCTTTTCTCCATCTTTGTCGAGAGCTTATCCCACCAGTAGTGCACAGATGTTGACATATTTAAGGCTGCAATGGTGATCTTGTCAGCTTCTAAGAGTTGATTCATAGAGTAATAGGATTCTAGTTGTTGCATCTAATTGTCGATGGATTCTGCGTGAATCTTGCCTTCAAGATTCAGTATGTCCAAATTAATTTGTCCTTTGAAGGGGTTGATTTTATCGGAGTGAGTTATCATAAAAAATCCTTTGGATGTAGAATCAAATTGCGTGAGAATTTCATTGAACTGGGTGAACATTTCAGTTCGTTGTCGAGCTAGCCCTTGTTCAATAAGTTGTGCTATCTCGTCAGTTGCATGTCCATCGTCTGTTTCTTCTTCCATTTCTGGAGGTAGCATCCGCTTAGATTGCTGAGATTGAGAGTGTATTTGGACACACATAATTCGGTAACTTCACTGGAAGTGTCTACGCAAACTTAAGCATGAACAAAGATGAGTGCTCTGATACCAATGATCCACACATGTCCAAGAAGCACGAGGGGGAAAACATTTTGACTGAATGAGTTGGCTCTGTTACGGCAGAAGCTATAAGAAATAGAATGCACAAAGCAGGAATACACTACTTAGACAGAACACAAATGTACACAGACAATATGCAGGAATGCGAACTGATCTTCTATTACTAGATATGAGATCATCGATCAATGTATGTTACAATATTATACATTCTTATATAGAGAGTGATGAGATGCTTGGGTGCTTTCCTGTTACGTTCAGTTACAAAATAGGTTATAACGATCCAACAGTTCAACCGTTACAGTCCACTGGAAGAAAAAGAGACAGTTTGTCGAAGTTCGAAAGTCGCTGGTCATAAGATGGTGTTGCGCAAGTCACAGGTCAACGTTTTATGTCGACGTCATGAAATTGTGAGGTTGATGAACGTGCCGAATTCATGTCGTAGTTAGACAACTTTCCAAAGTTGTCTTTAAGTCGTGAAGTGTCGAAGTCATGTTGGATTCGAAACTCGTCGGATTTTTATCACCGTTGATGACTTGTTGCAGATGTGTCGAAGTCGGCCTCCGACAATAATGCCAACTACGATGTGGATCAGTCCTTGGAGCTGAAAAGTTTCTTTTAATTCCATGGGTTTATTTAGCACTAAGAATTTTTCCTTTGTTTGTAGAAGGATAATCCTAAGGTAACTCTTTCAAACTAATCTTTAGGAGGAAAACTAGCCTTTTTCCTACCAAAGAGTGGTCTCTCAAAAATGGATATAACTACTAGAGATATTTCAAACTGATTTTATTTTAAATTTTGAGAGGTTGAAACATATAGATACCATTGGGCATATAGTCAAAAACAATAAAATTTAAAAATAAAATGAATTTTAACAATGAAATCTTTTGCAAACGGAAGGTAGTTATCTTTTTACAGTCCAATTCTTGTTTGGCAGGTGGTAGTTGAAGAAAGATTGACAATCCATCAACATCAGGCATCAATCAAGGATGAATATAACATTGAATTTAGAGGAAAATATGTGAATACTTTAATCCGATTAAACCAGAGCATAGTTACATGAATTCTGATTTAAAACAACCTCTCATCAAAGCATGAAAGAAAACATAATGGAAAGATAATTACTGGAAATAACAAATCACACGAGGAAAGGGAAAATACACACTGTAAATCAATAACATGGGAATCTTTACTCTTGAAAATATGCGTCAACTATGCTCGGCCATCTTTATTCAAAATTGAAGGGCTCAATACAAAATGAGTATCTCTTAATGGGGTCCAACAATTACTACATTACCAAAAATTGTCTTTTATACATTGTAAAACCTCTCGAGGTAAAACGCTAACTTCTTCATAACTAAAAATAGAAAATTATAAACTAACTATTACATTCCATTTCGGTCAAAATTTATACAATTTCCAAAATTTCTCATAATATAACATTTGATGTCTTTCTATTGGTTGTAGCTGCTGACAAGGGCTTCTTTCTCAAACAATAGTCTTCAAGTGTACAAGGTGTACTTAATTTTCCCATATCTCTCCACTGTCTTCCATTGCTCTGTAGAAGGCACCTCATAACTAGTAATCTCCTAGACCAAAAATTTCATCTCTATGTGCTCTGCAATAGAAGTTGGAGGAATCTTTTCACCTATCATGGCCAGCTGGTTTAGAATTTCAAAATCATCTGAGAGTTTCTTTAGTAGAATTTTCCCTGTTAGAACATGAGTCAAACCTTCAAATTTCTCATCATTCCTCCTGATGTTAAATAGTAAATCCTTATAATTGTTTTGGGAAATTCACTCATTATTTTCATCCAAAACAGAAGGAAGTCCCTTTTGTATTAGCTTTTAAAAACCATTTTTGAAGGCTTCAACCTGTTTCTTCATCTGTTCCGCTCTAGGCTAAACATTCTCAATGTGAGAATGTTTTCCAAGGAATCTGCTAGCCCAAGTTATGATTGTTACCCTATTTTTAATATCCATTGCTTCCATATCATCTTATGTTAGAGTATTTAAGAAACTTATGGTATCCTGAGCTGTATCTTTTGGTTTCATATCTAAAACTTCTCTCATTGTTGTACAACTTTGTAAGCTATCATTTTCTATGGCTTCCTTTGTCTTCATAAAATTTAAATAAGGCCTGAATTTTGTAGTCTCATTGATGATTGAATTTAAATCAAATGCTTTGCACCTTGAAATGCTAGTTGTCATGTCACTTGACTTATCATCCTCTGATTTATTCCTACCACTTCTTTATTGCTATTTGTCAACTCTTTTATTTCATTTTCCTATTTATGGTTTTCCTCTTATAGTCTTTGTTTTTCTTCTTTTAGTTCTTTGATCTCCACCTCTTTCAAGCAAACTTGGTACATAGCTTGAATTGTATCATCTGTGCTTCCTTATTTGCTTCCTTTATCTGTTCCTTGCTTCTCTCATGCTGTATTTTCCAATTTGGCCTTTAGATCTTCAATTTGAGTCTTAAGAATCAATCTATCTTTCTCCCAACTTACTTCTTTTTCCTCAAACTTGAGCAATTTAGCTCTACAGTCATCCAATTCTTGAGATCAAGTTTCTTTTTCTTGTTTTAACACAGTTGATTCAGAGGCTTGAATTAACTGAGTTGCTGGAATTTTAACCTTTTTCTTAAGTAATTGGATAGTGTTTTCTTTCTCAGCTAAAAGGTTTTTACTTACCTCCCCTCTATTTCGTTCATCATTTCTCTCCACTAGGTCATCTTGCAATCTTTTTATTTGCTATTCATGAGCTTTGTTCTTTGTTTTCTCTTGACTCAACTAGATTTCTAGCATGTTCATTGTATTGAGTAGTTTTGCCACTTTTAAAGTAGCTTTCATCAAATCAGTATAAATCACCTCTCTAGTCTGTCTGTGTAGGTAAATTTTATCAAGGACTGTTATCTTTTGCAAATTCAATTTCATTTCTATGACCTTATCATCAGACGATACGACCAAATTCAAAGTATTTTTGGTTGGATCTCTGCTAGTCATCAGAGTAATTTATGAATCAACAACATTCCTGACTATTGGAAACAACTTATTCATTGCTTCTGCTGCTATTTGTTTGTCTTTCCCATATTTTACATATATTTCAGCTCTTGAATGAAATTTTCTAGAATCACCTGTAGCTCTTGCCTCATGAAATTCATGTTCTTGTACTTGAATTTTTGGCCCTTGGTATTTTTCTTTCTTCTCTCCCTTTTCTTTGTCAAATACAACTACTTCATCTTTT
This sequence comes from Larix kaempferi, assembly GCA_027924585.1. NCBI lineage: Eukaryota > Viridiplantae > Streptophyta > Pinopsida > Pinales > Pinaceae > Larix > Larix kaempferi. The sequence continues at coordinate 3,268,274 of BSBM01000052.1, read as the reverse complement.
TGGCTTGATTTTGATCTTTTGGCTTCTCTTTCTTCGTCCATCTGCATATCGGTACTTTCATAAAAACTTATTTTACTTGTTGCTTCAATCTTTCCCAGGGTAGGTCCCAACTCAACTGAAACTTTATCCAAGGTAGAAGGATTAGCATGTGAACTTCCTGAAACTTCTATGTCTGATTCATATTGTAGTAAATTTTCCATCTTTGCCAATCCTTCAACCTCTTGGTGATCCAAGGATTTATTTATGTTCTATTGTCGTCTGTTAGAAATAACATGACAAGGATAATAATTAATAGTTGTTTCTATCCTACAACTCAGTGCTTCTAAATGTTTTTCTACAAAACGAAGAGCATTATTGTTCTTGATGATAAAAGGACCAATTTTTAAAGGGAACTTTATATCTAAAGCTTTCCTGAAAACTATAAAATGGTCATATTCTACTGTCAATTTTTGTCTGATCAAATCCAAAGAAAAAACTCCCTGATTCAAAAAGGGTGGTAGAATATAGGGATCCTTAACAAATTCATAAAGTCTTATTACTGTATGCTCTTCAGTAAAAACCAGTCTCCAATTCCTTTTTCTAGGCTTAATTGAATCAGGGTCTTCATCTCTGATAATACTCTATCCGAATTTTCTCCAAACGTCAATATGTATAATTCTGATAAAATAAATTTCATAAAATTAAACATATTGTCTTCCACTGTTTCTGAAAACACTAACTTTGGGAAATGTAAATATTTTCCACTGAAAAATAGGATAATTTTCATTAGGTGTGTCTGGAATCTGAAATGGATGGAAGTGTGGAAATCCACTAAATGAGACTGGATGTTCCCAGCCAAGAATTCATCAAATTTAAGGTGGGGTACTTGACTCTAATCCATTTCTAGTTTACCAACACTTAATCTAAAAAGAAAACTTAACTGGAGCTTTGTGACCATGGAATCATCATCAAACCCTAAAAACAATGAAATGAGTGACAAAACTAACTGTGAATTTTCATCAAGAAATTAATGTCAAGTGGATAGGGGGTGTTATCAATGGCAAGGTCAGGTTTCAGACAACTGGTCATGAAGGTTTCTTTGGTCTCAGGGGATGAATCTCTGTACTGGATAACTAGGGATTCTTCAGCAAAATATTCCTGTTCGTGGGAGGAAAATAGGGGTACTGCTAGAGATTTCCTAACAATAGACGCATTTACAGTGCAAAGAATTTTCTTTCTTGATGAATTCATAATGACTCTTTCAGAAACCCTAAATCTTGTTCTCAACAGAAATGGATTAAACGAGATTTATAAACATTAATGTGCACATCCAAATTTTGTTTATATAAACCCTCCAACTTGCTTTTGATTTCTGAAACTGAGAATTTAACCATTATGGGGTCACAAATGTCACTATTTCTGTCCACTAGGGTTTCTTCTATGCTCATGGTTTCAACGTTCTAAGGGACTGTTTCACTACTTCCTTCCATTATGTAAGCAGTTTGAGTTACTTTCATGAGTTTCGGAGGACCTACCTGGAACAGAAAGGTTCAATAAACTATGCTCTGTCGCTTTCCAGCAGCACGAACATGTTCCAATCCTTCGTCGTTCAAAAGACAAAAGTCAACTTTTGATGTGCCCTTGTCTTTTATACACCCGCAAAGGTGGTTTAGAAACGCAGGAGGGTGTTTTTCCTTACTGCTCTCTCTGATTGCGAAATGATGTGGAGACGACACGCGTACATTGGTATGGTATTTTGCAACTGCCCCGACCTCCATTTCGTCGTGCATGTTGGTGACGCGAAATATTATGGGTCGTCGATCTAACCACCCCTTTATCGAATAGTCGTTGATCTTGGTGTGCCTTTAACACCGCTTGACTTGACTTTTCAGCACACTTTATCTTTGTTATCCTCCTCGCTTCTTCCATAGTGAAACATTTCCCCTATCATCAATCTATCCATTTTCCCTCCAACAATCATCAATCATTTCTATCCTTTAGCGTCACCCTTTAATTTTTCGGGGGATTTCGATTCCACTATTCATCTCTCTTCTTTTTTGGTGAAAATCATCTTCCACCATTGATCTTCTCCAATGCAATCGTGACCATTGATCATTTCGGATGAATTCCAAAGCACTTCGCTCGGTTCTTTAGCTCCTTTTTGGTATAGGAAATGGTCATATGAACGATTTTTTTTCAGGACTTGGGGCTATTCTCACCATTTTTACATTATATCAAGACTTCTTTTTATCAATCCTTTTCCCATTCAAAATTGAAAAATAGTGTGTCAACAGGTTTCACAAAACTCATTAAATTCATTTGAGGTAAACTCTTCTCCATTATCTGACCTTAAACACTCGATTTTCAGATTTGTATCATATTCAACCATTGCTTTAAAAATTTTGAACTTCTCAAAAGATTCTAATTTCTCTTTGAGGAATGTTACCCAATTTATAACATATAAACATATAAAAAATATTTATCCCGACTTCCGACTTCCGACAAGAAGGATCGGACGCCCCTTTGTTTAGTAGATAGTTGTGAACACCAATATCCAGCAATTCACCTCTATCCAAAATGGTGAACACAAGAAGGATCAACCGACCCTTCTTGCAGTATAGAACCACTATGAAATTAATACTGGGCAAAAGAAGGGTTAGCCTCTCCTTCATTTATGAAGGAATTGTGAAAATATTCAACCTACGAAGGCTAAGTCGTCAATTCATGTATAAACAAAATGGTCAAGACTGGAAAAATACTAAGCACAAGAAGGGTCGGCTGACCCTTCGTTTAGTAGCGAATTGTGAACACCGATATCCAGCAATTCACCTATATCCAGAATGGTGAACACACGAAGGATCGGATGACCCTTCTTACAGTCTAGAACTAGTATGAAAATAATAGTGGGAAGAAGAAGGGTCGGCCGCCCCTTCATTTATGAGGGATTTGTGCAAATATTCAACCTATGAAGAATAGGTTGTCAATTCATGTATATCCTGAATGGTGAAGACTGGAAAAATACTAAGCACAAGAAGGGTCGACCGACCCGTCATTTAAAAGAGAAATGAAAAAATATTTAATCTACAAATTTTGGGACATTTTGATCCATGGTTGGGATGCTACAAATACAGTGATTGTAGATGACTTGAAAGAAAAACATGATGTTTATAACGAGGAAGGGAACTGTATTATAAGAAAAACTTATACTTGCCAAGATGTCAATAACATATTCCTGTTAGATCGATTATGGCCTTGCTTGCTGCACCTGAATGGCGTGAGTGATGTGAGGCCAATTGTGAATAATACACTTGAATGTTTGTTTGTGCTAGTGTGTTCAATTTCACTATGATTATAATTATTGTAAAGTGTCGAGTTTGGTTTTTGAAAATGCAAAATCAGAGTTTGAAAGTGCTAAAATATGTTTTAAAATTTCAAAATTAAGTATTGGAAGTGTCAAAAGTAGCCTTTTGCTAAGAGGGGTGTCCAAAATGATAGTGCGTATTCCATTCCCTCCTTAGTTTGTAGTTGGGATGTATATGATGTTTATAATACTTGCAAATTATGTTACTGCTAGGATTACTAGGATTTTTTCATATTAATACTCTTGTTTTCCTTCACTCATAAGACGCATGATCTCTTTTGATATAACTTTAAAAGGAATAAAATTTCTTGTCTTGGGGCATGTATACAGAGTGGCTTATACTTCGTGGAATCTCAACATCAAATGGTGTTGTATCAACACCTTTCCATAAATGTAGGTTTCATTTTATTCATTTACTTGGAGGCCTTTTCCACACAATGTTGAGTTATGATGGCATCTCTCATTTACCTTGAAGTGTTTTCCTATCCATGACATGCCATCACAATCACTTATATAGTTTAATGAGTGATTTAGTGCATGAGATGAGTGATCTAATGCAAAAGATAGCAACTTAAAGGGATTATAGGCTCATGTTCAACAAATATCCTTCCAAAATATGATATCATAAATTGAGAAGAGAGTAATGAAAAGGAGTTGTGGTGAAGGAGAGTGTATGTATCCACATGGAGTTAAACTGTTAGTGCAAGCAAAGTATGAGCCATTGAATTTCAATGTTTTTTTTCTTGACTTAATAAATAGAGGGAACGTACTATTGTATTTTGAAATGTCAAAAATACAAGTAAAGCAATGTGAAACTACTTGATGCTCCAAAAGAAAAGAAAAAACAACTAATTGGTACTTTCTTGAAAGTACTTACATCCTAGTCACTTAATGGCCTCAATTGTATGTAGATTGGATGTGTTGTAATATGATATCCCAATTTTAACCCCTATATTATATTGGATCAAAGAATATAAGCTATAATGTGGTTGTTTATTCAATGGGTTTCAAACTAGGAGGACTAAGTCATAATGTAAAATGTGAAAAACTTTGTAAATATTCTTGGCTTAAAGCAGTTGCTAGAGATGACACATGGTACATAGCATAAGTTTTAGAAATCATAATTAATAGCTTCTGAAGCTATAATTTTAACACCGATACCTCAACATAACCATTCCCCTGGAGCTTGTTTGAGACCATAGAGTGCCATTTTCAGTTTGCAAACATAATCTCTGTTTTCTGATAAGAGAAAACCTTCAGGCTGTTCAATATAGACTTCTTCTTCAAAGTTTCCATTCAGGAATGCATATTTAACATCCATTTGATATACTTGAAGTTTTTCTAGCATGCAAAAGCTAAGAACATCCTGATTGCTTCAAGTCTTTCTATAGTGGAAAATGTTTCTTCCAAGTCAATACCTTCCACTTGAGCATATCCCTTGCATACCAATGTGTCCTTGCTTGTTATTACTTTACCATGTTCATTTAAGTACTTGTTCTTGAAAATCCACTTGGTCCCAATAACATTCTTTCCTTTAGGTCTTGGGACAATTTCCTAGGTTTGGTTCTTCTCTATTTGGTCTAGATCATCATTCATAGCTTTGATCCAATCATCACTTTTTCTAGATTTTGCAAATGTTTTAGGCTCTACAAAAGAAAGTAATGCTTGTTCTTGATCATATAATAACCTTCTTCTTATTTTAACTCCACTACTTATGTCACCAATAACTTGAATTTCGGGATGATTTCTTTGGACTCTTCTTGATGGTGCTTTTGTATCAGATCTTGGAGAATATTCTTCGTCATTTTCTTGATATAACTCATCTTTGTTTTCTTCATGTTCAATATCTTATTCATCTTGCAAATCCTCTTCCCTTTGTGAGTCTTCCTCTTCCTTATCATTATTTGCTATCTCATCATCTTGAGTTCTAATTCTTCTTGGCTTCATGTCATCTACTATTACATATGCACTCTCTATGATCTTGTGTAGTCTTTGATTGTAACATCTATATGGTTTCTTGGTGGATGAATATCCTAGAAATATTCCCTCATCGGTTCTAGATTCAAACTTACCCAGATCATCTTCATTCCTATTTATGTAGCACTTAGTACCAAACACTCTGAAATATTTGAGAGAGGCACGTCTTCCATACCATAGTTCATAAGGAGTCTTGTCATTATTTACTCTGAGTTGTCCTATATTGAGTATATAAAGTTTAAACAGCTGAGTATACTACTTCTCTCCATACTTCATAATATTCTTGTCATTATTTACTCTGAGTTGTCCTCTATTGAGTATATAAAATTTAAACAACTGTGTATATTGCTTCTCTCCATAGTTCATAAGGAGTCTTGTCATTATTTACTTTGATTTTTCCTCTATTGAGTATATAAAGTTTAAACAACTGTGTATACTACTTCTCTCCAATATGCATCTGAAATTTTTGCTTCATTAAGCATAGTTCTGTCTGATTCTTGGACTGTCTTATTCTTTCCTTCCACAATGCCATTTTGCTAAGCATAGTTCTGTCTACTTCTTGGACAAAAGTTCGACTAAATGAGTCAGATCTTTTATGGTGGAAGATATAAGAAACCTAATGCACAAAGCAGGAATACACTACTCAGACAGAAAACAAATGTACACAGAAAATATGCAGGAATGCGAACTGATCTTCTATTACTGGATATGAGATCATCGATTGATGTATGTTACAATATTATACATGCTTATATAGAGAGTGTTGAGATGCTTGCATGCGTTTCTGTTACGTTCAGTTACAAAAGAAGTTATAAAAATCCGATAGTTCAACCGTTATAGTCGACTGGAAGACAGAGAGACAGTCTGTCAAAGTTCGAGAGTCACTGGTCCCAAGATTTTGTTGCACAAGTAGCAGGTCGACGATGTATGTCGATGTCGCGAAACTATGAGGTCACTACACGTGTCAAAGTCATGTCACGGTTCGAAAACTTTCCAAACTTGTGTCGAAGTCATGGAGTGTCGAAGTCATGTCAGAGTCAAAACACGTCGAATTTTTATCAACGTCGATTACTTGTCGTAGATGTGTCGATGTCCACATCCGAAAATAATTGCAAATACGATGTGGATCAGACCTCCTTCCTTAAGAAACAATGTTTCCCATTGTTTGCTTGGAGAGGTGAGGAAACTTGTCGGTTAGTGTTGTAGCGGAGTACCAATTTCCTTGTGTTGGGATCTGGTTGGCTTTAGCAACTTGAAACAAGGGAATTGTGTTCGTCCTTGTATGGCATACTCGTCGTTCCACAATGGTGTCGCAAGGAAGAGGCTCGTAAACATCTGGTTGGATGTCTTCGGGTTCTATTGTCGGTAAGTCGTTCTATTCCAACAATGGTGCATGGTATGGTCGACAGTCATGCAGGAATGTCTTGTTGGAAATTGTTTTCGCCAATCTGTCGAAGAATACTATACAGACCATATCGCAAAGGCTTGAGCTTCTTGAATGGACTAGTGAAGCGCTCCTTCTTTAGATGTAACCAGACCTTATCCCCGATTTGGAATGAATGAGGAATATGATGCTTGTCTTGTCAGGACTTAGCTTTCTCGTTTCGTCGTTGCAACATTTCCTGTGCTTGCTTCTAGATGTTGCAAATCTGATCTCGAAACTTCAAGGCTTTATCAACTTCTCACTGGCTATAGTCGGTGTCGGGGTTTGGTTGTTTCGAGGGGCTGATCAAGTCGATAGGTGCTGAGGATTTAAATCCATAATAGAGCTCAAATGGACTCTTTCCTGTAGATCTGTGCTGAGAATGATTGTAACTGTGTTGTATGTATGGAATACTTTCATCCCATGTGCGTTGATACTTGTGTTTGTACATGTGAAGCAGTTGTACGACCAAGTGATTCACAATTTTTGTCTGTCCGTAGGTCTGAGGATGGAAAAGTTGTCGACAGTAAGAGTCATGTGTCTAGCAGTTTCCAGAGGGTCTTCCAAAAGAGGCTAACGAATATGGCATCTCTGTCGGAAATAATGGTTGTGGGTAAACCAAAGTGTTTCCAAACATGTGTAAAGAAGAGCTGAGCAGTCTGTTGCATTGTCATGGTCTTCTTACATGGTATGAGCAGGGCCATCTTGGAAAATATGTCGACTACTACTAAGATCGCATCATTTTGATGTTTAGTAGTATGATATCCCATCAACTAGTCCATAGAAATAGATTCCCATGGTCAAATAGGAACTGGTAGAGGTGTGTACAATCCCTGTCGTCAATTAGGCGGTTTAGCAATGGCACAAACCATGCATGATCGAATGTACTTGTTGACGTTGGATTTAAGTGTAGTACAAAAGAAATACTTATGGAGAATAGCAAGTGTCTTTTCTACTCCAAAGTGTCATGCAGTCTTGCTATAGTGCACGTCCCAAATGAGTTGTTGTCGATGTTCACTGGTCGGTACACAAAGTTGTCCAAGCTTGTATAGCAAGTTGTCTTTTAGGAAATAGTTGATGGCAGACAACTTGTCAGTCTGAAGCTTTCAGTAGACTGGTGAAAATTCGATGTCTTCCTAATACAACTGAGGCTAGGTAGTGGTGTCATATCCCTGCATACTCATCACTATAAAAAGGAGAGTAATGGGAGGTCTGCTTAGAAAATTGGTGGCGACATTAGCTTTACCTTTCCAATAGTTAATCACCAACTGGAATTGTTGTAGGTAATTAATCCACTTAAGTTGTTGAGTTGTTTGTAGTTTTGACTGGGTCAGAGTGAATTGTAGAGGCTTCTGGTGAGTGAGGATGACCGTTTCCTTTCCAAGGATGTAATGCCTCCATTGCTTGAGAGCTTGCACAATGGCATACAGTTCTTTTTCGTATGTCGAGTATCTTGTAACTGTGTCATTAAAAGTATCGGAATGAAAAGTGACTTAGTGACCAAAATGAGTGATCACTGTGCCCAAGGCATAGTCCGATGCATCTGTCTCAATCTCAAAGGGCTAATGCAAATCAGGTAACACAAGTACTAGTGCAGTGCAGAGCTTGTGCTTGAGTTATTCAAAAGCTTCTTGTTGTGTTGGTGCCCATTTGAAGATAGTCTTCCCATTTCCCTTTGTCAAATGATTCAAGGGCCAGGCTATGTGACTGAAGCCGAGTATGAATCGTCGATATAAATTCTCCAAACCAAGAAAACTTCTTAGTTCTTGAATGCTTTGAGGAATGGGCCAATATTTGACAATCTGTACTTTTTCGGGATCGACGTGAATTCCTACATAGTCAATTACATGCCCCAAATATTTGATGTTGGTCATCGCAAAGGTGCACTTGTCCATGTTCAACTCAATTCGATGGTGTTGAAGAGTGTCGAGGACTTGTTGAAGCTATCTGACGTGTTATTCCCATGTTCGACTGAAAATTAGTATGTATTCGAGGTATACAATGACACATTTGCCGATGAATGGTCAAAGAGTATTGTCCATGTATCGCATGAAGGTTGTAGGTGCATTGGTTAAGCCAAAAGGCATGTCTAACCATTCAAAAAATCCTTCCTTGGTCTTGAAAGAAGTTTTCCAAACATCTGAGGGCTTGATTGGAATTTGATGATATCCCGACTTGTGGTCAATCTTAGTAAAGAATTTAGCACCTTTTAGACAGTCGATGAGCACGTTTATCCGTGGCAGAGGGTACTGATTCTTCACTGATATTTTTTTGAGTGCCCTTTAGTCGATGCACATGCACCAAGTCTTGTCTTTATTTGGAACTAGGACGACTGGAATTCCACAAGGAGAAGAGCTGGGTCAGATATGACCTTTGTCGATCAATTCTTGGATTTGTCTGTGAATCTCTTTATTTTCAAGAATGGATCTTCTGTAAACTGATGCATTAGGAAAAGAAGAATCGATAGCAAGTTCAATGGATTTTTTTACCCAGAAATGTTGAGGTACTCCGTACGGCTCTTGGAATAAACTCTTATAATCGTCGAGTTCGATGTCGATCAATTGCTTCTATCGGGAGCTGCGCTAGTCAGTGAGTCGACTTGTCACTGTAGTCTTCCTAGAATCTTGTGGTTTGATCATGATTAATGCAAACTTATGAGCATGATCGATGAGATTATTTGTTTGTTTAGTAGATATCATTGAAACCGTTGGTGTAGGTCGTCGCTCTGGTATGCTGTACCATCGATTCTGGATTTTGATAATCACCTTCTACGGTTGTGACTGATAACTTCCATGACGATCCCATAGGTAAGGTTTCCTAAACAGGGCGTCGGCTACGGAGAGTGGTGCTAAGTCGCAGAGTACTTCATCTTCAAAAGGATTTATAAAGTAGGATAGTTTGCATTGTCGGGTGATCTGTAGTTTCTGTCCATCCTTCATCCAATCGATGTTGTAAGGCCAAGGATGCAGAGTGGTGACAAGACCTAGTTTCTTCGCAAGATCTTTAGAAATGAAGTTATTTTGCCTCCCATTGTTCACAATTAGATGTAATGGGTTATGCTGGACCCATATCCATGTATGGAATAGGTTCTCTCGTTCCTCCTCATCGACGATAGTCGAGGCTACTGGAGTGAGTATTCAAGGTCGATGTTAAAAGGCTCGTTGCGTCTAGATCAGATTCTTCCACTGTCTTGTTGTACGCATCGGGTGTTGAAACTTTTTCCAAAAATGTATTCTGAGCTTTGCATTCAGAGGTATCATGCCAAGATGAGTGGTGGTAATTGCACCATTTTCCGTTGGGATGTTGTTCGCTACATTCCCTTTTCTGAAAAGGATTTTTTTCATGATTTGGATTTGGCGGAGTCGGCTGAGAAGATTTTGACTTGTCAAAGTCGGTTGATGTCTTCTTATTAGATAGGCATCCTGATGTCCGCTTTGTCACGAAACGTGCTTTTCCATTCTGCTTGGTTTCTAGTTTGCTGGCATAGTGAAAACAATCCACAAGTGTATTGACCGTCAAATATTCCATCTCTTGTTGAATGTATTGGGATAGTCCGTTGATGTACTTTAGAGTAAGCAATTTCTCTTCTTCTTGGACGCCAAGTCTAGCCATGAGTTGATAGAACTCGTCAGTGTAACTCTGTAATGATCAGTCTTTCCATTTACTTAGCTACTGCCACTTCTTATACTGCTGCTCAAGATAGTTCAACAGGTAAAATTCCTTTCAGATGTGTTAGAAGAATTTATCCCATGTGTCGATGGGGTCTCCGCTTTTCTCCATCTTTGTCGAGAGCTCATCCCACCAGCAGTGCACAAATGTTGACATCTTTAAGGCTGCAATGGTGATCTTTTCATCTTTTGAGAGTTGATTCATAGAGTAATAGGATTCCAATTGTTGCACCTAATTGCCGATGGATTCCACGTGAATCTTGCCTTCAATATTTGGTATGTCCAAATTAATTTGTACTTTGAAGGGGTTGATTTTATCGGAGTGATTTATCGTTGAAAATCCTCTGGATGTCAAAGCAAATCGCGTGAGAATTTCATTGAACTCGGTGAACATTTCAGTTCGTTGTCGAGCTAGCCCTTGTTCAATAAGCTGTGCTATCTTGTCGACTGCATGTCTATCGTTTTCTTCTTCTGCCATTTCTGGAGGTAGCGTCTTCTTGGATTGTTGAGATTCAGAGCATGTTTGGACATGCATAAGTCGGTAATTTCACTGGAAGTGTCTACGGAAACTTAAGCATGAACAAAGATGAGTGCTTTGATACCAATGATCTGCACGTGTCCAAGAAGCACGAGGGGGACGACAGTTGGACTGAATGAGTCGGCTCTGTTATGGAGGAAGCTATAAGAAACAGAATGCACAAAGTAGGAATACACTACTCAAACAGAACACAAATGTACACAGACAATATGCAGGAATGTGAACTAATCTTCTATTATTGGATATGAGATCATCGATCGATGTATGTTACAATATTATACATTCTTATATAGAGAGTGCTGAGACACTTTGGTGCTTTCCCGTTACGTTCAGTTACAAAATAGGTTATAATGATCCGACAGTTCAACCGTTACAATCCACTGGAAGACAAAGAGACAGTCTGTCGAAGTTCGACAGTCGCTGGTCATAAGATTGTGTTGCGCAAGTCACAGGTCAATGTCGCAAAACTATGAGGTCGATAAATGTGTTGAATTCATGTCGCGGTTTGACAACTTTCCAAAGTTGTGTCGAAGTTGCAGAGTGTAGAAGTCATGTTTGAGTCGAAACTCGTGAGATTTTTGTCAAGGTCGATGACTTGTTGCAGATGTGTCGAAGTCGGCATCCGACAATAATGCCAACTACGATGTGGATCAGTCCTTGGAGCTAAAAATTTTCTTTTAATTCCATGGGTTTATTTAGCACTAAGAATTTTTCCTTTGGTTGTAGAAGGATAATCCTAAGGTAACTCTTTCAAACTAATCTTTAGGAGGAAAACTAGCCTTTTTCCTACCAAAGAGTGGTCTCTCAAAAATGGATATAACTGCTAGAGATATTTCAAACTGATTTTATTTTAAATTTTGAGAGGCTGAAGCATATAGATACCATTGGGCATGGAGTCAAAAACAATAAAATTTAAAAATCAACAAAGTTTTAACAATGAAATGTTTTGCAAAGGAAAGGTAGTTATCTTTTTACAATCAAATTCTTGTTTGGCAGGTGGTAGTTGAAGAAAGAATGACAGTCCATCAACATCAGGCATCAATCAAGGATGAATATAACATTGAATTTAGAGGAAAATATGTGAATACTTTGATTCGATTAAACCAGAGCATAGTTACATGAATCATGATTTAAAACAACCTCTCATCAAAGCATGAAAGAAAACATAATGGAAAGATAATTACTGGAAATAAGAAATCACATGAGGAAAGGGAAAATACAGACTGTAAATTAATAACATGGGAATCTTTACTCTTGAAAATATGCATCAACTCTGCTCAGCCATATTTATTCAAAATTGAAGGGCTCAATACAAAATGAGTATCTCTTAATGGGTTCCAACACTTACTACATTACCAAAAATTGTCTTTCATACATTGTAAAACCTCTTGAGGTAAAACCCTAACTTCTTCATAACTAAAAATAGAAAATTATAAACTAACTATTGCATTCCATTTCGGTCAAAATTTATACAATTTCCAAAATTTATCAGAATATAACATTTGATGTCTTTCTATTGGTTGTAGTTCCTAACAAGGGCTTCTTTCTCGAACAATAGTCTTCAAGTGTACAAGGTGTACTTAATTTTCCCATATCTCTCCACTATCTTCCATTGCTCTGTAGAAGGTACCTCATAACTAGTCATCTCCTCGACCAAAACTTTCATCTCTATGTGCTCTGCAATGGAAGTTGGAGGAATCTTTTCACCTATCATGGCCAGTTGGTTTAGAATTTCAAAATCATCTGAGAGTTTCTTCAATAGAATTTTCCCTGTTAGAACATGAGTCAAACCTTCAAATTTCTCATCGTTCCTCCTAATGTTAAATAGTAAATCCTTATAATTGTTATGGGAAATTAACTCATTATTTTCATCCCAAAAAGAAGGAAGTCCCTTTTGTATTAGCTTTTCAAATCCCTTTTTGAAGGCTTCAACTTGTTTCTTCATCTATTCTGCTCTAGCCTGAACATTCTCAATGTGAGAATGTTTTCCAAGGAATCTCCTAGCCCAAGTTATGATTGTTACCCTGTTTTTGATATCCATTGCTTCCATATCATCTTATGTCAGAGTATTTAAGAAACTTATGGTATCCTGCACTGTATCTTTTGGTTTCTTATCTAAAACTTCTCTCATTGCTATACAACTTTGTAAGCTATCATTTTCTATGGCTTCCTTTGTCTTCATAAAATTTAAATAAGGCCTGAATTTTGTAGTCTCATTGATGATTGAATTCCAAATCAAATGATTTGCACCTTGCAATGCTAGTTGTCATGTCACTTGACTTATCATCCTCTGATTTATTCCTACCAATTCTTTATTGTTATTTGTCAACTCTTTTATTTCATTTTCCCTTTTATGATTTTCCTCTTATAGTCTTTGTTTTTCTTCTTTTAGTTCTTTGATCTCCACCTTATTCAAGCTAACTTGGTACATATCTTGAATTATATCATTTGTGCTTGCTTATTTGTTTCCTTGATCTGTTCCTTGCTTCTCTCATGCTGTATTTTCCAATTTGGCCTTTATATCTTCAATTTGAGTCTTAAGACTCAATCTATCTTTCTCCCAACTTACCTCTTTTTCCTCAAACTTGAGCAATTTAGCTCTACAGTCATCCAATTCTTGAGATAAAGTTTATTTTTCTTGTTCTAACATAGTTAATTCAAAGGGTCTTTGAAGGTTAATTAGAGTTGCTGAATTTTAACCTTTTTCTTAAGTAATTGGATAGTGTTTTCTTCTCAACTAAAAGGTTTTTACTTGCCTCCCCTCTATTTGGTTCATCATTTCTCTCCACTAAGTCATTTTGCAATCTTTTTATTTGCTGCTGATGATCTTTATTCTTTGTTTTCTCTTGCCCTCAACTAGATTTCTAGCATGTTCACCGTATTGTGTAGTTTTCCCACTTTTAAAGTATCTTTCATCAAATCAGTATAAATCACCTCTCCATTCTATCTGTGTAGGTGAATTTTATCAGGGACTGTTATCTTCTGCAAATTCAATTTCATTTATGTGGCCTTATCATCAGATGATTTGGCCAAATTCAAAGTATTTTTGGTTGGATATTTTCTAGTCATCAGAGTAATTTCTAAATCAACAACATTCCTGACTATTCGAAACAACTTATTCATTGCTTCTGTTGCTATTTCTTTGTCTTTCCCATATTTTACATATATTTCAGCTCTTCAATGAAATTTTCTAGAATCAAAACTGCAACTCTTGCCTCATGAAATTCATATTCTTGTACATGAATTTTTGGCCCTTTGGTATTTTTCTTTCTTCTTTCCCTTTTCTTTGTCAAATACAACTACTTCATCTTGCTGGCTTGATTTTTAATCTTTTGTCTTCTCTTTCTTCCTCCATCTGCATATCGGTACTTTCATAAAAACTTATTTTTACTTGTTGCTTCAATCTTTCCTGGGGTAGGTACCAACTCAACTGAAACTTTATCCAAGGTAGAAGGATTAGCATGTGAACTTCTTGAAACTTCTGTGTCTGATTCACATTGTAGTAAATTTTCCATCTTCGCTAATCCTTCAACCTCTTGGTGATCAAAGGATTTATTTATGTTCTGTTGTCGTCTATTAGAAATAACATGACAAGGATAATAATTAATAGTTGTTTCTTTCCTACAACTCAGTGATTCTAATTTTTTTTCTACAAAACAAAGAGTATTATGGTTCTTGATGATAAAAGGACCAATTCTTAAAGGGAACTTTATTTCGGAAGCTTTCCTAAAAACTATAAAATGGTCATTTTCTACTGTCAATTTTTGTCTGATAAAATCCAAAGCAAAAAATCTCCGAGTCAAAAAGGGTGGTAGAATATAGGGATCCTTAACAATTCCATAAAGTCTGATTATTGTATGCTCTTCAGTAAAAACCAGTCTCCAATTGCTTTTTCTAAGCTTAATTGAATTAGGGTTTTCATCTCTGATAATACTCTAGCCAAATTTTCTCCATACATCAATCTGTATACTTCTGATAAAATAAATTTCATAAAATTAAACATATTGTCTTCCACTGTTTCTGAAAAAACTGACTCTGGGAATTGTAAATATTTTCCACTGAAAAATAGGATAATTTTCCTTAAGTGTGTCTGGAATCTGAAATGTATGGAAGTGTGGAAATTCACTAACTGAGAGTGGATGTTTCCAGCCAAGAATTCATCAAATTTAAGGTAGGGTACTTGACTGTAATCCATTTTTTGTTTACCAAACACTTAATCTAAAAAGAAAACTTTACTGGACCTCTGTGACCATGGAATCATCATCAAACACTAAAAATTGTGAAATGAGTGACAAAACTAGCTGTGAATTTTCATCAAAGAAATTAATGTCAAGTGGATAGGGGGTGTTATCAATGGCAAGGTTAGGTTTCAGACAACTGGTCGTGAAGGTTTCTTTGGTCTCAAGGGATGAATCTCTGTACTGGCTAACTAGGGATTCTTTGGAAAAATATTCCCTGGTCGTGGGAGGAAAATAGGGGTACTGGTATATATTTCGTAATGGTAGACGCATTTACAGGGCAAAGAAATTTCGTTCTTGATGAATTCATAATGACTCTTTCAGAAACCCTAAAGCTTGTTCTCGACAGAAATGGATAAAATGAGATTTATAAACATTAATGTGCACATCCAAATTTTGTTTATATAAACCCTCCAACTTGCTTTTGATTTCTGAAACTGAGATTTTAACCATTATGGGGTCACAAATGTCATATTTTTGTCCACTAGGGTTTCTTCTATCCTCATGGTTTCAAACGTTCTAAGGGACTCTTTCACTACTTCCTTCCATTATGTATGCAGTTCGAGTTACTTTCAAGAGTGTCGGAGGACCTACCTGGAACGGATAAGTTGAAT
This sequence comes from Larix kaempferi, assembly GCA_027924585.1. Lineage (NCBI taxonomy): Eukaryota > Viridiplantae > Streptophyta > Pinopsida > Pinales > Pinaceae > Larix > Larix kaempferi. The sequence goes on along the minus strand of BSBM01000052.1, from coordinate 3,252,476 downwards.
AAACTATGCTCTGTCGCTTTCCAGCAACATAGACATGTTCCAATCCTCTGTCGTTCAAAAGACAAAAGTCAACTTTTGATTGTGCCCATTGTCTTTTATACACCCCTAAAGGTGGTTTAGCAATGCAGGAGGGTGGTTTTCCTTACCGCTCTCTCTGATTGCGAATGATGTGGAGACGATACGTGTACATCGGTATGGTATTTAGCAACCGCTTCGACCTCCATTTCGTCGTGCATGTTGGCGACACGAAAATATTATGGGTCCTTGATCTAACCACCCCTTTATTGAATAGTCGTTGGTCTTGGTGTGCCTTTAACACACTTGACTTGACTTTTCAGCACCACTTTATCTTCGTTATCCTCCTTGCTTCTTCCATAGTGAAACCTTTCCCCTATCATCGATCTATCCCATTTTCCTACCAAAAATCGTCGATCATTTCTATCCTTTAGCGTCACCCTCTAATATTTCGGGGGATTTTGATTCCACTATTCATCTCTCTTTCTTTTCCGGCGAAAATCATCTTCCACTGTCGATCTTCTCCAATGCAATCGTGACCATTGATCATTTTGCATGAATTCCAAAGCACTTCGCTCCATTCTTTAGCTCCTTTTTGGTATACGGAAATGGTCATATGAACCATTTTTTTCAGGACTTGGGGCTATTCTCACCATTTTTACATTATATCAAGACTTATTTTTATCAATACTTTTCCCATTCAAAATTGGAAAATAGTGTGTCAACAGGTTTCACAAAACTCATTAAATTCGTTTGAGGTAAACTTTTCTCCATTATCTAACCTTAAACGTTTGATTTTCATATTTGTATCATTTTTCAACCATTGCTTTAAAAATTTTAAACTTCTTAAAAGACTATGATTCTCTTTGAGGAATCTTACCCAATTTATAACATATAAACATATAAACAATATTTATCCCGACTTCTGGATTCCAACAAGAAGGATTGGCCGCCCCTTTGTTTAGTAGATAGTTGTGAACACCAATATCCAACAATTCACCTGTATACAAAATGGTGAACACAAGAAGGATCGACCGACCCTTCTTGCAATATAGAACTACTATGAAAATAACATTGGGCAAAAGAAGGGTTAGCCGCTCCTTCGTTTATGAGGGAATTGTGAAAATATTACACCTACGAAGGCTAGGTTGTCAATTCATGTATAAACAGAATGGTCAAGACTGGAAAAAATACTAAGCACAAGAAGGGTCGGCTGACCCTTCGTTTAGTAGAGAATTGTGAACATCGATATCCAGCAATTCACCTGTATCCAGAATGGTGAACACACGAAGGATCGGATGACCCTTCTTGCAGTCTAGAACTATTATGAAAATAAAAGTGGGAAGAAGAAGGGTTGACCGCCCCTTCATTTATCAGGGAATTGTGCGAATATTCAACCTATGAAGGATAGGTTGTCAATTCATGTATATCCTGAATGATGAAGACTGGAAAAATAAGAAGGGTCGACCGACCCCTCATTTAAAAGAGAAATGAAAAAATATTTAATCTACAAATTTTGGGACATTTTGATCCATGGTTGGGATGCTACAAATACAGTGATTGTAGATGACTCGAAAGAAAAACTTGATGTTTATAACGAGGAAGGGAACTGTATTATAAGAAAAACTTATACTTTCCAAGATGTCAATAACATATTCCTGTTAGATCGATTATGTCCTTGCTTGCTGCACTTGAATGGCATGAGTGATGTGAGGCCAATTGTGAATAATACACTTGAATGTTGGTTTGTGCTAGTATGTTCAATTTCACTATGATTATAATTATTGTAAAGTGTCGAGTTTGGTTTTCGAAAATGCAAAATTACAGTTTGAAAGTGCTAAAATATGTTTTAAAATTTCAAAATTAACTATTGGAAGTGTCAAAAGTAGCCTTCCAAAAGGGAAAAATCAGGTTCTAAAAGTTCCATTATCATATTTATCATATCAAAAAAGCACAAAAACCAATTTCAAAAGTGGAAATATCAAAAGAAAAAGTATGCTTTTGGAACCTAGATTTGGAACTTTTGGAAACAAATTTGGCGGTTTCAGAACCGGTTTGGGCACTTTTGGAACCGGTTTTGGCACTTTTGGAACCAGTTTTGTCACTTTTGGAACCTGGATTTGGCACTTTTGGAACTGGATTTGGCACTTTTGGAACAAGTTTTGGCACTTTCAGAACCGAATTTGGCACTTTTGGAACCGTATTTTGCTTGATTTTGGGGTTTAGAAAGGCTGTTTTTGACCCATCTTCAAAGTGACTTGGACTAGAATATGTCCAAGATTAATGAAACTGGCATTTAAATTCTTCTTCCGTTTTATCTGACATTAGTTGTGAGTATTGATTTACAATATAATATAAGCCATAATATACCATGATCCTTTCTTATTTTAATTTCCCTCCTTCTTCTATGTGACATGTGTGCATGTATATGTGTGTGAATAATGGTGGAAATAATAACAATTGGATGCATCTATCTCATGGAATATTGGAGTAGCTTTTATGACTATAAAATCTCATTCCTTACTATCCTGCATTGATTGAGGATTGATCCATGGTAGCATGTTAGCTAGAATATACCATGAGCCTTTTGCTAAGAGGGGTGTCCACAATGATAGTGCGTATTCCATTCCCTCCTTAGTTTGTAGTTGGGATGTATATGATGTTTATAATACTTGCAAATTATGTTACTACTAGGATTACTAGGATTTTTTTCATTTTAATACTCTTGTTTTCCTTCACTCATAAGACGCTTGATCTTCTTTGATATAATAGTAAAAGGAATAAAAGTTCTGGTCTTGGGGCATGTATACAGAGTGGCTTAGACTCCGTGGAATCTCAACATCAAATGGTGTTGTATCAACACATTTCCATAAATGTAGGTTTCATTTTACTCATTTACTTGGAGGCCTTTTCCACACAATGTTGAGTTATGATGGCATCTCTCATTTACCTCGAAGTGTATTCCTATCCATGCCATGCCATCACAATCACTTATATAGTTTGATGAGTGATTTAGTGCATGAGATGAGTGATCTAATGCAAAAGATAGCAACTTAAAGGGATTATAGGCTCATGTTCAACAAAGATCCTTCCAAAATATGATATCATAAAGTGAGAAGAGAGTAATGACAAGGAGTTGGGGTGATGGAGAGTGTGTGTATCCACATGGAGTTAAACTGTTAGTGCAAGCAAAGTATGAGCCATTGAATTTCAATGTTTTTTTCTTGACTTAATAAATAGAGGGAACGTACTATTGTATTTTGAAATGTCAAAAATACAAGTAAAGCAATGTGAAACTACTTGATGCTCCAAAATAAAAGAAAAAACAACTAATCGGTACTTTCTTGAAAGTACTTACATCCTAGTCACTTAATGGCCTCAATTGTATGTAGATTGGATGTGTTGTAATATGATATCCCAATTTTAACCCCTATATTATATTGTATCAAATCATATAATATATGTTATATTATATTGTATCAAATCATATAATATATGTAAATGTGGTTGTTTATTCAATGGGTTTCAAACTAGGAGGACTAAGTCATAATGTAAAATGTGAAAAACTTCGTAAATATTCTTGGCTTAAAGCCCAAGTAAAAGGATCAACTAGTGAAAAACTAAAAGTTAAACTTGTGGGCTTGGTTGTATTGTTGTGTTAAATTATATAATAATAACTAGATAGGTTTCTTGAGGAGAAACAAGGCGGAGTACTTGGAAATAGTAACCCATTATAATAATGTTGCCACAAGTCATTTGAAGAAGTATTTCCTTTTTCCCTTGTTGTATTAAAGATCTCTCTTGCTCACTATTTACGTGAGGTGTCATTTTTATAATTCATAGTACTTGTTGGAAGACACATACATATCATGCTTTGGGAAATATATAACATACAATTTCCCTTGGGGAATATTCTTCTCCACCTTCCATTATTCACGTTGGTGCTAAAATCTGCACCATTTCCATTTGAATGTGCTTAAAATAAATACCCTAAAAGGTCCACCAACAAGTTTCAAAAGTCTTCTAAAGAAATTTATTTGTCATTTAAAATATTGGGATTAAGCCCCTTAACATTCTTTGATGTAGACCCCTTATCTCCTTCACCTCCCAACACTTCTATACACATTTTTCTTTCCATTTCATTTTACGTTAGGGAAAAGGGTGGAAGTAATTTCTCATTTACCACACTTCACATACCTTTGTCCCAACTTACCTCCATCCTACATCCATTCATATTTCTTCACTTATTATTAAATTTAATTAATTATTGAGGAGAAATCAAAAAACACACAATAAACATGCATATAAATAATTGCCAAATTTTACCTTGGAAACCCTTTATCGGGAAACCAACACCCAATAGATATCTATTATTACCCTTGGTTAATCATGTTGGAGCACAATTATCATTAGACCAAAAATTGTAGGCATTAATCTCTGCTACAATCTCCAAAGTTAAGATCCATGAGAGCAGGTTAACACTTGTCGTGAAACTCATGGGGAACATTGGACGAAAATGCCAACAATCTCCCCCCCCCCCCAACCCCTAGCTTTACCCGGGTGAGTTTATTAAAAATTATAAAAACAATAAAAAATAAAAAGTTATATAAATATTTGAAGTTTATTCCAAAATGGCTTGGAATTGTTTTGTATCGAGCTAATTAGCTAGCCTACTAAAATTAACTAGCTAATGAACTACATATATTGCAATATAGACTAACAAGTTTATTACAGGTCTTCATGTAACTAATATAAGGGTCCTGTAGCAACTGAAAACGATGATTACAGTACCGCATGATGGTTACAATACTCACTATGAATATTGAAAATGTAAATGCTGGAGACATTGTTGGAGAAGCCTAACATAATTATCTACAAAATCATCATCTTTGAAACATTGGGATACTATCAAAATCACATTGTCCTCATTATTGATTTCTTGGTTGATATTTCATGTAGTGAAAAATTATTAACCCAAGGGATTTTTATTTAAGCCATCCATTTTTTCCATGCGTATAACACATGTAAATAATACATGCACCTACCCCATGAATTGGTAGAAACACAAAGATAATCGATGCACCTAACCCATGGATGTAACCTACAAATACAAGTTAATACACTAGTGATGTTTTTAAACACATGTGCCTATGGGTTAGTGATGAGTTTGATCATGTGAGGTATCCTTGTTGGTTACTTATATGGACACATGCCCTTGTTTTGTTATAGCATCCCTCACTTATCTGATATAATATATGGGAAGAGAGACCACTTGTAATCATTATTGTGATCTATTTGTGCACTTGTATTGGAGACATTAGGTTTCATGAGAGTAGAATTGGGAACATGGAGGAGTGGCTTGTATGAAAAACTTGGATAATGAACCATTATGGAAGTTGGAGGATTGGACTACATCATCTTGGAGAGTACACCTTCTTAGAGTAGGAGCATTGAGACCAAGAAAGATCATGCTTGGAGGGTTTTTCATTTTGAGTGTTGGATGAACCCTAGCTTCTATGTCATTTTTTCGTCATTGTATTTTAGAGTGATCCATGTGAGGTTTCCTTGTTGGTTTCTTATATGAAAAAATGTTCTTAATTATTACCTTTCCTATTTGTACATATAAGGGAGGAGAGAGATTTTGTAATCATAACCATTATTCTACCATATCTCTATAAATGTCTCTAGGAAGACTATGACATTGATGAAAATGATAATTAGGTGGCCCTTGGTATAGGGATAGGGTTTTATACCCTAGTAGATGACATGCATATGGAGATAACATATTATTTTATATTGGAGCCTTAATCTTATGGGATATAAAACTAGGGTATGATAATGGAGAAATGGGATTGATGAGTATTGAGTTGGGTTTGGTTCCTTGGCCAGAAAAAAAAAATGGTTATTGTATCTGTGATGTTCCATGATGGTCTCTATGCTAGTGCTAGTACAAGAGTTAAAGACATAGAGTTTGAGAAGTCACACCCTATGATGGACATGTAGGATTATAACCTAGAACTAGAGTTGTCTTACCATGTCCTTTTGCAATGAAATGTGACTAGGGTTTGGAAACTCTAAAAAATTAGGAAACCATGTTAATGTGAATAACTAAAGAGTGATACAAGATTGGTGTTGTATCTAAGATTGATATTTTATACAATAGCCTTCCTTTTCAGCTCTTTTTTTATCTTCGATGATTATATTAATTAGCTCACTAAATGAGATTGGTAATTTAATGCTATTTAGTTTGCTACATTGAGTCGCATAAATAATTAATGCAAAATTATTATTAACCTAGTACAACAAACACCTTCTCCTTTATTCATCTCTTTCCCTCTCTTACAATTTCTAGGCTTTTCTATTCCACTCTCCCCTTCCTCATGGTAGTGTGATCCCTCTCTCTAAAGGTCATGCTACACATTATAGTGGGATTGATTTCTCTCTTATAGTGGGATTAATCAAGGGATTGGTTTAGTATGTTATAAGAATATATTTTTGACACACACACATACCATAATGAATGGTATATCAATTGCATAGAAATAAGTCATATTTTTATACCCCAAGTACATAAAATGTATGCGAGAACTAAAGTACATAGTCCCTACACTACATCAAGAAAGGGGATGGAAATTTTCATAAATTTCAACAAGGTCTTTGATGAAATTTTATTAATGCAATCTTTGTATACAATGCAAAAACCACTAATATGTGTTAGTAATTACCAAGTGTGTTCACTATAATAATTACCAAGTTTTTTCACTATATAATCTATCAACCAAGTAATTTTTTCACTACATGAAATATCAACCAAGAAATTAACAATCAGGACTTTGGGGAGGGGGGGGGGTTTAAACAACCGCCTTCAAAAAAAAAAAAAATTTTGGGGGGGGTATTTCAAAAAGTGCCCCCAAAAGTCTTGAGAATTTGACTTTTGGGGATGGTTTTTAAAAAATCACGCCCAGAGGTCAAATTCTAAAGACTTTTGGGGGCACTTTTTAAGAACCACCCCTAAATCACCCAAAATGTTTTTGGGGACGGTGTTACCAAGACCACACCAAGAAAAAACCAACCATAAAGGGGTAATTTTCTGTATTGACGTCTCATTCATTAGTTGATTTCTTTAGTTGATCTGACCATCCAATTGACTTCCTCATCAACCATTCAATTAATCGATCATTCAACCACTTAGTCGAGCCTTTAGTCAACTTCTTTTCTAATCGACAATTGCATTTCGACTGATTTGCTTCAGAAGATCTAATCGACCACAACCTAATCTTCCTTTATCATATCTAAGAAAATTATTTCACTAACATGTGTACTCACATAGTCTTTGCTTCAATATAGTTTGATTTTGTAATTCAAAGTTTAGAACACTTAGTGGATCTACCAACAACTCTTCATCTTATTGCACTCTTCTTACAATAATCACATTTTTATTGACATAATGAGAGACCCCCCATTCCAAGGAAAGTGAAGCACATAGTGGTGGAAGCCATGAAACTCTCCGTATAACGAATAAGGCATTGCCAATAGTCACATTTTGTTTACTACTCCTTCATGCGCTATCGACATTATCTAAACCATAAGTATAGTTCTCACATATAAATTTAGAATAATCTAATCCAGCACAATCTAAATGTTCTCACCTTTTTAGATTCTTCATGCATTTTATATAGCCTCTTATTTCAACACAAATTCCCTATAAACACAACCATATTTAATTAATATAAGTGCATAGATTGTATGGTCATATTCTATTGTGAACCCGTGCTAATCTATTATTCAAACCAATGAAAACATTTTATGCTCAAACCAATCCACATAACAAATAACTTTTTTAAATTACATATTTTGTTAATTTGTAATCAGTAAATGATGGGGCTTGATTGACATTGTATGTGTATGTGTGTTTTGTATATGATAATGGATTACATTTATCAATTTATATGGAGCATTCATTAGTTGAGTTGTGGTCAAGCAAAAAATCGGTGGGAGTTTTCTATCACTAGCCCATATTCAATTCTTAGAGTGATGGTTCCTTTGGCATCTAAAACTATGAATCAACATAGTGAAATGTCATGTCCCTTCAACAGTGAACATTGGATCAAGGTCCTAACCCAACCAATCCCTTGGGGGTAGGAGACAACTTTAGTATCATGGGGTTAATTTTTTGAATTCTAGGCATTTAATTAATTAGGAGTGTGCATTTAATTTTATCCAAAGTTTATTATGCACTTGGAATATTTAATTTTGATGCATTTAATATTTTTATGATGAATAAATGACGATAATTCTCCACTAGGGATCATTAGTGGATAAGGTTGACTGAGAGGAGACTTAAGGAAGAAGTTAAGCAAAAAGCACATAAATCTAGAAAATCAGTAAAAAGAAAAAAAGATGGAGCAAATCAGAAAAGCAGCAGAAACTCAGGAAAAATAGAAGAAAGCAACATAAAAGCAGAAAGAAGGAAAGTCCAGAAAAGAAAGAAAAAGCAAAAAGTGTAAAAGCAAACAGAAAAGGAAAAAGGAGGAAAGCAAAGCAAAAAGGAAAAGGTAGGAAATCTAGCTTTCCTTATCCACTCAAGGAGGGGGCTTTAGCTAAGGATACTTGCTCCTCAAGTCACCCACTCTCTATAAATGAACCAGTGTACACCGCATTCACATCTTTTGTCATATTGATGTTTGGATTGAGAGCAATTGTGCCTCAAATACTTAGGAGATGTGCCCCTAGTCAAAGATGGAAGATGTGCCCCTACTTCCTGTGAGAGGATGATGGTATTAATCCATTATCATTGATTTCATTTGAAGGTCCTATAGCTGATAAAGTCAAATTTTAATTTCAGAAGAAGCATCATTCAGTTCATGGTTCGAATCTCCAAGCTTGCTATGGATTTCTAGAGATAGATTGTTGTGTAGAAGAGGAGAGGATTTTTTGTAATTATTTTAGAGGCATATTGGCCCATTTATGATGTAATTATAGTCAATATAAACCTATGATATCATTCATGTCATTTAATATTACACAAGTCTGAATTATTCTCATATTTCTCCACCCTCTCTAGATTTGCATAGAAATTGACTAATTTTCAGACTATCTTAAATAAATGAATGAGTATAGGTCCAAATGAGTTTATTTCTATTCCTGATGATAATTAACATGTTATATGACCCAATCCATGTCTTATTTGAAGAATTAGTGAGCCTTATCTACTTGTTTGGAAGTTCTTGAATTTTACTAGTTGTGCAATCCTGAAATGCTATTTTACTTGTCTTTTTGTAATTCTTTCTCAGATATTCCTTAAAATTTCTGGAGTTATATATGACTGTAAAGTGACTGATATTTCATGTGTATTATCCTCCCTGATTCAGAAACACTCATTCATAGCCTTCAATCAAAACATAGAGTAATACTAGTTTGCATATGCTGGGGTGCCCAGGAGCATTCCAGTGGATTTCAGCCTTGTTTATTTCAAACCATCAATGGTACCAGCAATTTTTTCATAGTTATTAACTTCTATCCCAACCTTCCTTCCACCCAGATATTTTGATCCTATCCCCCTACAGTCAAACTAGCTCACCAAAACATTGTTTTTAATTGGTTCTTTGAGAAATTGAGTTTTTGTATCACTAATCCTAGTTGGTAAATTATAGTGGTATCATAGAATGGTCCTCTAAAGCATCTATTAACATATTTCCATGATTCCAATAAGATACATAGATTCCAATAATAAGGATCCTCTGTCAGAGGAAGAAGAGGAAGAAGAGATAAATTCTACTGAAGGGAAGTTGGAAGGAGAATCAAACATGTCTCACAATGAAGACAAAGAGGAGTTTAAACTTTTTTTTCAAGGCACAATGAAGGGGTTTCAAGACATCTCCCTCAATATTGTTCAGTCTGGAAAAGAGACTAGATATTTCTTAGCTCAGCAGCTAGGAAGCAAGAATGGAGATGGAAGCAGCAATGGTACCCCACATGGCAAAAGGAGGGTGAGCGGTGGCCATATTTTCTCAAAGACAACACCTCACAATCACCTTTATGAATTCAAGATGGAATCTCAAGCTCAATCTAGACCTACTATGCCCAAGTTTAATGAATATTCAAGATAGGAATCCGAGGTTGGAAATGGAGGTCTTGCTTCATGGGAGGACAAATATGTTGAGTACCTTACATTGAATGGAGAGTGCATAAGTACTTTACCATTCAAAGACTTATGTGATATGCAGTACAAGACCAACCCAAGATGAGGCTTCCAGATGCACAACCAGAACTATGAGCTAAGAAATTTTATTGGTAAGATTTCTTTACCTTATTTTGATTGTTCACATAAATGTACTGCTAACTCTAGGATTCAAAATCTTGACACATATTTTCAGTTGAATCCTATGGCTGAAAGAGATGCCATCAATATGGCTACTCTACAATTAGATGGAGAAGCAAATGACTGGCGGTTTCATGGCCTATTAGAGAAATATTATACCTTAGTACCTTAATCATTAATTAATTAATGATTTCTAGGTGCTAAATTGGTTAATAGTACATCCCTAGGTGTGAAACTGGTTATTATGAAGTGGTTAGAACTTGTATGGGAAAGTGTGAACAAGATAACAATGTATGGGCCAAGGGTGGTCAAAATAGCTGTTGAGCACTCTCCCACATGCATTTATTATCACTAGCATGCCTAAGGTGCCTTCCTTCCCTGTTTTATGGATCTGGGTTTGACCATAGGTGCACATGCATTGAACCTAGTCATTTGCCCCTCTTTTGGCTATTTTGGCTTAACCTAGCCTACCTAAATTCCACCCAACCTTATCCTCCACATGTGTGAACCCTATTATGACTTCCCATGCTCACCCAATGTTCACATGGTCATTTTGTACCTATTTGGGATATTTGGGAACCATTTGGTCAACCTAGGGGGGATTGTGGCTAAATCAAAGCTAGCTAAGTGTGGACACTACAAGTGCATCTTATTTCTTCATATTTATATATAAGGATGATCCAAACTCATTGTAACATTGGGCAGTTAATAAAATCTGATATTTGATCATTTGTGTTTCTTGGTTTTTGATCATTTGTGTTGATATTTGATCATTTATGCTTGGTTTTTTATCATTTGTTTTCCATAAATGTATATGCACTTGTTTCTTGCATAATAAGCTAAATATTTCAATTGTGAGGTATCTATATTAGCTAGATCCTAATGTGGTATATATTTTACATGGTAACATAGCTCTTGGAGCTATTATTCGAACTAGAGACTATTTTAGTGGTGTGCTAGAAGCAGTGGAGAAACCACAGAAGTCCCTGGAACCATTGGAGAAATCCATTGTATTCTATCCAGGGTGTGATGCTCTCCCAAATGCACCTACTATCAAACAGAGTTCAAATCTGTTAGTGTAGATCCCCTCCTGAGTGATTGAGAGCAGGTACACCAACTTCTACATGGATTTGAAAGTTCCTCTTCTTACTCCATTCAGTTATGCAAAATAGAAGCCTAAAATGTGTGAATATGTCAAGAGGAAAGGTCTCTATGATTTTTCCATTGGTGCTAAGAGTGAACCAGAGTATTATGAGGAGAAAAATGATTGGATAAATGATTGTGACAGAGCATTCGGAGCTATGTGTCTAGCCATGTTTCCATGCATGCACTACTTGATTGGTTCTGTAGATTATCCACTCGAGCTATGGTCCAAATTGGACAAGGTTCTTGATAAGTAGAAGAATGGTGCATTGAGTGAGCCTATGGAAACCTCTACAGGTTCTCTCCCTCCTTATGGTTCGGCCTCTACTCTCTTTGATGAAGTTGTGCATGAAGATTGAATGGAAAAATATTCAATACATGTTCCTATTGTTATAAATATCTTTGATTCGAATGCTTCATATATATGCTATGAAGTAGAATGTAAAGAGACATCATCTATTGCACAAGATGTTGCTGCAAATGATGAAGATACAACAAATGGAGCAGCCATTGTTGAAGAAGAACTATCACTACATTCATCATTGTTCTCCAATAATTCTTCAAATGCTGATTTTGAGGATGATAATCTAGTTATTGAAAATCCTTTGCATACTTCACTAGATGATGGTGCAAAATTTTCTGATATTTTGTATTATTTGAAGGCTGCATCAAAGTGTGATATGTCTTCAAATTCACTCACCAATTCTGATCCAAATCCTTCTACCTATTCCTCTATGGTGACTAGCACATTTTCTCACAATTGTATTGAAGAAGGAGACATTGTCATTGTATTGCCATGCATTGAACCTTTGTTCCTCTCACTTGGACCTGATCATACCTGTTTTGGATCTGATTTTAGTTAATATTTCAAGTCCAAATATCATTTGGAACTATTGTTCATCATTCTTGGAGCTTCCATAATAGTTTTGGGTTCAAAGTTTCAAGAAATTTCAGTTTTGCTTGATGTTGATTTCACCACTTTTGGTTCAAAGTTTTTAAAACAAGCATCTCAAGACTCATTTGGATCTGATTTCAATTTGAAGTTAAAGTCTAATAAGCAGCCACTTCTGCTCTCACATCAGTTTATTGGAGTTGTTCTACATGGCTACATTTTCCATCATGCATTTGTTCATGTTTCTGATCTAATTCAGCAACAATCTCTTCTTCCAAAGAAGAAGGTTCCTCCAGACATATAATCAAGTTCACACCTACTCGAGTTTTGGAGAAGTTTAATTTTGGTGTGCTTCATGTCCATTTTAGAGGGGAAGTTTTATTTCCCATGTGGTTTTCCTTCTTTCCTTGGTTACATGGACAAATAAATTTTATGTTGTAAAAGGTGACTTGAGCCTTAGTTGCCAAGGCCTTGTTTCTGATATTCCACTAAGTCTAGCTTATGGGGGGGTGTTAGAGCCATATTATACCTTAGTACCTTAATCGTTAATTAATTAAAGATTATTAGGTGCTAAACTGGTTAATAGTGCATCCCTATGTGTGAAACTGGTTATGATGAAGTGGTTAGATAACAATGTATGGGCAAGTGTGAACAAGATAACAATGTATGGGCCAAAGTATGGGCCAAGGGTGGTCAAAATAGTTGTTGGGTGCTCTCCCACATGCATTTATTACCACTAGCATGCCTAAGGCGCTTTCCTTCCCTATTTTATGGATCTGGGTTTGACCATAGGCTCACATGCATTGAACCTAGTCATGTTCCCCTCTTTTGGCTATTTTGGCCTAACGTAGCCTACCTAACTTCCACCCAACCTTATCCTCCACATGTGTGAACCTCATTATGACTTCCCATGCTCACCCAATGTTCACATGGTAATTTTGTACCTATTTGGGATATTTGGGAACCATTTGGTCAACTTAGGGGGGATTGTGGCTAAATCTAAGATAGCTAAGTGTGGACACTCCAAGTGCATCTTATTTATTCCTATTTATATATAATGATGATCCAAACTCATTGTAACATTGGACAGTTAATAAACTCTGATATTTAATCATTTGTGTTTCCTAGTTTTTGATCATTTGTGTTGATATTTGATCATTTATGCCTGGTTTTTTATCATTTGTTTTCCATAAATGTATATGCACTTTTTTTATTGCATATTAAGTTAAATAATTCAATTGTGAGGTATCTATAGTAGCTAGATCCTACTGTGGTATAGATTTTACATGGCCTAAAAAATCTTGGGCATGATCAACTGACCATTTATGAAGAGTTCACAAGAAGGTTAGATGAAAGATTTGAAAGAAGAGATACTGAGATCACCTTCAGAGAACTAGCACATGTGAAGCTAACTGGAAGTCCTGAATCTTACATATCTGAGTTTCAAAATCTAGCTGTGATGATTTCTGATATTTCATAAGCTAGATTGATACTGTTATTCATTGAAGGGTTATCATAACCTTTGAAATGTTTGGTGAAGGCTTACAAACCTTCTACCTTGCAAGATGCACTAAGCCAAACCAGAGACTTGCAAGACTCTATTCCAAGGACCAAATTTCCTCCTAGGACTCTTGGTCCTACTCAGTTCAAGAATCAAAGGAAACCCATGAAGAGTCCTTCTAGAAATTTTAGAAAGGAGAACTATGCTAAGGATCAAGATGAATTGAGAAGAAGGAATTTGTGCTTCACCTGTCAAGAGCCATGGGTTCTAGGAAATATATGTGCTAAAGGAAAGGCACAATACATTGAATTTTACTTAGAGAGAGAAGCCGAGGAAGAAGAATAAGAGGCCCCAGTAGATGCAGAAGTGGCCTATGAGAATGCAGAAGAAGAACCTACTCTTGAGGTGAGAAAGATTGCAGTACTCTCAAGAGTCCCTCGCTTCCATACACTCAGATTCAAAGGAGTGGTACAAGGACGATCAATCATTGTGTTAGTGGATGGAGGAGCAACACATAACTTCATTGATTCAACTCTGGTTGAAAGGAGGAAGCTACCTACTGAAAAGGTTGGAGGCTTCATTGTTATCATTCCAGGTAATCATTCTATGAACTGTTGTAGATGGATTCCTAAATTGAAAATTTCTATAGGATAACATGCTATTATAGATAGATTTTATGTTGTGGATGTGGCTGATACTAACATGGTATTAGGAGTACAATGGTTGTATTACATTGGAAAGAATTCAATAGACTACCAAGTTCCTGAAATGGTCTTCAAGGGAGAAGATGGAAAGGATCTAGTGTTGAGAGGGATCAACACATATCCAAAGCAAGTGTTAAGTACACACAGTATGAGATCCATACTAAGGCATGGAGACATTGAGTGGGATGCAGAATGCCTAATCACCACCAAGGGAACCTCATTGGAAGTAGCCCAATATCCAGAAGACATTCAGAAGTTTCTCCAAAAGCATAAGAAGGTGTTTGGGGAACTTCCTCATGGTAGGCCACCCGATAGAGGAGTGGAGCATAGTATTGAATTATATATAGGAACCTCACCTATCAAGGTCCACCCCTACAAGCACCCAAAACGATTCAAGGATGATATAGAGTGAACCATCAAGTAGTTGCTTGACTTGGGATTCATTAGACGAAGTTCAAGTCCTTTTTCCTCATCGATAGTACTTGTGAAGAAGAAATATGGGACCATGAGGATGTGCATAGATTAAAGAGCTCTCAGCAAGAATACTATTAAGTACAAATATCCTATTCCAAGGATTGATGAGCTTATGGATGAGCTCCATGGTGCTAAGTACTTTTCAAAGATTTCCCTTCGATATGGTTACCATCAAATCAACATGAAAGAAGAATACCTCCAGAAGACAGCCTTCTGGTGTCACCATGGACACTTTTAGTTTCTGGTTATGCCTTTTGGCCTAACCAATGCACCTACAACTTTTCAATCTTGCATGAATAGAGTATTTAGCAGGCATCTCCCTAAGTTTGTACTTGTTTTCTTTGATGATATATTGATATATAGTAGAACTTGGGAAGAGCATTTGCATCATTTGGATATTGTACTAACAATATTGGCAGATCAATATTTTTATACAAATCTAACCAAGTGTGAATTTGGAATGACTGACATTTTGTCTCTTGGTCATGTGATTGGGCAAGATGGTGTTAAAGTTCAAATGGAAAAGATCCAAGCCATTCTATATTGGCCAAGTCCTAAAAATATCATTGAATTGAGAGCTTTTATTGGACTATGTACCTACTACCGAAAGTTTGCCAAAGGATTTTCCAAGTTGACATCCCCTTTGACAGACCTCACTAAGAAAGGAGCTTTCCATTGGTTAGAATAATCTAAGCAAGTGTTCAACATAGTGAAGGAGGTAATGAGCAGTTGTCATGTTCTTGCATTGCATAGCAAAACCTAGTCATCTTGGAACTTTCGCTATAAATCCATTTATGTGAAGGTTCAGGATTTGAAACTTTTACATGCTGAAGATAACATCCCCCTGTACCTTGTGTCCAAAGCATGGTATCTGATTCGTTGTACTTTTTGTTTTATGATCCATACAAATTAGGATTTTTGCCTCTTCCAGATCTCAATCATAAACAGGTGACCTAGGGAAAAAGGTCACAACTTGGGATAGGAAGCTCCAAATGTAATTCTGTAAAAAGTGTCAGTAAAAGAACGGACTATAGTTTGGTAGGTCCAGGTTTCAGAGGCCGAAGTTGAACCAGGGACACATGGCACTCCATACAAGTTCGCTATCATGTTTCATCCCATAAACAGGTCATGTTGAAACACTTGGAATAAATCTCACTTGGAGAATCCAATTGATATCAAACCTATGGGGTTGGAAATATAACAGGATAGGATACCACAGGATGAATGTTCAGACCCTGAGGATCCGAAATTGATGGGTTACACTAGAAATATTACTGTCAATTTTGGAAGGTCAAATCTTGGAATCTCCACACCAGTTCTCATCCAGTTCTCATCATTTAAGTGGTAAGACCTAAAAATTTATATTTCCATTTGAATTAATCTTTAAGATGTCTCGCCACACCAATATTGAGGATAAGCTTGAAGGGGCTGATAACTTCCAAGCATGGAAGTATAGGATTGGGTAAATCCTAGAAGAGAAGGAATTGGATACCTACATAAGTCAAGAGGTTCCAGTTCTAGAGGAAGATGAGGCTAAGGCCTTACATAATAAGAACCTGGTCAAGGATAAGAGAATCATTGCTGATTCTATCAAATACCACCTCATACCCCATGTGTCTTCCCTAAATACACCTAAGGAGATGTTTGACTCCTTAACCAAGTTGTTTGAAGGAAAGAATATAAATCGGAAGATGACACTGCGGAATCAATTGAAAGGGGTAAAGATCCAGAATGGAGAGACCATTCAATCCTGCTTTACCAAGGTCTCTCAAATCAAAGAAGAAATTGAAGCTGTGGATGAAGTAGTGGAGAATGGAGAAATTGTGATGACCACATTGAATGGCCTACCTCGGTCATGGGACTCCTTCATCCAAGGAATCTGTGCAAGAAAGAAATTGATCTCTTTCAGTAGACTATGGGAGGAATGCTCACAAGAAGAAGCTAGGCTTGTGGCCCGAGAAGAGAAGATGGGAAGTGAAGACCAAGCTCTTACAACACACACCAAGAAAGGTAAGTTCAAGAGGGAGCAACCTCATCACAATAAATCTTCTCACTTCCATCAAAAGAAGAAATATCTCTCTCGCATTAGATGCTACCCTTGTGATGAGAAGGGACACTATGCCTGAGAATGTTGCAAGAATAAACAAGTCCTCAACAACAACAACAACAAGAAAAACAAGAAGAGATATCATGCTCATGCTACTGAAGATGATGAACCTCCCAGGAAGAAGGCTAGAAAATAAAGTGAAGACTCTTCAAGTGACGATTAATATGTTCTAATCTCTGCTCTCACAGGTACTGTTACACATGGGTGTAATGATTGGCTTATTGATAGTGGGGCTTATAAACACATGACGAGATTTAAATAATCTCTTATGGACTTATCTGAACATGAGTCACCTCATAAGGTAAAACTTGGGGATGACTATCAATACCCTATAAAAGGAAGTGGTGAAGCCTCCTACAAGCTAGACTCTGGGAAGTCTTTAAAAATGCAAGATGTTCTATATGTACCTGGACTCAAGAAGAATCTTCTTTCCATATCATCTATAGATGCAAAGGGAAGAGAGTTGCATTTTTGGATGGCCAAGTACTCATGTGGCCAAAAGGTAAGAACATAGATGATGCAGTATTGATTGGAGAGCAAGAGGGAGGATTACACAAATTGAAGGGACAACCTGAACATGCCATGGTACATGAATCTATGGAGCCAAGTGAACTTTGGCATAGAAGGATTGCACATGTGCACTATAGAGCACTACCAATTGCAAGCAAAGCAGTAGAAGTTATGCCTGAAATCCAGTCAAAGCATGAAGGTGTTTGCAAAGGATGTGCAAAAGGAAAGAACACAAAGAAGGCATTTACAAGCAGTGAAAGCAAGGAAAAAGGAATCCTGGAGATTATCCACTCCGATGTATGTGCTCCGATGTAATTCAATTTTTCTGAGTGGGTATGTATATTATGATGATTTCTCTAGGAAGACTTGGATTTGTCTCTTGAAAAACAAAGCAAATTCAAGGAATTCAAAGCCTTGATAGAAAATCAAATTGATAAAGAGATCAAGACCTTTCGATCCGACAATGGCGGAGAATTCACTTCAGGAGACTTAAAGAAGTTATGCAGTGATTCAGGGATTAAGAGGGAGTTGACCACTCCTTACAATCCACAACAAAATGAGGTTGGAGAAAGGAAGAATAGAACAATCATGGAAGTAGCACGAGAAATGCTTCATGACCAAGATATTCCTATATGGGAAGAAACAGCAAGGACAACTGTATATATACAGAATAGAACACCACACAGGATACTTGACAACGAGACTCCAGTAGTTCCTGCAAGGAAGCAAAGATTGAGAGGGAGTCCACCAAACAACCAAACAAAGATAAGTATTTGAATTGTTATTTCCTGTATATATGATTACTTAAATGATGTTGTTCAGTAATGCACATACTTATGAGTTAGGATGTATATTATGCATTTTTGAAAAGTTGCATTAATGAACAAAATAATACTAATATGCAAGTAATGGGTAAGTGGCCTATGGTACTGTACAACATTCCATTGCTACTTATCTAGAATGAAACCTCTTTGCTGACATGTTGGGATTTTTGCACACTCTTAACAATGTTCTGGTAGAGATGGAAGACATCTAGAAAGTTACAGGATATGGAAAAATGTTGTATTGAAGCATTGGCTAAGATAATTGCATGACTGTATGACATATGTCCTTATGTGTAAGATTTTGTTCTAAAAAATATGAGATGTTTCTAATCATGCAATTGAATTTGACTTGTAGGAAAGATCGTGTACAATCACCTACAAAAGAAGGACAACGACATTTGTTCCAGCAACGAAGTTCAAGAAAACTACCTATTGAAGAATCTAAAGTTCCCGGGATCTGGGATGCAGTAATGGAAGGATGCCATGATCGAGGAGTACCAGTTGATCATGAAGAATGATGTTTGGGATGTGGTCCCAAGACCAGAAGGGAAGTCTATTGTGACTTCCAAGTGGATCTACAAGATCAAGCATGCTGCAGATGGCAACATAGAGAAATACAAGGCAAGGTTTGTGGTTCATGGCTTCTCCCAGAAAGAGGGGATAGATTATGAAGAAACTTTTGCACCTGTAACCAGATACACTTCCATCATAACAGCACTTGCTATGGCTACAATAATGAAGTGGAAGATACACCAGATGGATGTCAAGAAAACTTTCTTAAATGGTGTAGTCGAAGAGGAAGTGTATGTGGAGCAGCCACTTGGTTTTGAGACACATGACAAGGAGTCATATGTGTGCAGATTGAAGAAATCCTTTTATGGCTTGAAGCAAGCACCTAGGACATGGCATGATAGGATAGACAACTTCCTGTCCAATTTGGGATTTACCAAGAGTAAAGCAGATTCCAACCTTTACTACAAGGTTGAGGAAAACAATCCAATGATACTCCTACTACATGTGGATGACCTGTTTCTGACAGGTGAGGATAGGTTGATTGTCGACATGAAGAGGAAGCTTGCTGCAGAATTTGAGATGAAGGAATTAGGTATGATGCATTACTTTCTAGGTATGGAGGCATGGCAGGGTGCAGATGGAATCTTCCTTGGATAAGGGAAGTATGCAGTAGAGATACTGAAGCGGTTCGGGATGATGGACTGCAAGGCCATGGACACACCTATAGCATCGAACCTGAAGCTATTGAATGATGCTTCATCAGATTCGGTTGATGCCACGATGTATCTTCAAATGATTGGGTCCTTGATGTACCTGACGAACATGAGACCATATATTTTCTTTGTGGTGAACACGTTGAGCCAATTTCTGACAGATCCTAGACATCTTCACCCTGATTGCTGTAAAGTATATTCTGAGGTACCTAAAGGGTATGGTTGATTATGGGATCAAGTATGATGCGAATCAAAATTTTAACCTGAAGGGTTATGTTGATTCAGATTGGGTAGGTAGTGCTACAGATAGGAAGAGCACTTCGGGGTGCTACCTCAGTATGGGATCAAGTGTGATCTCTTGGTTTAGCAGGAAGCAGTCCTGCGTAGCACTGAGTACAACTGAAGCAAAGTATGTCGCAACTTGTTTGGCTAGTTGTGAGGTAGTATGGATAAGGAAGCTACCGTATGATTTGTTTGAATTCCAGTTGGATGCTACCTGTATCTTCTGAGACAACCATAGTTGTGTGAAGTTGTCTGAGAACCCTGTGTTCCATGACAGGTCGAAGCACATCGAGATCAAATATCACTATATCAGGGATATGGTGCATAGAGGAGCAATGAAGCTCCAATATGTTGCAACGGATGAGCATATTGTAGATGTGTTGACCAAACCACTAGCCAGAGTGAAGTTCAAGTACTTCAGAGAGAGGCTTGGTGTTCTTCAGATAGAAGATACTTCAAGGAGGAAGTGATGGGACACATTTGCAGAAGCCATTCCAAGCATGGTGGTAGGAGGATACTTCCCATGGCTGTGGATGTAAGTGTTGTGTGATGAGCATTAGGACGATGCTATGAAGATGATCAGGATGATGATGTGATGATGATGTGCATTAGGATGATGTACTATATGATGATCATTAGTATGATCATGAGTATTAGGATGATACTTCGTGGCCATGGACAGGTTGTGCAGGTGCATGTAATCAGTCCTAGATATCCGGACAGGTTGTGCTAGGCACGTAAAAGATCCTGGGATTCTCTTTAGAGATCTTGCAGGTTGCAAGACACTCTTTTAAGGTTTTGAAAGAATCGCATGTAATCAGTCCCAGATATCTGGACAGGTTGTGCTAGGCACGTAAAAGATCCTGGGATGCTCTTTAGAGATCTCGCAAGTTGCAAGACACTTTTTAAGGTTTTGTGAGTTCACATGTAATTAGTCCTAGAGATCCAGAGAGGTTGTACTAGGAACATAAAAGATCTTGGGATGCTCTTTAGAGATATTGTAGGTCGCAAGACACTCTTTTAAGGTTTTGTGAAGGTCACATGTAAAAGGTCTTGGGAGATCCGATAGGTTGAGCAGTAAGCTCAAAAAAGTCTTGGGATGCTCTTTCAAGGTTTTGTTGACACACATAATCAACCCTAAGGATTCCACAAGATGGAAAGATATGATGAAGACCTACAGGAGGCTAGGCCTACAACCAACATGAAAAAGGGATGGCTTTGTAGAACTTCCTATAACGAGAAGAATTGAGAGATAGCACCAGTGATCGAGATGACGAGTATAGCAGCAGTGACAATGATGCTCCATGATCCAGTGGCGATGATCCAGCTCCAGAATTGAAGACTTGTGCGTATGTGTATTGATGACCTGTGTCAAGAGAATACCCTTCTAGTTAAGAGGGAGTGTTGATGTATTTGTAACTTCAGAAGATATTCACTTGTATATTGCATTTTTAATTTATTGTATCCCCAACGGAGATGTATTATTCCTCCTATTGGAAGTGTCATCATTTGCATTTGCAAGTGTTGCAAGTTACATTGTAAGTGTCGTAACTTATATTTGATGGGTTATTAGACCACCGGTGTGGGGTTGGCCATGTATGAGTCATGTGGATGGGTTATTAGGCTTCCTTAGGAAGTCGACCCAGTTAGGGTTAAAGGAAGGTCAAGTCATTGTATAAATAGAGAGTGTGTGTCTCTCATTCTATTCATTCACTCACTCATCCAACTCGCATAATTGAGAGAGAGGAGAGTGCACAAGTGGAAGAGGAGTAGTTGTTGAAGACATCTATCTTTTGGGGTTTGATCTTTGTGATCTTTGTGATATTTGTATTGGTTCTTATTCTATCTCTGAGGAAGTTGCGGGGTTTTTCACCTTCTTGGTTTTCCCCGATGAAATGCTTTGTGTCCATTGTCTCTTGTGATTGTTATGCTGTGCATGTTATTCTCTTAGCGATCCTAGATAGTATTGAATGAAATTATCGATAATTTAACAAAAGTGAAAGAAGAAATTGACAAAATGCTTGAGGTGGGAATCATTGAACCAGTAGAAGAATTAGAATGGATAATTCCCATGGTAATTCAAGACAAGAAAGCTAAAGGTGAAACCAAAATTTGTGTGGATCTCAGAAAATTGAATGATGCATCCCTCCATGACCCATTCCCTTCTCCATTCACATACGAAGTGATAGATAACGTAGGTGGACAAGAGGCATACTCTTTCACTGATGGATGTTTTGGCTACCATCATATCAGAATTGTTACAAAAGACAGACACAAGACTACATTTGCTACTGAATGGGGATCATTTTAGTACATTGTTATGCCTTTTGGATTGAAAAACACACCTGCTATATTTTCAAGGGTGGTTGTAGCTGCATTTAAGGATAGTATTCATAAATTATTAGAAGTTTATTTTTACGACTAGACAGTATTTTTCCTTTTGAAGGACCATCATGCAAACTTAAGAATGATGTTAGCAAAGTGTAGACAATATCATATTTCCTTGAACTTGAAGAATTGCGTCTTCTATGTTCCTTATGGTATTTTATTGGGACACATAGTATGTAAGCAAGGATTGATGCTCGATCTAGGGAATACAACGATCATAGTAAATCTTCCAGCACCTAATTTAGTTAAGCAGATACACACTACATTGGGGCACACAGGATACTATAGAAAATTCATTAAAGGATATGCGTAGATCACTACACCTATGGAGAAACTATTGAAGAAAGAAGCGAAGTACAATTGGATTGAATATTTCTTAAAAGGATTGGACACGCTGAAAGAGAAAATGGTTACAGCGCCTATTCTCATCTTTCCTAACTGGAATAAGCCATTTCATGTACATGTAGATGCTTCATCTATAACACTTGGCATTGTATTATCACAACCAGGTGAGCGAGGCATCGATCATCCCATTGCATTTTCAAGCAAAAAGTTATCTTCAACAGAAAATAATTATACCACAACAGAAAGGGAAGGCTCAACCATGGTGTACGCATTGTAGAAGTTTAGACACTATCTGCTAGGTTCGCATTTTTGTATGTTCACTGACCATTCAACTTTGAAGTACTTGGTCAATAAACCAATGTTAGGGGGGAGAATATGGATATGGATTTTACTATTTCAAGAATTTATTTTGAAATCATTATGAATCCAGGAAGATTGAATGCAGGGCATGACCATCTTTGAAGAATCGAGTTAGGAGAACATATTAATTTGGAGGATAATCTACCAGATGCATAGTTATTTTCTATCCATATAGCAGATGACTAATTTAGATATATTGTAGAATTTATAACTACAAGATTAGAACCTACAGAACTTACTACGCAGTAGAAGAAACAATTAGTGGTAAGATTTGTTGACTTTACCGTAATTGCAGGAAAATTATACGAACTGGGACAAGATGAAGTATTACGTAGATGCGTACTAGAACATGAGAGACCTATCATACTCGTTGAAGCACATTCAGGTGTATCTGAAGGACACTACGCAGGAAGAGATACTATGCATAAATTTTTGAGAGTAGGACTATGGTGGCCTACAATACACAAAGATTCAAAAAAATATTACTGGAATTGTGATGTATGCAAGAGAACAGGGAAGCCATATCGTAGAGATGAAATTCCATCGATGCCACAATTGACATTGCAAGCCTTTGATAAATGGGCTATTGACTTTGTGGGACCTATTAACCCACCAGGAAAGAGAACTGGCTAAAGATATATCATCACAACTACAAATTATCTAACCATATCGGAAGAGGAAAAACTAGTGAAGTACTGTAGCGCAGTTACAATAGTGCAATTTATTTTTGATAACATCTTGAAAAGTTTTGGATGTCCAAATATTCTAATGAGTGATCAAGGAACCCATTTTATAAATAAGACTATTGAATCTCTAATAGAATAATTTCAGATCTACCATCATAAGAGTACACCATACCATCCATAAGCTAATGGCACTGTAGAAGCCTTTAGTAAAGTATTGGAGAATGCATTTTTCAAAGTATGCAATACAAACATGGATGATTGGGATCTTAGAATATCAGCAATATTATGGGCATATAGAACAACTTGTAAAGAGTTGATAGGTCATACACATTTTAGATTGGTATATGGACAGGAAGCTACCATGTCCATGGAATACATAGTCCCAAGCTTGAGAATTGCAACATTCACAGATATGGCTGATGATGAGACAATGGATGAAAGACTATTATAGTGGGTTGGATTGGAGGAAGACCGATTCATTGCAGGGTTTCACCAACAAGTGTAGAAAGATAGAGAAAATGTATGGCATGATAGACACATCAAGCACAAATTATTCCAGGTAGGAGACCTTGCCCTCCTCTATGATAGAAAATTTATGAAATTTCCTGGAAAATTAAAAATGCACTGGTTAGGGCCATACATTCTAAAAAACGTTACAAATGGTGGTGCAGTTCAGTTAGCCACATTACTTGGAGAAAACTTGCAAGGTCATGTCAATGGGAGTAGATTAAAGCTTTACAGGGATGGACCTAATCCTACAGGTATCCGTTGAGAAATGAAAGAAAGTTTTAAGTGTCAAGTGTAGTTGAAATTGGACACTAAAACAGAGGTCCGAGTCTGAACACAACAGTTTTGTTAAAATGTGCAGTTTTACAGTATATGAAGATGTGCTGCGAAGCACACATAGAAAGATAAGTTGTGAAGTAAAAGAAGGGAGTAGTATTGTGAAGTTCAAATAAAAGAAGGGGATTGTGAATTGAACCTCTCCATTCACCTAACCGCCAGTGAAGTTAGAGGAAACTAGCCATTACAGTTTTTGTTGGAAAGTAGTCGTTATACAGTAACTTTTGGGAACCGTATTTTTTGGCTTTTAAGGCATATTCATCCATTGAAGACAAATTAAATGAAAGGAACAAACCAATATATAAGCATGATTTGGCCATGGAAATGGCATTTAATGATAATTTATCCATTTTTTGGAGCGCCTTACTGTCACTGTTCCTATAAATAGTAAATCCCACATAGTTACTAGTTTTACTGTGACTTTTATTTTTTACTGCATGTAATTTCCGAGATTTTTACCAGTCAAGAGAAAGAGTAATATGATAGTGTATGTCTGAACAAGAAATCCTATAAGAGATATTAAGAGAATTCTGACACTCTAGTTTGGAAGGATTCATGAAAACACTAGTGAAGAAAGTAGTCCCAGAGAGAGGTGGAACCTCTAGAGTTTCACCGTGAAATATACCAGAGCAGAAGCAGAAAGATAAGCAAAAGGCTATTGAGTAAGAGAAGCCGAAGGATGCATAAATTCCAAATCCATTTCCACCACAACAACCTTGCGAAAGGCCAATTCCGCTCATACCTGAGTACATCCCTCCAAGAAGAGATGCTGCACCAGTTGTGATACTCACGAAGAATCGACAGTACGAGATCTCGCTGCCACCCATGCCAATTCATGTTAGAGAGAAGAACTTGCTAGGAAAGATTCTAGAATGCAAGTTCGTAGATCATGAATTGCTGCATGAGACAAAGTATCCACAGTTTTAGTCGGACTAGTATATGGGTAGACATTATGGTGAAACTAGTAAGAAAACAAAAATTCAAGCGCGAGACAGGATTTCTCCATTACAACCATCAGGATTGTTGAATTTGCTGCGAATTCCACATTTTGATAGGATCCCAGAGCTCACAACAATTGTGCAAACATTGCTTTCATGTATGCACCAGGGTTACTTGTTGTTTGACCGCAAGATTGATATCAACATAGACCTCATTTACAGAATTACGCACTTGAACAAAAGAGTTGTTGACCTCGCAGTAGAGTTCATAGGCAAAAACAAAGACAAAGAGCTTGCAAAGAGAATGAAGAATGAATTTGGCTTGGTCAAAGGAACCTGTGGATATCAAACAAATGGAATCAAGGATTTCATTATGAAGTTCACAGTTCAACTGCTTGCAAGAAAAGTACTAAGGAAATGCAGACCGACCGAGGTGTCAACCACTGCAATCTCCTTAGCTACGAAGGCCAAGGATGGAATCTAGTATAATTGGGCAAGATACCTTTTGAATGAGTTCCTAGATTATGTTCCAGATACGCAAGATAATGGACATCAATTCCATTATAGTTGGTTGTTAGTCTTGATCGTGTTCATAGGTAGGAAAGAGCCTAAGTATCAACAGAATGTACCGGTGTTCATTGCAGATTTCCGTGGACCCATATTTGTGAACATGTGGGCCAATTATAAGCTAGACAGACAAAAGGTAAATAATATACAGTTGTATACATATTATGAGCAGTTATGTGAAGTAATCCAGCACACTTCGTGTATCCCTAAGGAAATAACAAAAACATATATTCAAGATATGAGATTCAAATACGACATTCACTCTATTTTTATTCAACCGAGAGAACCAAATAACCCAGAATGGTTTGAGGGACAATACCAACTGGATGCGCAGAAGATTGACCTTATCATTGAATATTGGCTTCCCGAATGGAATATTGATGCACCAGAGACATTGATCACTACATCAGAGGAAAGCGCAAATGAAAGTGGCACCTAGGACCAAGGAAAAGAGCCAAAAAGTGGTCAAGATCAGGAACAAGATCAAGGACAAGAACAACAACAAACTATTGATTTTCCAGTAGGAGAGAAGAGGAAGAATCCCAACACACTAGTGCCAGAGGGATCGCAAAGGAAGAGGCAGAAAGAAACTAAGACTCTGCTCATTGCACAGTTGCATGATGATGATTACAATTACATCACAGCCCAATTCAATAAGCATCTTGAAGAGACAGTCGCATTGAAAGACAACAAGCAAGAGGAAATCCAAGCGAGCATGATAGAGAGCATCGTAGAACTCAAGAGTATGGTGGCAAGAGTAGAACAAGTCCAGCGAGATCTAGTAAGAGAATCAAAATCCAAAGACAAGATAGGGGAGTCCAGCTAAAGAAAAAGAAAAGCATCAGCTTTATTGATGTGACCCCGGTTAGTCCACATTGAGCCGATGAACGTGTTATTCTCATCTGATGAACTTACTCAAGGTGCGAAGCAACTCACACATTTGGATATAAAAGTAGGAATGTTTCCCATTGAACGAATGTATAATCTAGATTTGCAAGTTGTGGAGGAAATTAGAGATAGAGATATGATCTCATATAACCAGCATCTGAAGCTGGAAGATAGCTATAAGGAGATGAAGAATGAATGCGCGTTGAAGACAAATGAGCTACCAAATGATCAAGAGAAGTAGAAAAAGATGAATAAAACCATATCCAAAGTCTGTGTGAATATCCCAAACTATGAAGGAGATCCTAAAGTGGAAGCAACCATCCTAAAGATTGGTGCTGTCGTGGACAATCTCAAAGCGCAAATGGAAGATATGGAGATTGGCTACAAAGAGAAGATTGTTGAATTAGAGTCTCGGAAACAACCTGGTACTCCACTAGATGTGAAAGAAGCGAGATCCAAAGAGCTGAAGGAATCAATAGAAAACATCTCTGCAAAAGTTGCGAGGTGTCAAGACTTGCTGGAAGAAGTCACTAAGGTTTGGGCTATACTGCAAGAGGATCCCGAATTACAAAAAATTCAGGATGAAGTTCAGAAGAGATAGAAGGACCTTGATTCTATGAACACAACCATGAAGGATTTGTCTCCAAGGAAAAGGATCTAGAAGTTTGCACAAACGAAAGAGCTTTAGAAGGAACTGAAGGCACTAAGGATGAAGGAAGCTGAAACTTCATCGAATTTACATCCTATGAAAGAAGAATCACTGCCACTCTCTGAATAAATCAAGGATAAATTGGAAGAGCTCCACATGACAGAGAGTATAGTAAAGGATCAAATGCAAGAACCGATATCAGTAATGATGCTCGAAACGATCAAACAATTTGAGCAAGAGAACAAGGAAGCCGTTGCAAATTTGGGTGCAACTTTTCAGGAATTCACTGTGAAGATGAACATCCCAAGTGATGCACAGGTAAAGAAGCCCAGTTTAAGTGGCTCGGGGATGAGCCACAAGTAAGTGTTAGGTTCCTCCTGGGTACAGTCCAAGTACAAGAAGTTTTGATGAAGAGACTCCATAGTTTTGGGAGAAGAAACTCAACAATTCTCAGGAGGAGGGTATGGAGCGAAGTGAAGTTGACAACAAAGGACTTGTCCCCTCAGTGAAGACCAAGTACTAAGGAAAACCAGATGTAGTTGAAGAAGTTAAGGATGAAGGGGAGAAGTGACAGCTACAGGAGAAGATATTAAAGAAGCGGAATGGTGCAAAGGATGTGCCAATATAGATTCAGAGCTGCACAGTTAGAATTGCACTATTAGAAGAAGCGTTAGAGTAAAAAAAAGTGACACAAAAGGACACTAGAGGTGCAGCAAAGTTAAGACAAAGTGTGGTCGACATGAGAACCATGTTGTTTTTGGTTTAAGGGTACTATGGGGGTTGTCCGATAGTTATTGTAATATGTGACCTTCGGTCACATCTATATATATGAGAAATTTTTTATATCGAAGGGTTGGAAGATCTGAGAAGGTTAGAGACATTAGAGACCGAGATCTAGTCTGAGAGAGATAGAAGAGAGAAAAGAATCTGCAGTTGAGTGCGCAAACTGGAACTATTACCCCTTCCAAGTAATATAACAACAGTTCCCATGGATGTAGCTCCCATCTGGGGGGTGAACCACATAAATCCATGTGTTATTTGTATGGATCTATGATGTGTTTTATGTTCATGTTATGGTATGTTTATGTATTTGATTTCATATGTATGTAAATGGAAATCATATGCTAAGTAAGAGGAACACATGTGTATGAATGTTGTAAAGTAACATTAAGTATGATAAATGCATAGTTATAAGAGTAACGATAACAGTGATTAAGTGAAGTCTGTAGGTTTTTGATAACTACGAAGTACACAGTCACATGTTGGCATTGCTATGTTAAGTGTATGCTAACAAGGAATGTGCTGCGAGTTCAAGAATTCACATCCGCGAATCACCACGGTTACAGAAACCTGATTCTATAACCCCCCATACTTCACTTTGAATGAGACGTCAATCTGTTTGTAGGTTGATGTCGAAAGGGGATTTTGTTGGGTCTACAAGAACCTCGCCGAACCCGGGTCGACCCCAAGATTAAGTAAGTAAACCAACAAGGTCTTCATTCAATTTAACTATTCCATAGTGCCTTCATTCATAAGATATTAACGACTGCCCCTAATTTCACTATATATTGATCAATACCTACCGAAACCCTTTCATTGAGCCCCCCTCCAAATACATATTTCCAGTTGAAAACCCCTATTTTTATGAGATATTCCTTGCTTTTACTAGATACCCCTTTTTATACAACCCAAATACCTATAAAAACCCGATATCCTACTCCTCCCCCTAGCCAATACCTACAATACATTGACCTTATTCTTCACAATTAAAAAAAAAAACCTTTATGAATGAATGTGATAAGATATTGGTCAACAAGGTGAATCCCTTGTGCTTAGAGGAGACAACAAGTTTTTGTTGGCCTCCACTTTGTACTATGGTTCCTTGCTTAAGCTTAAATGCATTTTTTGCTAAGGTGTGGGCTTTCATGTTTTGATCATGACAAATGTGCATTAGATTTGCTTCAGGAATGTGTTGTAAGGTGTCAATAATACACGTGTGAATTCGTCCAATGATTCTATCGACTAATTCCTCTTTTTTACTTGTATGAGTAATCTCCAAGAGGGATTCCATGAGAATGATGGCCTTTTGGATTCTTGATGAGACAATGAATTCTATCCAAAGGTATTATTGATGATGCTTTGCTTGAATGTTAGTTTCTCATCTGAGGCCCATTCATAGGTTAAATCTGTATTTCCATCAGGATCAAGAATGATTCCCCCACACCTCTCTCCCTGAGATTACCTTTAGAATATCCATAAAAAATACTGCATGATAGTTGATATTAGAGATTCATTTTTAAAAAATTTCAGTAGTCATGTCTAGTTTCCAAGGATGCCTTATTGTAAGAGCATTCGCTTGGGATTTCTGCTATTGTATATTTTTAGGGAGAGCGGTTGTGATCCAACATTTTTCATTTCTATCAAAGTTTCTTTATGAAAATTTGAGGTACCTTTGACTATTATTGCTTCGCTAAGCAATTCCTTAGATTTTGTAGCTATTTTGATTTAGGTGGTGCCCGTTGAATAATTTTTTTTTCTATTCCTAGAGGTCCACACTTTCCAACAAACATATTTTGGCATAGCTTCCTTGATATCGATCTTTCCAGGTCAGAAAGAGTCCACTCCAATTATTTGGAAGATTGACTATTGAATGGATTTCCTTTACCATGTGAAACCATACTTGCTTGGTGATTTTACAATTGAGGAAGAGATGCTTTGATGTTTGTTCTTCTTCTTTGCATATAATACATCGAGATGGACCATACATTTTTATCTTCTAAATATTTTCCATTGTTAGAACTTTATTTTGACCTAACACCCAACAAAATGTATTTATCTGGTAGCTCATCCAGATACCATATTTTTTCCCATATTCTAGAAAATGGGGGGTGTGGTTGTTCTAGATGTAGCTTGTCATGTCCTTCCTTCACCGTGTGCAATCCCCATTTACCACATCCTCTTCTATCCTTACTTTTTATGCTTAGTGGGACAGTTCCTTGTAAGTATTTTAATAAGAGATCAAGGCCTTCTCTAATGGTTCTGGCAATTGCATTATTTTCAATTTAAGCCACTTTCCTTCATTGTCCCATTATGAAAGATCATATGTATTCATTATTCCTTTTCTCTTGTAGATAAATATTTAGACTTGATAGTCCTTCCCCGTTTTCTAGAAGCACCCATCCGATTATACTATCATTCCATAAGTTGATTTATTTACCATTTCCTGGAATCTAGTACAATCCATCATGAATTAGTTTTCCGGCTAGTTTACATAGCCTCCATAATTTAGAGGTTCATCTACTTCCAATTCATAGTTATCTAAACATCTATGCATGGATTTTGTTAGGTATTTTTTAAGAAGAATTTCCTTCTAGAATTCCTTTTCCATTGTGACCATGCGCCATAGAAATTTTGCTCCCATAGCTAGGTTCATTACCTTTGGGTCACGCACACCAATTCCTCCATTGTTTTACGGACCCTTTACAATCTCCCAGTTGACTAGGTGATTTTTTTTATTTGATTTTCCTCCTTGCCATAGAAAATTTTGAAGAGTTTTGATTAAGAATGTCATTACCCCTACAAGTGAAAGAAGAGAAGTGCATTGAAATATAGGGAGAGAAATTAGTAATGAGCCGATTAGAACAATTTTGCTCATTGGGTTTAACCATCTCATGCCCTAGTTTTGTATTTTTTCCTTTATTTTTTGTCATATTTTCTCCCATTCTGTAGATTGAATTCCTTTGTATGAAATGGGGATTCCTAGATATTTGAAATATGTCTAATTCCCGTCTCCCATAAACGAAAATACACGAGATATGTTTTGAAGGAGAAGAGGAGGGAAATTCCATCCAAATATTTTACTCTTTCCCTCGTTTACTTTACCCCTCGATGCCTCAATAAAGTATTCCATAGAGTATTTAAATATTTTGGCATTGTTCACCAAAGCTCCTTCCAAGAATACTGGATCATTTGTAAACTGCTCATATTTGACAACTTTAACTCCCCTTGCTATGGTTATTCCAAGGAGATTGTTGTCTTCTTGATCCTTTAATAATCTTCTACCTAATGTCTTGGCCATTATAATGTAAAGGAAGGGAGAGAGTGGGAATCCCTATCATAAGCCCCACAAATCTTGAAACAAATTTGTTGGCCTTCCATTTACCAAGGGCATGATACAAGTTCGCCTTATGCATGCTTCAATCCATTTAATAAAGTGAGGGGAGAACCCAAATCACTTCATAAATGCAAAGAGAAGGTATGCCTGACCCAATCAAAAGCATTTTCCATATCTAGTTTAATTTCCATCCATGCTTCCTTTTTTGTAACACTAGAGTGTATAGCTTCCTGCACTAACACAATATTGTCAACAAGTTATCTTTTCACAACGAATCTTCCCCTCTCTTCAGAAATGATCTTGGGTAGCAATTATTTTACCCAATTTGCCAATATTTTGGTGAGTATTTTGTAAGAGGACTTACATAGAGAGATTCTTAATCTTGTAAAGGAATTAGGCTTAGTGTATTTTGGGATTAATGTCAAGAAAGTAGAGTTTGTGGACCCTCCAATCTTGTCTCGTCCTTGCGTCCAATTTAGCATCCTGCATACGTCTCTTTTGGTTGTGTGCCAAAACACTCGATATATATAAGTGAATTGTAAACCCATTCGATCTTGGTGCTTTGTCAAGTTTGAGCCCCTTTATTTCCGCTATCACTTCTTACTCATCTACCGGTTTATCTAATATATGATTTTCTTCCATTGTTATTAGTTGTGGGATGCCTGATAGCATTTCTTCTTTATATATGGTCGCAACTACCCATTGTTCAGGTATATATGCTTATAGTGTTAGTGGGCCTCCTTAGGTATTGCATCAATGCCTATGATGGTATTTCTTTATGTATATTAGATTTCTCAAATTGCATTTCAATTGATGCAAAAATTCACTTGTTTATGAAAAAAACTAGTATTTTTATCTCTATATTTTAACCAGAGGGCTCTAGATTTCAATCTCTAGGTATCCACTTCTTTCCTATTGACCTCAATTAGGTTTCAGTTTAAGCATCACTCTTTTTGGAGGAGTTTTGAAATTACTTTTGTTGTTTCCATATCATTTTGAAGATGTTTCAAATATTTTTGTATCATGACTCTTATCTTATAAGGTGTTTGATAGTTGTTCTTAGCCCAATCCTTTAGAGCTATCTTAACCAATCACAACTTTTGTTCCCATATATAAGTGGGAGAACCCTCTATGTATGATCCCCATACTTCTTTAATGACTATATGAGCCTTTTCCTTATTTAACTAAAAGGAATTAAATTAAAAATGGATTGGCCCTTGAATCCCTATCCTGTCCATACTAAGCTTGATTGGCTTGTGATCTGAAAATGCAATTGGGAGGATGTAAGTTCTCACCAAATAACCTTTCTAGAGGAGAGCGCTATGAGTAAAAAATATATCTAGTCAAGAAATGATGTGACCTAGCTCAATTCTTTTGTTTGTCCATGTCTAGGTTCCTCTTCTTGGCACTATGTCCACCAAGTCAAAACATCCGATTAAGTATTTCATATTTTCACCATAGGGATCTCTTACTAATGTTCCTCCTCTTCTTTCTTTGTATGATATGGTGGTTTTAAAGTGTCCTTCAACCAGAGTACAATTTTCTTCTCTCAGCGTGTTTAAAGCCTACCAAAAATACTATTTGTGGCCATATTGTGCTAGCACATAGAAGTTACATATTTTGATTATTTATTGAGATTCTAAATCTTGTGCAAGTGGCAGAGACATGTTAGAATGGTTGTTATTGCTTAACATTTCAGCCCATTCTATTGGATCATCATCAGGAGTCTTGTGAGGCTCAAAGGGAAATAAAATGTGATACCATTATAAATATAGATATGAATTGCATTTTTTTAATCATGATGGATTATGATATATTTTCTTTAGGGATGGTACAAGCTAATGTTGGTCTCTCATGACACGTTAGTGGCAATGAAAACCTGGAAAAAAATATATATATGTTAACTTGGCGGGATGATTTGAGATACTTACACAATGAATGTGAAGATGGTGTAAAAATATGAAATGTAGGAAAATGAATTAGCTTTTTAAATATATAATTTTTATTCTTTGAAATTTTATATAAATAGGTGAAATTTGCGTTTTTCCAACATTGTTATGTTAAGCTTCATGAAAAATTTAGTGTATATGTGTTTGTTAGTGTAGCCTTGGAGTACCTAAATCATGGAATTTCTCTACAAAAAATTGTATAGGTGTAGAGAACATGTATGTCTAGTGCATGGATATTTTTTCAAAATTTATTTTCTTAATTATATATATTTTTAATTACCAAATTTAGTTTATCATTGAAATGAGAAGGCCTTTTGTTAGTGCATCCTAAAGGGGTCATAACACTATATATATATACCTCTGTGTTCTAATGGACAATATAATTTTGGTAAAAAATGCATAAGGAGAAAAAAAGTTATAGTAGAAACAAAGGAGGCATGTTTTTTAGGATTTTGGTATATGTCAAGTGAAAAATATATTAAAACTAGTAAACAATATTACCTTTAAAAACAATTATATATCTGTAATATACATAGTCATATATAGGTGGGTCTATAATTTCATTGGCAACAGATATCTGTAGCTTATAGAAAAATAATGTCAAAAACAAAGATATAGAGTGATATCCCGAAAATGAGAAGATTTCATCAATTTGTAGACAGAAGCAACAGGTTTGGAAACCCAAACCTAAATCCAAATCTACCTATTTAGAAAACATGCAATTTCCCGTGAATGTTAAAATTTGAAAAAAGTGCGCACGTATAGGATCATGTGTGCGCTTCTGGAAGGTGTGTGTGTACTTCTGGAAGGCATGCACGCTTTTTGGATGCATGCGTTCTCTTGATGATATGAAATATTTGTAAATGGGGGGAGATAATGGGATTAGGGGATGGGGAAAGGTGAT
Organism: Larix kaempferi; assembly: GCA_027924585.1. Classification (NCBI taxonomy): domain Eukaryota; kingdom Viridiplantae; phylum Streptophyta; class Pinopsida; order Pinales; family Pinaceae; genus Larix; species Larix kaempferi. Next base: position 3,217,846 of record BSBM01000052.1, on the reverse strand, counting down.
GAGAGAGGGTAATAGAGGGGAGGAGATATGGATAATAGGAAGTGGCAGAGAGGGAGTTGAAGAGAGGTGTGGAGGTATGGGGGATAGAGAAGGAGAGAGAGGTATAGAGAGCATGAGATAGTAATGGTGGTACAAAGAATCAGTGAGGGGGAGAGAGAGGTAGGGAAAATGAATAGGAGAGGGGGGGAGAGAGGGAGAGAGAGATAGGGGGGTAGAGGTAAATATAGGGGATAAGGAGAGAGAATTTTTAAAGAGATAGAGGTGGAGAGAGGTAGGGAGAGAATAAGAGGTAGATAGAAACAAAGAGGGTGATAGATATATAGACGCTAACATTGAGGCACCATATCCTTTGCAGATAAGTGGTTCTATTGTCAAGTCATTCAATTTTGTTATAATAATGTGTTCCAAGTTTGTAAAGAAGGCGGGGGAGCTGTTGTGAGTACCATCTCTTGCTTAATTACATGTTTTTTCCTTAAAACAATTGTAGCTTGGACATATCTACTTATAATATGGGGTGGCTTATGCCATATCTAGTAAGGGATAGGTAAAAGTCTCAACTAGAATTAACTAAGATGTCATCTCTATTTAGGTGCAAGTATAACATTTTTATGCTAATTGATCCAAGTCAACTTCTTTACTATTAAACATAGATTAAAATTATCTGCATGCATAAACCAACTAAGAAAGGGTAATGGCATTAATAACAGTGTATGTGTTCCACTAATTTTCAAACTTACCATCTCAGGAAATCAAGTAAAATATTCCACTTTAGTTACAGGTACTGCATATTGTTCTAGTGTAGATGATGTGCCACCAGTTGAAACAATGGTGTATTTGTTTTCTAAGAGAAGAAGATAACCAAAAAGGGTAGCTGCCTCATGTTGATGTATTTGTAACTTCGGAATGTATTTAACTTGTATATTTTATATTGTTATTGTACACATGACAGAGAGGTTATATTCCTCCGATCGGAAGAGTCATTATTATTATTTGATGGGTTATTAGACGCCCCTAGTGGGGTCGACCTAGAGTTAGGGTTTTATGGGTTATTAGACTCTCCTAGGAGAATTCGGTCCAATAGGGTAAAAAGGAAAGTGAAGTAAAGTATAAATAGAGAGTGTGAATCTCTCATTTAATCACTCACTCACTTACTCATTCACATAAGTGAGAGAGAGACAAGTTCGCACAAGTGTAGGAGGAGGAGCTGCTGGAGTCTATTTTATTGTTTTGGGGTTTTGTACTATTTCTCATTCTATCTCTGAGGAAGTTGCGGGGTTTTCTCAGTGAAATGATTTGTGTCTATTGTCTCTTGTGATTGATTTGTTGTGCTTGTTATTCTCTCAGATAAGATCCTAGATCATATTGAATTAAATGTTTAAAATCTAACATGGTATCAGAGCTAACCCGAGAACAAGACACTTTGCAGCTGCATAAGCTAGGGCTTCTTAATTTTGGGGTCTCTTCCCACATATCATCAAAGGTAGGAGGCTAGGATAACTCTCCTAAGGAAGGAACATCTTTCGGTCGAAACAGAATTTGATTCCGAGCATTTTCAGTTTTTGGCCCGTCACTGCTGCGGGAAATTAAAGCTTTTGACATAAGTGAAATTTTGGAGTTCTCTCAGTATAGGATTTCTCTCCTCATCAAAATCAAAGTTTAGAGACCAAGATCAAACTTTTTGGTTTGGAATAACCCCAGGATCTATCAAACCCTAGTTCGGGTTTTGGACCAGAAAAACCAGAATTTGATAGAAATTGCAGATCCAAAAATCACAAGTCACTTTTGAGGGGGGAATTTTTGGAGTTTTCAAAATATGAGCACACCAGCTTGCTCACCTTAGTCAATTGCATCTCCATATCCAGACAAAAGTTTGAAATTCCAAGTTTGTATTTTTAGGGTTTCTCTGTCAAACCCTATTTAGCTCCAGATCCAGTTTTAGCAAATCAAGTGGTAAGATATAAATCTTTTATTTCCATTTGAGTTTCTCATTAAGATGTCTCACCACACCAAGCTTGAGGATAAGATTGAAGGGGCTGATAAATTCCGAGCATGGAAGTATAGTATTGGGTTAATCCTAGAAGAAAATTAATTGGACACCTACATAAGTGAAGAGGTTCTAGTCCCAAAGGGAGATGAGGCTAAGGCATTACATAAGAAGAACGTGGTCAAGGCCAAAAGGATTATTACAAATTATATCAAAGACCATCTCATACGTCATGTGTCTTCTCTAAAGACACCCAAGGAGATGTTTGATTTCTTGACCAAACTATTTGAAGGGAAGAACATAAATCAGAAGATGGCTTTGCAGAACCAATTGAAGAATGTCAAGGTAGAAAATGCACAGACCATGCAATATTACTTCACAAGGGTCTCTCAAATAAAAGAACAACTTGAAGCTGTGGGAGAAGATATATAGAATGGTGAAATTGTGATGACCACCTTGAATGGTCTCCCTAGGTCACGGGATTCCTTCATTCAAGGAATTTGTGCTAAGAGGAAGCTCATCTCATTCAGTAGGTTGTGGGAGGAATGCTCACGAGAAGAAGCTCCACTTGTGGCTCGAGAAGAGAAGATGGGTAATGAAGACCAAGCTCTCACATCACACTCCAAAAGGCATGATGACAAGAGGGTGCAACACCACAGTAAGAAATAAAAGCACCACCACCAGAATCAGAGGGGTAACTTTAAACCCCGAAGAGATGTGTCCACCATTTGATGCTATAAATGTGATGAGAGGGGACACTACTCCATGGATTGTCCTAGAAATAATAAAGGTGGCTCTCACAAGAAAAAGAGAAACAAAAAATGACATCATGCTCACATTGCAGAGGATGATGAACCTCCCAGGAAGAGAGCCAGCGAAGAAAGTGAAGATTCTTCAAGTGATGAAGAGTATGTTTTGATTTCTGCCCTCACAGGAACTATTACTCATGGAAGCAATGATTGGCTTATAGATAGTGGGGCTTCCAAGCATATGAAAGGATTCAGGGAATCCTTTATGAACTTATCTGAACATGAGTCACCCCACAAAGTGAAACTTGGGGATGACTACTAATATCCTATAAAAGGAAGTGGTGAAGCCTCTTATAAGCTAGACTCTGGAAAGTCCATGAAGATGAAGGATCTCTTGTTTGTACCATGACTTAAGAAGAACCTTCTCTTCATATCTGCATTGGATGCAAAAGGTACGAGGGTTTCATTTGTATATGGCCAAGTTCTAATGTGGCCAAAGGGAAAGACCATAGGTGATGCAGTAGTAATTGGAGAGAAAGAGGGAGGCTTATACAAACTAAAGGGCCAACCAGAACAAGCCTTGGTCCATGACTTAGTAGATCCAAGTGAACTTTGGCATAGAAGGTTTGCACATGTGCACTATAGAGCACTATCTCTTGCAAGCAAGGCTATTGAAGGTCTTCCAGATATCCAGGCAAAGCATGAAGGAATTTGCAAAGGATGTGCAAAAGGAAAGAACACAAAGAAGACATTTCCAAGTAATGAAAGAAAGGAAAAAGGAATCTTGGAAATCATCCACTTCGATGTATGCGGTCCGATGTCATCTAGTTCTTTGAGTGGGTATGTATATTATGTTTCTTTCATTGATGATTTTTCTAGGAAGACATGGATATATTTCTTGAAGGGAAAAGTTGAAGTATTCAGTAAATTCAAGGAATTCAAAGCCTTGATCGAGAACCAAACAGAGAAGAGAATCAAGAGCTTTCGGTTTGACAATGGTGGAGAGTTCATATCAGAAGACTTCAAGAAATGATGCAAAGATTCATGGATTAAGAGGGAGTTGACCACTCCATATAATCCACAACAGAATGGAGTTGCAGAAATGAAGAATAGAACAATTATGGAAGCAACAAGGGCAATGATTCATGACCAGGATCTTCCTATGAATCTATGGGCAGAAGTTGCTAGTACAATTGTGTATGTACAAAATCGTACTCCACATAGAGTACTTGACAAAAAAACTCTAGAAGAATTTTTATCCGGAAAGAAACCAGAGGTCAGCCATCTCAGAATATTTGGTTTCCCTGTGTACATACACATTCTGAAAGAGAAGAGGATGAAGTTAGATCCTTTAGTAAAGAAGGGTATATTTGTGGGATATAGTCAAAGCTCGAAGGCTTACATGATATATTTCCCAGGATTCAAGAAGATCAACATTAAAAGAGATGTGAAATTCGACGAAAACTCAGCATATCACACATCCAGGAAGATACCGGTAGAAGGCATTGAAGAACCAGAAGCACCCAGGAATCAAGATACAACAATGAATGAAGTAAATCCAGAAGAAGACCGTGAGATAGAATATCCACATGAACCTGTAGATCCACCACGTGAGAATATTTCTCACAAGAGGAAACCAACATGGGTATGAGAAGCAATTCAAGATGCATAGAGATATGGTGCTCCAGAAGGAATGCATAAAGAAAGCAAGAGGCCGAGACCATTCTTTAGTTATGTATCCCTGCTGTGTGACTTCATTGACAAAGGGCCTTCCAACTATGAGGAAGCAGTTGAGAAGAAAGAATGGAAGGATTCCATGATCGAGGAGTACCAATCGATCATGAAGAATGATGTCTCGGATGTGGTCCTAAGACTAGGAGGGAATTCTGTAGTGCCTTCCAAGTGGATCTCCAATATAAAGCATGCCGCAGATGGTAGCATAGAGAAATACAAGGCAAGATTCATGGCTCATGGCTTCTCCCAGAAAGAAGGAATAGACTATGAGGAGACATTTGCACCTGTAGCTAGATATACTTCCATAATATCAGTACTTTCTCTGGCTGTCATGATGAAGTGGAAGATACAATAGATGGATGTCAAGACAACTTTCTTGAATTTTGTAGTGGAAGAGGAATTATATGTGGAGAAGCCACTCGGGTTTGAGACACATGACAGGGAGACTCATGTGTGCAAAATGAAGAAATCCTTGTACGATCTGAAACAAGCACCCAGGACATGATACGGCAGGATTGGTGGCTTCCTGACTAGTTTGAGATTTACCAAGAGTAAAGCGGATTCCAACCTTTACTACAAGGTTGAGGAAGGCAATCCAGTGATACTCCTACTGTATGTGTATGACCTGTTTGTGAAAGGTGAGGATGGATTGATTGCAGACATGGAGAGGAAGCTTGCTTCCGAATTCGAGATGAAGGACTTGGGTATGATGCACTATTTTCTAGGCATGGAGGTATGGCAGAGTGCGGATGGAATATTCCTTGGACAAGGGAATTATGCAGTAGACATCTTGAAGCAGTTCGGGAGGATGGACTGCAAGGCCATGGCCACACCTATGGCATCGAACCTGAAGCTATTGAGTGATGCTTCATCAGAGTCGGTTGATGCCACGATGTATCATCATATGATTGGGTCCTTGATGTACCTGATGAATACGAGACCAGATATTTGCTTTGCTATGAACACATTAAGCCAGTTCTTGACGGATTTGAGACATGTTCACTTGATTGCTGCAAAGTATATTCTGAGGTACTTGAGGGGTATGGTTGATTATGAACTCAAGTATGATGCGAATCAAAAGATTAACTTGGAGGGTTATGTTGATTCAGATTGGGTAGGAAGTGCTATTGATAGGAAGAGCACTTCAGGGTGCTGCTTTAGTATGGGATCAGGTGTGATCTCTTGGTTTAGCAGGAAGCAGTCCTACATGGCACTGAGTACAACCAACGGAGAGTATGTCGCAGCTTGTTCGACTAGTTGTGAGGCAGTATGGTTGAGGAAGTTACTGCCTGATTTATTTGATCTCCAGTTGGATGCTAATTATATATATTGCGACAACCGGAGTTGTGTGAAGTTGTCGGAGAACCTAGTGTTCCATGACAACTCGAAGCACATTGAGATCAAGTTCCATTATATCAGGGATATGGTGCAGAGAGGAGTAGTGAAGCTCCAGTATGTTGCAACAGATGAGCAGATAGCCGATGTGTCGACCATGCCGCTAGACAGAATGAAGTTCGAGTACTTTAGAGAGAAGCTTGGTGTACTTCAGATCAAGGTTCCTTCCAAGGGGAAGTGATGAGTCCAGAAAACGCAGATGCACATGATCCATTCTCACATAGTTGTAGGAATGTCCTCCTATGGTGTAGATGTGAGGGTTGGGCCATTCTCACATAGTGGTAGGAAAGTTCTCCTATGGTATAGATGTAAGGGTTGGGCCATTTTTAGATGGTGGTAGGAAATTCCTCCCGTGGTGTAGATGTAAGGGTTGGGCGTGGATTTTTTGACATGGTCAGAGGTTAGTCCTTCCATGGTCATTGATGTAATTGTTGAGGCTTTTCCAACATGGTCAGAGGAAAGTCCTTCCAGGTTCGTTGACGCAATTGCCAAGCTTTTTCGACATGATCAGAGGAAAGTCCTTTCATGGTTGTTGATGTAATTGCTGAGCCTTTCCTGGATGGTCAGAGGAAAGTCCTTCCATGCCGATGAGTGTAAGTGATGTGTTGTGTGCATCTGGGCTGTGCTCCATTGACGACGAGATGATCTAAAGATGATGAGGCGATAGTAGGGTACACAGGTTTTGAAGAGGCATATAATCAGTACTGGGATGCTCCTTCAGGTTTTGCAGTGGCATATAATTAGTCCTAGGAGATCCCGAAGGCCTTGCAGAGGCAGTGTAATTAGTACTGAGATGTACCTACTTGATGGCTTGCTTGCAGAGATGATCAAGACCTACATGGAGGCTAGGCCTACATCTAGCCTGAAAAAGGGATGGCTTTGTAGAACTTCCTATGATGAGTAGATTGGAGATTGATGATCAAGATAGCAGTAATAGTGATGATGATGATCCAGCTTTGATGATTTTCCAGTGATGAAGACTTGTGCCGATGAACTGTGTCAAGAGAATAGCTTCCTAATTAAGAGGGAGTGTTGATGTATTTGTAACTTCAGAATGTATTTCACTTTTATATTTTATATTTTTATTGTACACCCAATGGAGAGGTTAAATTCCTCCGATCGGAAGAGTCATTATTATTATTTGATGGGTTATTAGACTCCGCTAGTGGGGTCGGCCCAGAGTTAGGGTTTTATGGGTTATTAAACTCTCCTAGGAGAAGTCGGCCTAGTAGGGTAAAAAGGAAAGTGAAGTAAAGTATAAATAGAGAGTGTGACTCTCTCATTTACTCACTCAGTCACTTACTCATTCGCATAAGTGAGAGAGAGACAAGTTCGCACAAGTGGAGGAGGAGGAGCTGCTGGAGTCTATCTTATTGTTTTGGGGTTTTATACTATTGCTCATTCTATCTATGAGGAAGTTGCAGGATTTTCTCCTTTATGGTTTCCCCGATGAAATGCTTTGTGTCTATTGTCTCTTGTGATTGATTTGTTGTGCTTGTTATTCTCTCAGATAAGATCCTAGATCATATTGAATTAAATGTTTAAAATCTAACAGCCCGCACATAGAGACAACCCATCATGCAAAAACAGGGATCATGCCTATGCCAAGTGGACAGTCATCCTTGTCCTTAGGGAATTTCCCCCAAGCATTCTGAAATTGGATCTAGATAAGTGATGATGGCCTCCCATGCTTCATTTCCCTTCTCATGATCTGGAGAATGTTTTAAATGAATTTACGTGAATAAGTGGTTAGAGTCTTATGTAAGGTTGGACTGTTAGAATGAATTCTTTGAATTGCATACTCTGTGAAAGGAAAATTTTCTAACATTTTTTTCTAGAGAAATATATTGTTAGGAACCCGTGTCAACCCTTCTCTTTATTTTGTTAGTTTATTGTTGTTTGACAAATATGCTTTGTAAGTCGTCCCGTAGTATTTGTTGATCCATAGTTTGTATTAGCCCATGGTATTGACCCATAGTATTGGATGCATATGCTTTGTAAGTCATCCCGTAGTATTATATGTCGCATGGTATTGACCCATAGTATTGGGCATAGACTTAGTATATAAGTGTGTGTTGAGGCCAATGAAGGTATCGTGAAGTTATTTGTATTGAGCTTGCTCAAAGGAGGTTTCCCCTTCAAAGTGGCCTGTGATCAATAAAGCAATTCTGAGTTCTGTTATTTTTTCTATCTTGTGTATTTTCATTAATTAATTATTGCAGGATCTTCACATTTGGTATTAGAGCACTTTCTTCAGCTCGTTGGGTGAAATTTCTGTCAATTTTTTTTTTGCATTTGTTGCAGGTTCAGATCTGGAATAATCCCTATCCGCTTAAATGTGGGAAGTACTTGGGAATAAGCCCTAAAAATCATTGTGAAGAGTACCACATGAACCCCAAAGTAGCTGGCCCATTGAGAGGACTTGCCAGCAAAAATGGCAATGACCCCTACCTGATTGACTAGTTCCCACTCGTGAGGTAAACCAAGAGCTGTTGTTTGTGGGAAAGTAGTTATCAGTTTTACCTGAGCTGTGGAGTGATGGGTACTACCCCAATACGCAAGCCATCAGACAACATTGGTGGCTGAGTGAATCCCCTGAACCCTTAGGAAGCCGAGCATATGAGGTCCATATCTATTTTCAGCTGATAAATCGCAGCTTTCATCTGTCCAGAACTGTTGCCGATCACTTCCGTGTCGTTTTAGATCTATCTTTTGTCGATCCCTTCCACATCATTTCAGATCCATCTGTTGTCAATCCCTTCTGTACTATTTCAGATCTATCTATTACCAATCCCTTCCATGTCCTTGCAGATCCATCTGTTGTTGATCCCTTCTTGCACCGTAGCCAATCCATTCTAGAAAAGAAAAGAAAAGAAAAAGTATAAAATTATGTTTTTTCGCCATATCTCCCTTGTTTTCACTCTGTTTCCCTTGAAACTTCCCTGAACCCCTGTAATCCAATTATGCATCTTTCATTCCTGAGGACCCTATCCCAAATTCCACTTCCCAAAGCCAGAAATCCCACATTTGTCTATTTTTAGGGTTTGCCATAACTTCTTTGATTTTCACCCAATCGCCTTCAAATTTTACCACAGTGTTCATTTCATATTTTTGCTTCTTTGTCCCTCTGTACCAAATTTTCTCATTCTTTCACCCCGCTTTTGAAATCCCCCTTTTTTGCTTCATTGCCCCTTTGAAAGTGTCCAAAACCTAGTCAAACCCAAATTACCCATCAAATTTTTTCCCAAATCCATATTTTTCTTTACTCAAACAGTTACTGTTTTTCTTTATCTACCCACTCAAAAAAAAAAAAAACTCCTGGTTATTGTTGTCATCCGCACAGGAGCAAAAACCATGGAGGAAGCACTTGTAGGCATCCAAACCAAACTCCAGGATCTAGATGAAAAATTTCTCAGCCTCCATCTTCAGCATTCAGCCATGAACAATAACCGACAACCGGAATCTTTTGCAGCCACTGGTTCTTTTCTTCCAACAATTTTCGTGGGACGAAGCTTGATTTTCCTCGCTTCAATGGTACTGGTCTGACTGGATGGATATACCGGGAAGAACAATATTTCATTCTGCATAATACTTTTGATGTCCAGAAAGTTCCACTTGCATCATTTCATTTGGAACATGAAGCCCTTCAATGATACCGTTGGTACATCAAAGCTCATCACGAGCCAAAATGGACATATTTTTGCCAACTCCTTTTGCAATGATTTGGTCCTAGTGCTTTTGATGAATTCACAGGAGCACTCATTAAACTTCACCAAATTGGCACAGTGAGAGAGTATCGGACAGAATTTGAGAAACTGGCCAATCACACAGAAGGATTGTCTGATGAATTCTACAGGAGTTGTGTTATCAGTGGTCTCAAGGATGAAATCCGCTCAGAGGTCAAAATGTTCTGTCCCAACACAATGATGGAAGTCCTTGGGTTGGCCAAGTTGGTAGAGGACAAGATCGCAGCCCAACAATGCTCCAAACCCACCTTTGTACCCTTCAAAAATATGGTTTCCCAACGACCTCCCATCACGCCAGCTCCTCAACCAACTCCTATCAAGCATTTGTTTGAACCGGAGATGCGGGCACGCAAAGAAAAATGGCTTTGTTATAATTGTGATGAGAAATTCACTTGGGGACATATATGTGTTGAGAAAAATCTCTATCTCTTAGATGTGGATTCTCTGCCTACCTCTGAACATGGTGAAGAAGCTCCATATACAATAGATGATCAGATTGACATTCACCACCCGCCTGTTGACCCCCCATCTCAGGACGACCCACCAGAGATCTCTCTCCATGCTGTAACTGACGTCACCACCCGACAAACAATGCGGGTCATGGGTTACTTCAAGAAGCTCCCTCTTACCATACTCATTGATTTTGGTAGCACTCATAACTTTATTGGCCCTCGGATTTCCAAACAGGCTGATTGTTTTGTGCATCCTTCCTCCAACATTGAAGTCATGGTTTCCAAAGGGGGTACCTTACCTTGCAAGGGGAAGTGTCACAATGTGAGTATCTCTAAAGAAGATTATAACCTGCACTATGACATGTTTTCCTTGTCCTTAGGCAGATGTGATGTGGTTTTGGGTGTTCAATGGTTATGCACTCTTGGCCCCATTTTATGGGATTTTGTTGAACTTTAGATGCAGTTTTCAGTCAATGGGAAATAACACAAATTTACGGGCTTACAACTAGGCTCTCTTCGCATCATCAGTTCACATCACCTGGAAAAGATCCTCAAGAAGAATTTACATGGTGTCATCGCTTAGCTCCATTCCATTTAGATGCACCCATCAACGGTCTCCACTACCTCCTTGGATAGATATGCAGTTGTCTTTGCTGAACCAATGGGCTTCCCTCCTTCAAGAGACCTTTTCGATAAGAATTTAGCCACATCTACATCTCAGAAGGAACTGATGGCTATTTTGCATGCAGTACAGAAGTGGTCGCCATCCCTATTAGAGAATTATTTCTGCATCAAGATTGATCTCCAGGGACTGGAAAATTTCCTAGAACAATGAGTATCCTCCCCAGTACACCTGAAATGGGTTATCCAACTCATGGGTTCTGCCTACGCGATCACTTACAAGAAGGGTAAGGACAATCTGGTGGAAGATGCTCCTTCTCACACACTTGATGACCTAGTTTCTCATATAGTTATTTCTATGCTTGTTCCACATTGGCTGCAATCTGATCAATAGGGCTATTCCTGTTATGAACTCCATGCTTGTTGTGAGGGAAATACACCTATAGTTCAGGGGAGAAACTACCAACTTACAGTGATGAAAGATAGACCTACAAGTACAACTAGTAAGCAAAGAGATAAAGGTTAAAGAGGATGTGTACCTTATTAAGAAGGTTGATCCCAGCCTTTCTCTTCCTTGCTCTTCAATGCCATTCTATGTCGCAATGCCCACACCTGCAAAACAACTTCATACCTTTCTCAAATACATTTGACTACATATATAAGACTGATATTCATGATAGTAAAAGACATCAAACTATAAGCAAACTGTAATCAAATCTAAGACACACATGAATAGGTCATATTTGGAAAGGGAAGAATGTCTGATCTTTATTAATGAATGAAGCAAGTACATAAAGTTATACCTTCCTTCAAGCTTGGCACTTCACGAAACCTAGATTCAAGGTCTCCTGCTTCTGTTCTCCAAGGATCCCAACCTGTAATCAGCTGTGCTAGGGTTTATCAGAAACTGGGGCACAAGAGAGGGGGATGAGGGTCTCCATTCCTCTAGCATAACATTGTTATGGGCTTGGTCCCCACTCATGGCCCTTCTACCTTCCTTATATAGTCAATGAAGGAGAGGAAAAGCAGTTATAACCTATCAGGAGGTTCCCCAACTAACTCAAATTGACCAAAATTTGAGGTTTTGATTATTTCAGGAAAATACCCTACTTTTCTACTGTAAACCAAGGCAAATGCCCCTCTTATTCTTATATAGTAGCGTTTTTGTGGAAAAATGGCCAAAAACAGGGTTTTTTTGGTGATTTTCAGAAGGTGGTTTGGTCTGAAAAAGTGTTCCTAAGGGTTATAACCATCAAATGGGCCAAGAGTGAGGTAATTTCAACCATATTCAGTGTCCCTAATGACCCTTCAATCCACAAGTGTCCTGTTGTGTGACTAAAGTTGATCTCAAGAAGTGTCGTCATGCGACCAAGCGATGCAAGTGTTGTCACGGACGGAGAAGTGTCATTTCAAGCTATAACAGATACCCCCTAATGTATGAGGTCAGAGGGAGTGAGGGAAACAATGGCTGAAATACATTATAAATAATAAAGATTTGAATCATGGAAGTGGAGGAACTGGAGAAACCAAGAATCATAGGCTCAAATGAAGTACCTGAAAGCAAAGGCAATGTCAGACAAGCTCATCCTTGGGGTTATTGTCGATGTTCAAATAGTGGAACATGACCTCCAAGAGAATACAATAATGATCCAAATACTGATGCATATATCATGGCCACTAGAATACAAGTGTGGATCCATGAGGAACATAAGTGTAAACATAGCCACATAAATACAAGGTGGATCTATGTCAAAACTGGGGAACATAGCCATAGAGAACAAGCTTTATCTATGTCTTATCAAGAGCCAAAAAGAATGTGGCTTAGTCTTGCGCAACTTGGGCGATAACATAAATAAGGTAATGCTATCGAGGATCCCAATGTCTTCATCCAAAAAACAACCCAAGGTACAAACCTATCCATGCGAATAAATGAGTTGATGTCGAACATGGGAGGTATCGTTTGATTACTGGTCATTGATGTATACCGTTAACAAACGCGAGGGTGTCCACCAATAATGAAAATGGAACCCAAGGTACCTAGTACATTCAAATAAGTGGGAATAAGTGGTATTGCTGTCGAACACTTGAACAATCTGTCAGATAGGAGACATTGATGTATTCCCATCTATCCAATAGCGAGGAAAACTACCACTAATGACTGCAATCCCCATGGTACTAACCGAAACTCTAAAATTCATTCCCAGAGCACAATGAGTTGAAGTTTATGGGAAGAAATCCATTGGAAGGGAGTCCTTAAGGCATCCTCCATCATCCAACACGAGGGACACTCAACAGGTATGAGATGATTTGGGGTAGGACTAAACACATGATGAAACATATAGATAGACACCAAGGAATGGCTGACGCATGAGGTCAAGGCAACTGCAGAATGGCCGACACAGGTTATATCCTTGAATAGTGAGCACGACACAAGAGTGACTTGGGTATCTTTTAACACAAAGAGACCACGATGCAAATCTGCAATGTAGGAGACATTAACAGATTCTCCATATGATTGGAAGACTAACCAAATGGAGGAGTAAGAACTCTGAGATCATGTTTATCCGAAGGCCAACACTAGAACCCAACTTGTTTGATAGACTCAAAACAGGTGCTTTGTTCAAGGGGATAGTTGACTTGCTGCCATCATAATGAAAGATATTTTAACATTCTTCCCTTCCCTTCCCTTTTTCATTTTTTAACGAGCTTGACAAAGAACTAAATCATGCTTGACGATATTTTCATATTTAAGGAGTCTAAAAAACCTAGAAGAAAACTCCATACACATATTCATGGATTTTATATCGAGCTGAGATTGGTCTGTGCTCGGCAGTGTTTTCTTGCTTATAGAGTTGAAAAACTTAAACAGTCCTCTATCAACCATCTCGTGGATTTCACATCGAGCCCGAGTAGGTGAATGCTCGCTTGGTGTTTTCACATTTCGAGAGTCTGAAAACACTAAAGATGACTCCAAAGGTCCTTTTTCGTAAAGTTAGTCTCCTTCCCTGAAAAAGTGTAAAATAATGGAAGAAGAACTCTTCTAGCGCATACCAGAGTATACCTAGAGCATACCTTTTCCGTAAATTATCCACCAAGGCCCGGAAAAGGGGTAATTCTATACCTAAGTGGATGTCGGTTCAGTTATTTTAACAAGCCCGAAAAGACAACTATCCTCGGCAAACTTTTCCTATTTAAGGAGTCTGAAAAGGGCTTAAAAGAACTCCATAGGGATCTTTTCCATAAAGGTTTAACGAGCCTGAAAAAGTAAACTCGTGACCTCCTTATTGTTTTTAACGAGCTCAAAAGAGATACAAAAAAATGCTCATAACTTCCTTACTGTTTTAATGAGATCGAAGTGAAGATGGAAGAAATGCTCAAAACCTACTTACTATTTTTAATGAGCTCGAGGTAAAGGTAGAAGAATGCTCGTAACCTACCTACTGTTTTTAACGAGCTCAAAGTAAAGGTAGAAGAAATCTCGTAATGGGAGGAGATAAGTGTTAGGGACATGCAAAAATAGCTCCAAGCGCATGGAACAAAGCTATTCCTAATGCAAGGAACATGAGCAAGATAAGGACACTCAGGGTGTGTCTCCTCTAGGTAAAAGGTGTCAAATTGCGAAGGCTAGATGATACAGGGCTTAGAGGAAATGAGATCAGAGATGGAGGCTTATACAATGAGCTAAAAGTGTGTAAGCTGGCATCAGACTCGTTAGCACAAGCGGGATCATAACAGATGCAAATGCAACTTGAATACGAAGATGGGAGCCTTATTAGGGATGGCCAGAAATATATGAGGAAGAAAGATATGAGGCTTCTTCTCAAAGTCATGGTAAATCTAAAAAGGCTCCTGAGCCTATGAGAAAAACTCAGTATGGGCACCAAAATGGCATAAGGGTGCTGACTAGGGTGACCCATGTTAGGTAGGCTCTACTGTTGAACTGGTGCATAATGCATAAAGAGATGGCTAACTCACCAATATCCAATAGGTTCAACCCTATGGAAAATTCAGTTGGCAAAAGGTTCAAATGCAACATAACAGCAGGGAAGCCTAAACCTATATGCAAGCTTCCGAATATACCTAACATGGTCGCACAAGGTGTCGAAAAGGACCAGTAAGCAAGTATAAATCCAGCTAAGAATATTGTCTCCAAGAAACATTAATACCAAGATCATATCTAAAACATATGTAAAGAAAGACCCGATACAAGTCACTGTGGTAGAAATACTTTCAACTTCACTATCATCAACAGCAGGCATAAACAAGGCAGAGTTTTCAAATGAAGACTCTATGGTACCCAAGCCCGAGGACTTACAATCAACAAGATCGACTTCAGGATGAAGATCAAAGTTGAAGGACATGATGGAATCTACAGAAACAAGTTCATCATCACGGGAGTTGAAAATTATAGAAGCAGAATCAAACTCAGCAGGAACACCAATTTGCGGATCTATAGGAGAGTCCAAAGACTCAACTGTGACTAGATCAACATCCAAATGAATGGTGGAATGTACTATGGACTCTAGGAAAACTTCATAAGAAGGAAGTATATCGTCCCAGATAGAACACATATCTAAACATTCAGATGGAGGTGTCACTTGGTCAAAAGCTGGGACTAAGTCCTGAGAAGGTAAGCATGAACTCAGAGACTTCTTCCCAGTAGTAGTTGAACTCAAGGAACAATATGCCACATAATTCCCATGTGACATAGTAGTGCCTAATGATGAGGGATCTGACTGGTCTATAGTTGGGTAATAAGGAGGATCAACGAATGCAAGTTGGTCGATAGTGACTATGCTTTCGTTATGAGGAAAATGCATCACATGAAAGAGCGTAGACACCACAACATGCATAGCATAAACATAATCACTCCCAAGGATCATATCAAAGTGCACAGGGTCCTTTAAAACCATAAAATCAACTAAGACTATTTTTCCACCCAAACTAACAGGTACCTGACGGACAAATCCGAACGGTTCACTAGGTCTTTTATCGAAGGTCAATTGCCAATTAACAGCTGGAATAACATTAGGGAAACCCAAATCTCTCCAAGCATAAGCGGATAAGATACTAACAGAAGCTCCTTCATCTACAATGCATCGATCAACCGTATGGTTCTCGATATCAACCTTTATATGGAAAGGTGTCAAAGAAGGAAGATGAGGTTCGGCTAGACTATTCCAATCCAAGAAAATGATCCTAGGGCTTGGTAGGGGTTCACATGACACAGATGGAGTGCCCCCTTTTTCAGGAACATCCAAACTGGTAATGCAGAAGACGTTTGCAGTAGGTGCATCAATATTTGCAGGACTGATGGGATCGGTCAAAGATTGCATCGATTCAATCACTTCACTCTTTGAAGGAAGAGTAGGGTTGACCAAGAACTCTTTTGGTTCAACCACTTTATCAACCAAAGGTTGATCTGACTGTAGGGAATCTATAGACAACTAAGGAACAAAGGTTCCTTCAGACATGGACCACACTCTTCGTGCCTCTGGAATGGCAGGGCATCGATGAGTAAGGTGATATCCCTTGCAAAGTTTACAAGGGAACTTTGCTTTCCATCCTATAGGTTGAGACTCCTTTACAATGTCAGTACTCTCAGCATGACTAGCTTTGGCTGACAACTTGCCCCCAACATGACTTGCAGTGGCTGGTTGCTCAGAAGCAGAAGACTTTTGAACTAAGGACCACACTTTTTGCACTTCTGAAAGTATAGGGCACAAGTAAGTAAGGTGATATCCCTCACAAAACTTGCAAGGGAACTTATACTTCTGTTTATTGGGATTGTTGACAATGTCAACTCCCTCAGCATGACTTGCAGTGGTTGATCTGGTGTCTCCAGTATGACTCACAGGAACTGGTGACTTGTCGTTAATATGACTAGCAGTGATTAATGATGTGTCCTCAACATGACTGACAGTGGTTGAAGACAAACTTTAGGTGTGATTTTCAGTGACTAAATTTTTTCTCCCAACATGACTTGTAGTGGCTGGGTTGCTGCCTCCTTGTTTTGGCATCTTCTTCTTATTCTTCCCCTGTCTATTCCTTTTAGACTGCTGGTTACTAGTATTGCTACTTTCACCACATGAGGTAGAAGGAGGAGGAGAAGATGTTACTAGCAAAGAAGGCACAGGGTTCTGATGCTCTTGATTTGAGGTGCTTAGAAAAGAAGCGTCAGGAGCATGCAAGGCATTCAGAGTGGAGAACAACCAAACCGGCAGCCCTATAGTGAATCCAAGAAGATTTAGAGTAGCCATTAAGGGAGCACCAATGTTTCCAATGAATGGAACAGCACAAGGATCCCCCAGAACAGGGGTACCTTGATTGACGCTCATCGGAATGCTAGACATAGTTTCCTGCTCAAATGAGCAAGAAGTTCTCTAAGGAAAACTAAGACAAGTAGCACAAAGAGCACACCGCTAAAAAAAGTCCTAAGTAAATCAAACCAGGCAAACAGATTCCTTCTAGAGAAGAGTCTGGGATGATGAGGGCCCATAATAGATCATCGAACGAAGAAGGATAGTTACCCGGGGTCCACAATACAATGACTAAGGGTGTAAGCACTGGAATCACCCAACCACCCTCCCAAAGACCTGCAAGGGATTTCCTCCCACGTCTATCCTAGGCACAACAAATATAACCCTCCGTCGTCACCTATGTATGATCCTATGGTCGGATACTAAGGATACCACCACACTGAAAAATCCTGGGGGAACAGTCTCTGGTTGAATCATAACGTGAGGGCAGGGTAACTAAGCCCGAAACTCAAAAGAGTCCCCAAACGCGATCCGATCCTGGTATATGATCAACACAGAAAGTAGGAGGTTTATTCCCAACAATCTGATCTCACAAGACCTACTGCATACATCCCATGCAAGTTTTGAATGAGGTGGGTTTACCTGTGATAGTCGAACTACGATTTTTGCACAATGTGTGATCTTGGGTGGTTTAAGGTGTTTTAAACCCAAGATCCTAACCAAGACTAGTTGGTAAATAGTGTAACCTAGAAAAGAAAATGTTACTAGTATATTTTATTAGGGTTCATTTTAAAGGTTACTTGCTTACTCAAAAAGGTAGTTGGTGTGTGAGAGTGGTTATAACAGAGATAGAATACTAAAATGAAATGTTTACCACTAAACAAATCTTTCCTTTTCAATGCAAGTCCTAAAGTGTAAGGAACCGATGTCTTTACTTTGTTAGTATGTTGTTGTTGGACACATATGCTTTGTAAGTCATCCCATAGTATTTGTTGATCAATAGTTTGTGTTATTGTTGTTGGTGCATATGCTTTGTAAGTCGCCCGTAGTATTGTTGATCCATAGTTTGTAACGACCCATGGTTTCGACCCATAGTATTGGCACCTAGAATTAGTATATAAGTGTGTGTTGAGACCTATGAAGGCACCATGAAGTTATTTGTATTGAGCTTGCTCATAGGAGGTTGCCCCCTCGAAGTAGCCTGTGATCAATATAAAAGTGATTCTGAGTTCTGTCATTTCTACTATTTCGCATATTCATATTAATTAATTGTTGTGGGTGCCTCACTTCTGGTATCATAGCACTTTCTTGGGCTCGCTGGGTGAAATTTCTGCCAAAATTTTTTTTCGCATCTGTTGCAGGTTCGGATTGGTAATAATCCCTATCCGCTTAACTGTGGGAAGTACTAGGGCATAAGCCCTAAAAATCATTGTGAGGAGTACCATAGGAACCCTGAAGTAGCTGGCCCATTGAGAGGACCTACCAGCAAAAAGGGCAACGACCCCTACCTGATTGACTAGTTCCCACCCGTGAGGTAAACCAAGAGCTATCATTTGTGGCAAAGCGGTTATCAATTTTACCTGAGCCGTGGAGTGAGGGGTACTTCCCCAATATGCAAGCCATCAGACAACATTCGTGGCCGAGTTAAACCCTTGAACTGTTAGGAAGCCGCACATACCTGGGGTCCATATCTAATTTCAGCTGAACTGTCGTGGATCGTTGCTGCACCGTTTTACATCCAGTCGTTCAGATCCATTTTGTAAGCCATTCTAGGTCCAACCATATTCAATCCAGTCGGAGCCGTTTCAGATCCCTTTCGAGCCGTAGCCGCTCCAGTCTGGGAAAAAAAAAAAATCCTGGTTATGGTTATCACCCGTGCAGGAGCAAAAACCATGGAGGAAGCACTTGCAGCCATCCAAGCCAAACTCCAGGATCTGGATGAAAAATTTCTCAGCCTCCATCTTGAACATTCAGCTATGAACAACAAACGGCAGTCCGAGTCTTCATCAGACAATGGGTTCTCCTCTTCCAGCAATTTCCGTGGTCCGAAGCTTGATTTTCCTCGCTTCAATGGTACTGATCCAACTGGATGGATCTATTGTGCAGAATAGTATTTCAGTCTGCATAATACTTTTGATGTCAACAAAGTTCCGCTGGCATCCTTTCACTTGGAACAGGAAGCTCTTCAATGGTACCGTTGGTACATCAGGGTTCATCCAGAGCGCAAATGGCCAGACTTTTGCCAGCTCCTTTTGCAACAATTTGGTCATAGTGCTTTTGATGACTTCATAGGATCCCTCACTAAACTTTGCCAAATTGGTATGGTGAGAGAGTATCAAACTGAATTTGAAAATCTAGCCAACCACACCGAAGGATTGTCTGATGACTTTTACCGGAGTTGTTTTATCAGTGGTCTAAAGGATGCCATCCGCTCTGTGGTCAAAATGTTCTGTCCCAACACAATGATGGAATCCCTAGGGTTGGCTAAGTTGGCAGAAGACAAGATTGCAGCCCAACAACTCTCCAAGCCCACTTTTGTTCCCTTCTGAAATATGGGTTCTCAGCGACCACCTATACCGCAGGCTCCTCGACTGACTCCTATCAAGCGTTTGTCTGAAACAGAGATGCAAGCATGTAGAGAAAAGGGGCTTTGCTATAATTGTGATGAGAAATTCACTCGGGGACATAGATGTGTTCAGCAAAAGCTCTAACTCTTGGATGTGGAGTCTCCGCCTGCCTCTGAAATTGGTGACGAAGATCCAGAAACACTAGATGCTCTGGTCGACATTCAGGAACCGCCTATTGACCCTTCGTCTCAGGATGACCAGCTAGAAATATCTCTCCATGCTTTAGCTGGAATCACCATCCCCCAAACAATGCGGGTCAGGGGTTACTTCAAGAAGCTTCCTCTTACAATACTCATTGATTCTGGCAGCATTGATAATTTCATTGACCTTCGGATCGCCAAACAAGCTGATTGTTTTATCCATTCTTGCTCCAACTTTGAAGTCATGGTTGCCAATGGGGGCACCTTACCTTGCAAAGGGA
Organism: Larix kaempferi; assembly: GCA_027924585.1. Taxonomy (NCBI): domain Eukaryota; kingdom Viridiplantae; phylum Streptophyta; class Pinopsida; order Pinales; family Pinaceae; genus Larix; species Larix kaempferi. The sequence continues at coordinate 3,197,857 of BSBM01000052.1, read as the reverse complement.
AGTGTCGAAATGTCTGTATCTCTATGGGAGATTATACCTTGTGCTCTGACATGTTTTCCTTGCCCTTAGGCGGATGTGATGTGGTTTTGGGCGCTCAATCGCTACGCACACTTGGCCCTATCTTATGGGATTTTGCTGAACTTTGGATGTAGTTTTCCCTCAATGGACAAAAACACACATTGACAGGATTACAACCAGGTTCTCTAAGCGTCATTAGTTCACATCGCATGGAAAAAATCCTCAAGAAGAATTCACATGGTGTCATCGCTCAGATCCATTCCATCCAGATGCAACCATCAGCGGTCTCCACTACTCCTTTGGATCTACAACAAATTCTGGATTGATATACAGGTGTCTTTGCTGAACCAGTGGGATTGCCACCTTCCAGGCTAGAATACCATCATATTCAGCTCCTTCCTGGCAGCGTTCCTCCCAACATCAAGCCCTATCGCTACCCATTTCACCAAAAAACGGAGATTGAAATGCTCCTTCGGGACTTATTGAAGCAAGGCATTATTCGCCCCAGCACTAGTTCCTTTTCTTCTCCAGTTATTCTTGTCCGCAAAAACGATGGGTCATGGCGCCCTTGCATTGACTTCCGCGCACTTAATAACCTCACCATCAAGGATAAGTTTCCAATTCCTACTGTTGATGAGCTTCTTGATGAGCTTCATGGGGCTCACTTTTTCTCCAAGTTGGATCTTCGTTCTGGGTATCATCAAATTTGGGTTCATGAGGATGATATTCCTAAAACAACTTTCCGCACACATGATGGCCATTATGAGTTTTTGGTCATGCCCTTTGGCCTCACTAATGCTCCTTCCACATTCCAGGCCTTAATGAATAAAATATTTCGATCCTACTTGCGAAAATTCATTCTGGTATTCTTTGATGATATCCTCATCTATAGTAAAACATGGGATGAACATCTCCAGCATCTGGATCTTGTCATGCAACTTTTCTCTGACCATCATCTCCATGCCGAGCAATCTAAATTTGTTTTTGGACAGAAGGAAGTTGAGTATCTCGGGCACATTATCTCAGCACAAGGGGTTCGCATGGATCCTGCCAAATCGATGCCATGAACAATTGGCCGCATCCTCAGACACTCAAGAGCCTTCATGGTTTTTTGGGGTTGACTGGCTACTACCGCAAGTTTGTCAAGGATTATGGGAAGATTGTAGCTCCATTAACTGCTCTATTGAAAAAGGATGCTTTTACATGGACACATGTTGCTCAGTGTGCATTTGACAAACTAAAACAAGCTATGTGTACTACACTGGTGCTAGCTATGCCCGATTTTTCCAAGCCCTTCACTATTGAGAGTGATGCTTGCGGCAATGGACTTGGTGCTGTTCTCCTTCAATATGAACACCCCATTGCGTTCACCAACAAAGCCCTCTCAGGTAAGAATTTAGCTGCCTCTACCTATGAGAAGGAAATGATGGCTATTTTACATGCAGTACAGAAGTGGCGCCCATACCTACTAGGGAATCATTTCTGCATCAAGACTGATCACCAGAGTCTGAAATATTTCTTGGACCAGCGTGTCTCCTCCCTGGCACAATGGAAATGGGTTAGCAAACTCATGGGTTATGACTATGAGATCACTTACAAGAAGGGTAAAGACAATATTGTGGTAGATGCTCTTTCTCGCACATTTGATGCCCAAGGTTCTCTTTCAGCTATTTCTATGCATGTTCCAAATTGGTTGCAATATGTTCAACAGGGTTATGTCAATGACTCTTCCTTATCTCAAATCATCCAACGCTTAACCAACAACCCTTCTGCTGTACCACATTACTCTTGGGATGGTGCTTCTCTATGATACAAGGGTTGTTTGGTGCTTCCCCAGAGCAGAGATCTTCAACAGGCTGTCTTCTATGAACTCCATGCTTCTCCATCGGTAGGGCACTCTGGGTTCCTCAAAACGTATGAACGAGCACAACGTAACTTCTTTTGGCAGGGCATGAAAAGGACAATTCAATAGATGGTGGCCGAATGTGATACCTGCCAGCGCAATAAGGGTGAAACAACACTCCTTCCAGGATTGCTTGAACCCTTGCCCATACCTACACGGATTTGGACAGATATTTCTATGGATTTAATTGAAGGTCTCCCTAAATCTGGCGGGAAGACAGTGATTCTCGTTGTGGTTGATCGCCTCTCCAAATATAGTCATTTTTGTGCTCTCATCCATCCATATACAGCCTCCTCCGTCGCTCAAATTTTTCTGGACCAGATCTTTCATCTTCATGGCATCCCTTCTTCCATTGTCTCAGATCGTGATGCGACTTTCACCAGTCATTTTTGGACATAACTATTTCGCCACACTGGCACCAAACTGAAGATGAGTTCAGGGTATCACCCACAAACAGATGGTCAGACTGAAATTGTCAATAAATGCTTGGAAACTTATCTTCGTTGCTTTGTAGCTAGGGTTTTACCCGTAGCTTGTGCAAATGAGCACCTACTAAGGAGAATGGACTCCTTAGTAGCAGTTCAATAAATGTAAATTATTAAGCTAAAACAGAAATAGAAACTACTCTAAAACATGTGCATGAAAAATAAACAACAATTTGTAAACAAGGGTTTTGTATTAATATTACCTTCAATGTGAAGGTTGATGAAGCTCCTTGCAATGTCCAAGAGGGTTGCTCCAAGCTCCAATGTGCTCCTTCTCTTTCTCCAATGGTGGGGATGGGCCAAAAGAGGCTCTCAAGGTGAAAGTAGTTCAATGGTGAACTAGGGTTTCGAGAGAGATTTTGGCAGAGTAAGGGTATACTTGATTGTGGATATGAAATAAGGGATCTCCATCACCTATTTATAGTTTTTTGGTGGTGGAGTGCTGACCCATGGTTTTAGGAAACACATGGTTTAGGGCACTTGTATAGGGTTTTTTCCTCCTTTTCCTCATTATTTATATTTTTTATTCCCTTTTTAGGGGATTTTTGCTATTTTTGGAGGAAAAGGGCGTTTTTTAGCCTTTTTGAGGCTATTTTGATGGTTTTGTGGCCTTTTGGAGGCATTTTAGGCCTTTTGGAGGCTTTTCAATGGGAGTTTTTGGGATTTTAAGGGAAATATGGTAGGAAAATGGAAAAATGAGCCATATAATGTGGTAGATGAGGTAGTGAACACTTTTTGGGTGTTAACAGATTGCCCCCTGATGTGCGAGGGCAGGAGCTCATCGTATGGCCGATGGAAATCATAAGTCATGAATGGTTTTCCTGGGGTGTGGAGAGAAGAGAAGAAACAAACTCAATCCTGGAACAACGATCCCGAACAACTGTAGGAACTAAAAGTACATAACCTCAATAATGGATGAGGAATCATCTGATCATGTGGACGAGGCGGGCATACCCATGCTCGTATCAGGATATAAAAACAGAACTGTGAGGCCCGAAAAGGGGGACCTGTAAGATAGATAGCCACTGTGTACATCATAAGAGTCCAGAGGGGACACAAAATCTGGGATATACTGCTGAGATGATCATGTGGGAACTGAAGAACCGGTGCACTGGAACATCAACAGTGCAGCTGACTGGGGTACCAGAGGAACTGATGAGCTGCTGGATCATAATGACTGGGAGCCATAACCTCGATGGTACACTGAGCTGGAACTGAAATGGGTACTCAAGGAAGCAGATATCTGGATGGCTTCCGAATACAAACGCCTAACGCAGCCCGGACATCCACGGGAACATATAACTGGGTGTTCCGAAGTGACTCACCAATGTGCTAGAGTCGGGGGAAATCCGGGGTCTTCGACAAATAATGTAAAGGATGTAACCCTACGCGATTCTCGACGATGCGATCAAGGTGCTGAAGTCGAGCATGTGAGAAACAACCACTCAGAGAGGCAATGATGACTCCTCTCAGAATGATCCGTAGGCACTTACCACAGATGGTGATAAGTCCAAGGCATAGGGACCTCTGGGCCTATCCTCTGGAATAGAGGTGTTGTCGTCGACAGAGAGAGACCTGCAACTATCAAGGCAATGATGTTTCCTTGACGGAAGCGCGAGGTGGAGAACCGAAATGTGATAGTACTGATGGCAGGACTGACCAACTGTGGGGGGACTACTGGGAAAGCAAAGTGGGTGGACTCAAACTTCCTTTGTTCAGAGTATGATAATGGTGATGATCGGGCGGCATATGGAACTGAATTGAGGGGAAAGGGATCATAGCTGTAATGGATCTGGGAGGGTAACTGGGCTGAGGGAGACTCAAGCTGGGGTAAAATGGCAGGAGATTGCAGAATACTCTGAACAAAGGCGACCTGATTGGGGGTGCTGCCGAGATGATCGATCATAGTGCCAGGAGGCACGGGAGGGGACTTCTTCATGGGTTAGGGACCTAGAAGAAGTGTGTATAAACTGGTACTGTCGTGTGGATTTATACGAGCCCAGGACAGTTCATGCTCATGATTGCTTTCAATTTTAAGGAGTCTGAAAGCGATAAGAAGACTCTGAAGTAATGGAATGGTACTGTCGTGTGGAGTTTACGAGCCCAGGACAATTCATGCTCGTGGTTGCTTTCAATTTTAGAGAGTCTGAAAGCAAGTAAGAAGACTCCAGGGGGTTTCTTTTTCGTAGATTTAGTCTTCAAGGCCCAAAGAAGCATAAAAGGATGCAATGAAGAACTCTTCTAGCCAGTGTGACTAGAGTATTCCTTTTTCGTAATTAGTCTACCAGGTCCGGAAAAAGGGTTAAACTTATACCAGATAGACGCCCTTTCAGGTACTTTAACGAGCATGAAAGGAAGCAAGATTGATCGACGATCTTTTCATTCGTTTAGGAGTCAGAAAAGAGCTTAACGGAAACTCCCTAAGTGCCTTTTTTGTAAAGGACTTGTCCGGCCCGAAAAAGGGATAAAATTATACCGAACAAAAGGAATGGCCAGGCAAGGAGGAAGTGTTCAATCAAGGATTAGTAATGATGACCAAGAACGAGGGTAGGGGGGAACACTGGTGAGCCTCCTTGCGGGGTAGATGAAATGGTGGCAAAATAACGAAACATTTGCAGTATGACAGGAGTGAATGGCTCATGTAAAAATGTGGAACAATCCGATAGCGGCCGATGTGGCACGCAAACCGAGGCAGCAAGGTGTCGGGACACAATGTTGAAATTGTACCAAGTGAGAGCGAGAAATGATCTCAAGCATCATCACGAGCTCGGAAAAATGAATCTGACGATATAAAGGATGTCAAAAATGGGTAACGACCGATGTGGCACGCACACCGAGGCGACGAGGGCGTTTTGGAAAAATACCCAAAAAATCGGGGGGTGAGAGCGAGAAATGATCTCAAGCATCATCACCAGCTCGGAAAAATGAATCCGATGATATAAAACATGTGAAAAATGGAGAACGGCCGATGTGGCACGCAAATCGAGGCGATTAGTGGCATCTGAAAAAATGGGCAAAAAATGACGGGGAAAAAATGATGCAACGAGGTGACCATCATGACGGTCTCGTCGTGCTGATTCCAGTGGTGGAAACGGTTCGTAAAAAGGACTCCGTATAGGGTCAGAATGGACAAAACAAGAAAAAGTCAACTGACTATAAATAGTGGTGGGTCCAACATGACATGTGTCATTTGTACGTTTTGACTTTGACTTGTGATCAGAGTGGACCAGAGCTTAGGTGGCATTTTTGGATGATCCGACTGGCCGATTTCAGATTCGGGAGATACAGGTATTCCGTCAAACTCATACCTGCATGTTTTTTTGGGTCGGGGGTTGGGTAGTGGGTCCCAGGGCTTATTTGTACGGTCCAAGTGGGGTGGACCGCAGGTTAGGGGGTCGAAACCACGGTTGGCGACCTCGAGTTTCGGGGTGAACCACGCGGTTGGAGACCGCGTGTTTCCTGGATGGATATGCGGTTGAGTACCGCGAGTTCCAAGGAGAAACACGCGGTTCCAAACCGCGGGGTTAGGACGGACAGGCGCGGTTAAGCACCGCGACCATAGGCCTGACAGCCGCGGTCGAAAACCGCGGCAGGAAGCCCGAAAGCCGCGGTTTTAGGTCGAGCTATAAGGGTCTTCCGGGAGAGGGAAAAGTACTTATTTAGTTGACATGAGTCTGATGAGTCTATTTTGTGTGATTGACAGGATGCCGCAGGTGCTCTGGAGAGAGCGGGAGATCCCTGATGAGATCGTGGCTGTGATCCAGGGGGATCTCCATGTGCGATCTGTGCTGGGGATGTGCGGACTACTGAAGTTCGCACAGATACCCATGATACGGTCAGCAGCGTTGCTGCTAAACCGGCTGATCAGCTTCTAGGAGCCGGACATACAGGCTTTCCGGGTACAGGGTGAGAGGGTGGACCTCACCCTGACTGATGTATATTTTCTGACGGGGTTGCCCTGTCTAGGAAGAGTAGCAGACACACAGCCGCGGGTTGCCGCGGACGTCAACATGGAGGACATGTTTGAGAGATACTGCGGTCCTGAGGCGAGGGTGCATAGGAATGCACTCCTGGTGAGGGACCTACAGGAGCTGGCAGTGCAGGCCATGGCGGTATGTGTGGTGCGGGTATTGGGTTCCCAGTCACCTGAAAAGGTGTCTGGGGCCCAGATGCAGATGATAGAGCACGTACTGGACAGGGTGTACTACGCATGGGGCCAGATGTTCCTAACCTGCGTTTAGCGGCAACTGACGGCAGCAAAGGAAGCTGGCAAGGGCTTTTGTTTTGGTTCCTTCTTGTGTGCCTTCTTTATGGAGAGGGTACCCACACTGCGGCCACGGGTGCCGATCAGGGCAGGAGGTATGAGGGAGCCGCGGATGGTGCGGTGGGGCGAGATGATGTGCCACCGTGGTGGCAGCAACGTGGGCAGGTATTTTACGCAGGAGTTGTACCTACAGTGGCTCCAGATACCATTGACACTGGACGACTTCCCATATCGGGACATGGACTTCACGGGAGATCCGGAGGCGCCACGAGCACCAGGACAGGCATGGGGTCCCAACGATACTTATGTGTTTGCTTGCATATTATGGATGTCGAGTTTTATTTATATGATAGTAGATTGATATACTGTGACTGACATATCGGTCATCTTGCAGATGTGGGCCCGAGGCCGCCTCCAGGACATGTGGCACGGAGGGGGATTGTGGCCGTTCCAGCTCTGCCTGGGTGAGGAGAGGTCCGTCGCCGCGATGCGGAGGGGACACTGGAGTTGATGCGGGCACTACTAGATCGGTTGTTGATAGGGGTGACCGACAAGGGATGGTGGGATGTCGATCCTGATGTAGTTCAGGATTGCATGAGGGCACCCCGAGAGTTCAGATCCATCGCGATCCGGGTGGCGATCTTGGTGGACCGGGTATGGGCACAGGAGGCCGGAGGAGATGAGGACTTGCCGGAGGAGGAGCGAGGGGAGGACTCAGAGGCAGCCGATGTAGGTAGTGATGCAGGATATGACTCCCATTAGGGAGTGCAGGGGACTCCCCCCGAGTTTTGTAGCTACGGCATGTATGTTGATGAGGTTGTTAGGGATGTATAGCCATTTTTTGTATAGCTGAGTACAGGGGTACTCAGGACATGTATAGCACTGAACATGTATATTTTTTGATATATATCTATATGCACGTGGATGCACCTTTTTGTATGATGTTGTTTTATTTGTACGCACGTGGATGCGCTTTATGAGTTGTGATATGTTTACATTGCACGTGGATGCAAATAGGTTAAGATGTTAGGCACGTGGATGCCCCTTGTGTATTTTATGTGATGCGACATGATGTATGTATGTTTAGGCACGTGGATGCCCCTATGGAGATGAATGTGGTGTATGTACAAGGATGCAAATGTGGATGCGATGCAATCTTTTTGGGTTTTTATATATTTTTATGAGATGCTATGGGATGATGATGCATGATGTTACATGGTGTGATTGATATGCCAATCTAGGATGTTGTTGGCCATTTGGTCTGCGACACTATTTTGGGCTCTGGGGACATGTGTGAATGTTATGGATTCAAACTGTCGACTGAGTTGTTTTGTGCGCAGGAATTTTCTAAAAAGGCAGGGATCACGCACCTGGTAGCAGTCGTTGAGCTGGGAGACAAGTAGCTGGGAGTCAAGGAACACATGAAGGTGACATATGCCCATTTGGAGGGAGGCAGTCAAGAGACCGGTCACAGCATCATACTCCGCCTGGTTATTGGTAGCAGCGCCTATACATATTCCGTCAAGGTGAATCATCTCGTTGGAAGGGGAGTACAAGACCCATGCTGCAGAAGCCAGGTTGGGAGACCAGCGGCTTGCGCCATCAGCGAAGCCAGTGTAACAAGGTGGAAGATGGCCCATCTATAATGATGCAGAAATGATGAATGTAAGATGATGGTAAAAAAGTGAAAAAACAAAAAGATAGCAAACTGTGCAATGCGGACCAACGAGGTCGCAGTGTCATTTATGGGTAAAAACACTTAAGATACAACCCATTACGGGGGTTGCACAAAGGATGGCCTTTGGAGTCGGCGAGGATGTATGCCCCCTTGCCTAGGCAGGTCTGCACGATGTAAGGGCCTTGCCACATGGATTCAAACTTCCCTTTGTCAGTTTTGTCGTGGGCTTGGTCATAGGCGAGGACGAGGTCCCCTTCATGGAAAGTTCGAGGGTGAACATGTTTGTCATAACCGGCTTTGGAGCGGTTCTTGGCAGCTTCGATGTTCTGGAGAGTGGCTCGACAGTCTTCATCGGCTTGTTCGAGTGTCAGCAAACGCTGCTCGAGGGGGGAAGTGTCGGGGAGAAGCTCAACGGCGATCTGTAAGGCAGGAATCTGACACTCGATGGGGAGGACAGACTCTACACTGTGAACTAGATGAAATGGTGTAAAACCAGTGGCGGTCTTGGTGGAAGTACGGTAAGCCCATAAAGCAGGGAACAACATGTGGTGCCAATTGGACTTATGCTTGTCAACCGTTCGTTGGAGGATGGTTTTGAGAATTTTATTAATGGCCTCTACTTGACCGTTCCCTTGGGGGTAGTAAGCAGAGGAAAATTGGTGTTCAAATTTGAGGAGGGTGGATAACTCACGCCAGACGGCATCTTCGAAGTGTGAACCATGGTCAGAGACTAACTGCTTAGGAACCCCGAATCGAGCGATGACATGGTTGAAAAAGAAGCGGGCAGCAGTGTCGGCGGTACAATTGAAGGTAGGCATGGCTTCCTCCCATTTGGTGAAGTAATCAAAAGCGACAATAATATATTTGTGGTCGTTGGCAGACTGGGGTCTACATTCCATGAAGTCTATGGCCCACTTACAAAAGGGACCAACGATGACGACTGGGTGTAACGGAGCAGGAGGTGTCCGGGCCTTGGGGGCAAAAAATTGGTAGTTATGGCAGTGTTTGACCGTAGTGATGCAGTCGGTGAAAAGTGTGGGCCAGAAGTATCCAGCGCGGATGACCTTTTGGGTAGCGTCCATCCCCGAGAAATGGCCTCCGCAGGCACCGCTATGACAGTCATTAAGGACGTGTTCAGCTTCCTCATGTGTAAGGCAACGACGAAGAATTGTGTTAACCCCGTGCCGGTAAAGGACATCGCCTAAGAGGAGATATCGAGAGGCCTGGTGACGGATGTGACGGTGTCCATTATGGGTAACTTTGGGTCTGAACTTCTGCGTGCGTAGGTATAACAAGATATCACCGTACCATGGGTCATTGGACGAGATAGTGAACAGGTGATTGTCGGGTAACTCATCGGAGATTGGTTTGGCCGGGAGAAGGGAAGGGAGATCAATAATGAGCTGGGCAAGCGCGAGGGCTTTAGTCCTCTTAGGTGTTTTGAAGGTAAGGTCATATTCCTGGAGGTTAATGACCCATTTAGCAACACGACCTTGTAGGAGCCGCCGGTTTAGAAGATATACCATGGGGTTAGAGTCGGCGACGACTATGGTATGACTCATTAAGATATAGTGTCGCAATTTTTGGACGGAAAATACCACTGCTAGGGCAAGTCTCTCCTCATATGGGTAACGTAGGGGTGGACCAGACAAGGTCTGGTTGACGTAGTAAATGACGTGCTCCTGGTGAGAAGCGTCCTCTTGAACCAAGACTCCAGATACGGCATGCTCGGCTGCTGAAACGTAAAGGATGAAGTCTTGTGTGAAATCCGGAGGGGAAATCAGAGGAGCTTGTGTGAGAGCCTTCTTGAGGGCTTCGAATGCAGCTTTTGCTTGCTCATCCTAGACGAAGGGTATGTGGGTACGGAGCAGGTGCAAGAAACTGTGAACGGTAGTGGTGTAATCAGGAACGAAGCATCGAAGGAAGTTGGATCGCCCCTGCAGACTTTGGAGCTGACGGAGCGTGCGAGGAGAGGGAAGGTCTAAGATGGCTTGGAATTTTATAGGGTCAACAGTAATTCCTTTCTGGGAAATAATGAAACCCAACAATCGGCCTGCCGGAACGCAAAAGACACACTTGTGTGGGTTCAAGCGGATTTGGTATTTGCGACAACGCAAAAAAACTTGCCGAAGGTCGTTAAGGTGGTCTGATCGTTTCCGGGAACAAGCTGTAAGGTCATCAAGGTAGACTAACAGGATATGGACCAAGTTGTGAAAGCAATAGGTCATGGCCCGCTGGAAAGTGGCACCAGCATTTTTGAGGCCGAAAGGCATGACGCGATAGGCAAAGGTGCCCCATGGGGTAGTAAAGGCAGTTTTGTACTGGTCTTCCTTACGGATCTGAATCTGATTATATCCGGAAAAACCATCCATGAAGGAGAGGACCTCATGCCCCGCACACGCATCTATGAGCTGGTCGATAAACGGCGTGGGGAAGTTTTCCTTGGGACAAGCACGGTTTAATTCATGGAAGTCAGTGCATACTCGGATGGTGCCTTGTTTTTTGTTAACAGGAATGGGGTTTGAAACCCAAGTGGTATAGGCAATAGGATAAATGAACCCTTCCTTGCGCAGCTTCTCAATCTCGACTTTGACAGCTGGGAGCTTTGAGGGATGAATGGGGCGCTGCTTCTGATGCACGGGGGGTACATCAGGCCATGTGTCAATGTGGTGCTCTATAATGGCGGGGTCAAGACCAGGCATTTCGGTATAGGACAAGGCAAAGACATCACGGAATTCTCTGAAAAGGTTTATGTAGTCCTCAATCTCTTGTTTACTGCAGAATGATCCTAAAGTGATGAGTTCAGGGGCACGTCCTGGGGCAGCGATATCAACTTGGATGACGGGTGAAATGTTGGCCATGTTACCTTCCTCGAAGGCGTCAGGAGCAGGAATAGGGTCCTTGAACCAGTCGACCTTAGTGGGAAGGAAGTCTTTGGATTCAACCGCAAATTGGGTAGCGGTGCTAGAGGAAGATGCTTCTAGGATGAAGTAGGAACGATGATGCATATCATCCCAGGGATAATCCGGGGCGGTAAGGGCCTCAAGAATCTCCTCATCGGTATGGAAAGTTTGCGTCGTCAAATCGGTTGACGAGGGGGTAGTGGTTGAAGAGATCATATATATGGTATTAACCTCTCCAGAAGGGGAAGAGACCGGGGCGTAGATCTCCTCAATGGTGGGTGGTGCCGTCTCAAGATCCAGATTGTTCATCTCATAGAGAGCCGCTCTGTAATCCGGGAGATCGGGACAATGATGGGAGTAATGCCCGTAAACACCGCATATGGCACAGGGGTGGTTAGTGCGTAGGGACTTGTCTTTAGGCTTAGGAGTGGGGTTTAGTTCGACAGTTGGAATGTTGGGGTCATCGTCGAGCATCTGCATGTGTTTCTGTAGGGCTAGTAGCTGTGGACACTGGTGAGTCGCATGGCCCAACTCATCGCACAACGAGCATTTGGGAGGAGCGCAGAACACTGGAGGGTTTTTGACTGTCTTGGGAGGTGGTACAGCAGTGTAAGGTTATGGACCTCTGCCCCCAGTGGGTTTGGGAGTAGGAGGGGGAGTCATGGAGGATGAAGGGGTAGAGACACCAAGAGGTGGCTGAGTGGTAGTAGCCATGGGTTGCACTGGTTGGAGGACGACGTCTGGTGTCGGCGGGCGAATGGGAGGTGAAAGATACCATACGGGTAATCCCAAAGTTAACCCAGGGAGGCTAAGGGTAGCCATGACCGGGGCGCTTACTACTCCCGATGGAGGGACTAGGAAGGGGATCGGATTGATAGGTGTAATACCAATGTGGCTAGGTACCAATGGTGTTTTAGGAAACAAGGGTGGTTGATTATTAGGTGGTTCGTTATCGTGGGACAAGGTACATAAGTCAGACACGTCCGTGGGGGCTGATGGAGGCAGAATAGATTGGAAGGTGGAGGTCATCGGCGCGTCTGAATAAACTCTAGGTCCCGTAGAGGAAACAAATGAGGTGGAGGCACGAGAAACAGGTTGTTCAACCATGGGGAGAACATTTTCGGGTGTCGCGGGAGCACTGGGATCATAGTAGGTGAGCTGGTCAACCTTGACCATGCGTCCCTCATGGGGGAACATCATGGTGTGAAAAACGGAAGAGGCAACCGCCCGCATGGCATACATGTAACTGCGGCCAAGTAAAAGGTTATAATCCAATTGGGCATTGATTACCTCAATGTCGATAAGGACGGTTTTACCACCTAACTGGACGGGGACATTGGGTAGGAGGCCTTGGGGCTGGGCCGACCGACCGTCATAGGTGCGTAACGCAGTGGTGGACTGCTGGAGGGTAGGGGATCCCAACTTCTGCCATACGAATGTAGACATAACGCATGTGGAGGCACCTTCATCGATGATGCATCGATGGATGACAAGATTCCGAATGGAAACAGAAACTTGGAATGCTAAGGAGGAAGGCAGGCGTGGCTCGGATTGGTCCAAATCAAATGCCATTAAATTTGAATCATTTGGGTCAATCCCCCCAATGGCAGAGAGTAAAGTCTTGCGCTGGGAAGGGCAATTCTTCAAGACTTCTAACGCAGACATGGCTGCGGGAGATTGGGATAGGTCGTCTACAATGTTGTAGTTTGACGCAGCACGCGCATTGGGGTTATTGTTGATACGGCAAAGTGGGAAACGAGGGGCTTTGGGAGCGCCATCTAGTGGAGGTGGAGGTATACGTAACGCCTGATCAGTGGGATGGGCGTTAGTGGGTTTATCAGTGGGAGGTGCTTCAGTGGTGGAGCCATATTGGTTCCGACGGGTCTGAAGGTTGACGTTAGCGGATGTCATCATCAACAGGTGGTGGGTACCTGAGTCAAACATGGGTTGATCAAGAGCAGTGTAAGTGATTTGTTGTTGGGGTTGCACATTGGCTTTAGGGGGATCCAACGACTGAGCGTTCACTACGCCTTGGGTTGGTAAAGGGTTTTGCAGAACCAAAGGAGGCTGCTGAGGCTGGGGGGGGTTAGGTGGCGCCTGAGGAGCTGCATGCCCTTGGCGATGGGCATCATCAACCCAAAGTTGTCGAGCTCGCTCCAAGTGTGGGCAAGCATGTGTATAGTGGCCATATACCCCTCAAATAGAACAGGGGTGGTTTGTTCGCAAATTGGGGTTTTTAGCTTGCTTGGGCGGGCGATCAGGGTTTTGGTTAGCAGGGGCCGCATTATTATTGTCGGGGGGATTAGCCGGTTGACCAGCTTGGTCTGCAGGTTGGTTGTTCCCACGATTATGGCCCTTGTCGCGGTTCTGTTGGCCCCGGTTGCGTTGGTTGTTCTGGTTTTGCTGCGGGTTTTGCTGGGCGTAAACTTGCCCTTGGGCAGCCGGTGTATTCTGAGGTTGCACAGGTGCGGGAGCAGGCTGCGGGGGATGATATGTAGGTGGAGGCTGAGTAGGTGCAGCAACTTGAGGCGGTTGTGGATATGGCTGCGGAGCAGGTTGTGAGTTTGCCGCAGGGGCTGCCTGTGGCGGGTAATAAGCGGGTTGGGCTTGTGAAGGCGCAGGAGCTGGGGCAGCCTGCTGGTGCTAGCAAGGCTGAGGTGCAACTGGGGGAGCATAAGTGGGAGTCGCATGACCAAAGCACTGAGGAGGACATGAGGGTCCATGGTGATGGTGATGTGTCATGGGAGCATATGAGTTGGTTGCTCCAGACTGTGAGGTAGCCCTAAAAGGTCGGGGCCAGGGGTAGGGCGTGCAATGGAAAATGGTTGAGGATGCAAAGAAACACGACCAATGATACCGTCTACAGCGTGGGATGCCCCCGGCGCATCGTGCTGGGAGGACTCACCGCGAGGGGCGTCAAGTATAATGGTATAAAGGTAACCCGACTGGGCGTAAATGAGGTCGAACTGTTGGGATTTAAGGATGGCCTCTTCTTCAGACTGGGGTCTTTCTGATGCCACATCCTTAGCAATAATAGGGAGAAGGGATTTGAGGAACCAATCTAGGAATATACGGTCATCTAGTTTGATATTGCATAAGCTACGGCATCGACGCCACTCATGGATGTGGTCCGTGATATGGGTAGTCGTGTTTTGTCTGCAGGATAGGAGGATCTCAATGCCCGCGTCATAGCGGACAGGCAACTGGAAGAACTGCAGGAAGGTCGAGGCAAGGGAAGCAAAGGTGGCATGGGTCCCATGAGGTTTCTCGATATACCACTTGGCTGCAGAGCCAGTGAAGGTGCGCTGTAAGAGACGGAGGCGAACAGAGTCATCCACTATGGAGTTAGAGGAGCACCATAGGTGGAAAGACATGATATGGTTTTGTGGGTCCTCACCGGCCTTTCCCTCGAACTTAGGGATGTCAGAGGGGAGCTTGGTAGGCATATGAGGCCACGTAGGGTCGTGTCGAATAGGATCGTTGGTCAATCTGGCCAGGTCAGGTAGGTTGAGGCTAGCCATGAATGGCAAACTGAAGAAGGATGTAACATAGTAGTGGGTTGGACCAGGTTGGGGCCAATGCCCCCAAGTGGAGGGACAGGATTTGGGATGGTGCCCCTAAGTGGGGGAACTAAGGTGGTGGAGGATGGTCCAGCACCACCATGGGTAGTGTGAGCCACTGATGTAGTGGGGATAGGGATTCCCGCTATGGGAATAGGTACCGTGAGGGGAACGGTAGATGGGGGCCCCATGGAGGGCATACCCAAAACAGGTGTAGTAACTGGTGTAGTGGTGGATGTACCACCAATGGTCCCTATAACAAAAGGGGTGGAAGTCATGCCAGCCATGGGGCTAGTAGGGGCAGTGTAAATAGGGTTCTCAGACTCTTCGTCAGAATCAGAGGTAAAGTAAGGAGCGTCAATATCTGGTGACGGAGTCCTATGTTTCTTACGAGTGGAGTCAAGTGACAAGGCTCTAGATCTGTGATGAGTGGTATCAACGGATGATGATCGAAATCTATGACGGGTGGTGTCAAGAGAACCGTGCTGTGGGGGCTCGCCCCTGAGGCGCCAAGAATGTCTCGGGGACTCAATGGTGATGGATGGTGTCAAATCTCTGTGGGTTGAGGTGAGTAGAAAAACAGCTCAAAAAAGCCTAATGCAACCGAGTGTGCAGAAGGAGAGCTAAAAAACAAGGCACTCAGGCCAACAACCAACTCAAAACACCCACTGCAACAACTGTGCTACATTAGGCGGAGTATCAACAAGGATGGTCAGAATACCAACAAGCAGCAGGTTTCCTAAAAATAAAAAATGGTGGACTCACTAGACCGAAGGGAGGTAAAGGAGCATGCAAACACCTAACTAAAAGTATTCTGACTCAACTAAACATATCCTCTGCAAGGTGATGAAATCCAAGTCATACAATATGAGTAGAAAAGCCAAGTGGCTATGATATCCCCCTACTGGGAGGGACACCGGGTAGTCAATCCTAGAAGAATGGCAACTAAGATACCCCATTCATGACACGTCCAGAAAGGTGAATCTGTCGTTCAGTCCGTTTACCGCAATACCCCTATACAGGGATATCCCTCGAACTGCGAAAGGTAGCCCTTCGGTTACTGAATGGAGTGCAGTATTCCACTCAGGACTCCGGAACCAGTCTCCCGACTTCAACCCTCCTAAGGGAGAGGCCCTATGATAAACTGGTCGTGACCATGCCAAAAAGTACTAGGGGATTTTGGTTCCCTATTTGAACAACAACTATGTCTCAAGTGAAAGTAACCGAGGGGTGTTATTGGAAGCCTATCCCCCCGATCCTACCTAACTACAATGATTCTTTTGTGTTCCCCAAGTGGGGTTAGAATGTTTGTTTAGTTAGGTACTTTTTAAGGCTCACTTGAATTATGTGACAGAGTGTGTGCTCGTGAGGTGATGAACCCAAAATAGAAGTGCCACAAGGGGGGCAACTTCCAACTGTCAATAATACTGAAATTGAAACTTTAACTTGCAAAATTTTCTGATTTAAAAATACTGAAATTTTAAAAGAATTATGTAAAGGGAACGGAAATTATGTTGCAGAAAGGTTGTAAGGAAGTGGGACTGCAGGTAGGACAGAGGGCTGTTCAGATGCAGAAAAAATTGCAGCAAAAGGGGCTAGGCTCAAAACAGGAAAAATGCAGAAATCAGACCGCGGGTCTGTGGTGAATCAGTACAGGTGGACCGCGGGTATAAGGGAAACAGATGCGGTTCGGTCACGGCTTTCGGGACAACAGACGCAATCGGGACGCGGGAAAGAGGCTAATTAGCCGCGGTCGGATCACAGGTAACAGACTTGAATCCGCCGGCAGGGCATCGGAAACCGTCTGAGAGCCGCGGTCGGGTCGTAGGTAAAGGCCTGAAATACGCGGTCGGGACGCGACTGCAGAGGGAAAAAATGCGATGTACGGCGGCCGAAAGGGAAAAATTTTTAAACGGAAACCAGAAATTCAAAATCTAGGGGAGTCGCCAAAACTGTAGCTAGGGTTTTACCCCTAGCTTGTGCAAATGAGCACCTACTAAGGAGAATGGACTCCTTAGTAGCAGTTCAGTAAATGTAAATTATTAAGCTAAAACAGAAATAGAAACTACTCTAAAACATGTGCATGAAAAATAAACAACAATTTGTAAACAAGGGTTTTGTATTAATATTACCTTCAATGTGAAGGTTGATGAAGCTCCTTGCAATGTCCAAGAGGGTTGCTCCAAGCTCCAATGTGCTCCTTCTCTTTCTCCAATGGTGGGGATGGGCCAAAAGAGGCTCTCAAGGTGAAAGTAGTTCAATGGTGAACTAGGGTTTCGAGAGAGATTTTGGCAGAGTAAGGGTATACTTGATTGTGGATATGAAATAAGGGATCTCCATCACCTATTTATAGTTTTTTGGTGGTGGAGTGCTGACCCATGGTTTTAGGAAACACATGGTTTAGGGCAGTTGTATAGGGTTTTTCCCTCCTTTTCCTCATTATTTTATATTTTTTATTCCCTTTTTAGGGGATTTTTGCTATTTTTGGAGGAAAAGGGGGTTTTTTAGCCTTTTGAGGCTATTTTGATGGTTTTGTGGCCTTTTGGAGGCATTTTAGGCCTTTTGGAAGCTTTTTAATGGGATTTTAAGGAAAATATGGTAGGAAAATGGACAAATGAGCCATATAATGTGGTAGATGAGGTAGTGAACACTTTTTGGGTGTTAACATGCTTCACCTCGGAACAACAACATCAGTGGGCAAAGTGGCTCCCTCTCGCTGAATGGTGGTACAATACCTCTTACCACACTGCCTCTAAAATGACCCCATATGAAGCAGTCTATGGTCAGGAACCTCCAGCTCTTCTTCCATACACCCCCACCAGTTCACCAGTTCAGGAAGTTGACACGGTCCTTCGAAATCGCGATCAGATTCTTCACATTTTGTGGGACAATCTTCACATGGCAAGAAATCGCATGAAGCAACAAGCTGATCAGCAACGTTCGGAGCGCACTTTTCAAGTCGGCGATATGGTTTTTATTCATCTCCAGCTATACAAACAATCCTCCTTGAAACTCAAAGGGCATCATAAGATCGCTCCAAAGTTCTATGGGCCATATCGGATTCTTCAGAAGATTGGGTCCATTGCTTATAAATTGGAACTTCCTCCTTCTTCCCGCATTCATCCAGTCTTTCATGTCTCTTGTCTGAAGAAAGTTCCTGGCACCAACATCAGCGGACAAACGATTTTACCCGAACTGGATAATGAAGGATCCATCCTTTTGGAGCCAGAGGCCATCCTCAATCGGCGCATGCGTCAGCTTCACTCTCGCTCTATCACAGAGGTCTTAATTCAGTGGCACGGCATGCAACCAGAGGATGCTACATGGGAACCACTCCTCCATATTCAACAATAATTTCCACATCTAAAGCTTTGAGGACAAAGCTTTTTTTAAGGGGGAGGTGATGTTAGGAACCGATGTCTTTACTTTTTTAGTATGTTGTTGTTGGACGCATATGCTTTGTAATTCGTCCCGTAGTATTTTTTTATCAATAGTTTGTGTTATTGTTGTTGGCGCATATGCTTTGTAAGTCGCCCGTAGTATTGTTGATCCATAGTTTGTAACGGCCCATGGTTTCGACCCATAGTATTGGCGCCTAGAATTAGTATATAAGTGTGTGTTGAGACCTATGAAGGCACCGTGAAGTTATTTGTATTGAGCTTGCTCATAGGAGGTTGCCCCCTCGAAGTGGCCTGTGATCAATATAAAAGTGATTCTGAGTTCTGTCATTTCTGCTATTTCGCATATTCATATTAATTAATTGTTGCAGGTGCCTCACATAAAGATACGATCTAGAATGCATATGCAAATGCAATTTTTAGTCTTTTTGAATGAAAAAAGGTAAAAATAAAGTCTAAATGTACAAAAGTAAACTCAAAACCTAAGAATGCAGTTACTCAAACAAATAAGTATGCAAAAGAAAAACTTCTTCTTTTTGATGCAAAGCACTCTTAAATCCTTTAAGCCACTTGCAAGGTACTCCACTCAGAATATAAATCAAATTTTTTTTTTATGCTTTTCAAAGGTGAGAAACAAAAACTGAAATTGAAGGTAACCTAATATCAAAGCAAAAGCAAAGAACTTTCAGGTTTCCTTATTGAAACAGTAAAAGCTACCAATACGACTTTCATGTTCTGATTGATGTAAGCATGCCAACCATTGGGAAAAGCATACGAAACCTACTTTTAGAACCAAACAAAGAAAATGACTTACAAAGAAGTATGGTTTGGTAAAGTCAGGTCTGCACATAAACAGTGTAGTCAAGGTCCTGAACAATAGCAAAGACACTTGAGCTTTCACTACAAAAATAAAACTAAAAGCATAAGGGAGGATAAGAAACCAATCTAAAGAGAAATTTAACTCAAATAGACACAAATAGGGTCAAGTAGACTCAACAGGTTTCAAATCCAGTGGAAATGGAGCAAGCACATTTAGTCAGACTCAAATCAGGGTACAAAACACTAAACTGGTCCACAACCCCCCAACTTGGGTCAACAAGCCCCAAAAATTTCCAAACAAGCCCAAATTGATCAAAGAAGGTCAAAATCATGAACATAGGATTAGTACAAGGATGAGAGATCACTTACAGTGGTTTAAATCAGACCTAGGGTCATCAAGGACCCCAAAAAATGTAGCCACAACCCCCCCAAATAGGTCAAAACCAACAAAACTCAGTTCCAGGATGTGTGCGCTACTGTCTATGAGGAAGACCAGCGCCCACATAGGGAAATGCGCTACTGTACTTCACAACAGTAGTGCACATGTGGGAAAAGTTGAAAAAATAGGGTTAAAGCCCCCCACACCTAAGCTAGTGAGGGTCTGTAAGGGCTAAGAAAGGTCTGTAAGAGCCAAGGAGGGTCAAACAGAGCCTGATAACTGATTCTAATCAAGAAATTGAACAAAGAACTTCAAACAACATTGAAGAAATGACCTTGGATACCCCTAAGCAGATAGGCTTTTCCTAGCGGAGTCGCCATTCTGTTGTGAGGGAAATACACCTATAGTTTAGGGGAGAAACCACCAACTTACAGTGATGAAAGATAGACCTACAAGTGTTCTGCAAGTACAACTAGTAAGCAAAGAGATAAAGGTTAAAGAGGATGTGTACCTTATTAAGAAGGTTGATCCCATCCTTTCTCTTCCTCGCTTTTCAATGCCATTCTGTGTCGCAATGCCCACACCTGCAAAACAACTTCATACCTTTCTCAAATACATTTGACTACATATATAAGACTTCTATTCATGACAGTAAAAGACATCAAACTATAAGCAAATTGTAATCAAATCTAAGACACACATGAATAGGTCATATTTGGAAAGGGAAGAATTTCTGATCTTTATTAATGAATGAAGCAAGTACATAGATTTATACCTTCCTTCAAGCTTGGCACTTCACGAAACCTAGATTCAAGGTCTCCTACTTCTGTTCTCCAAGGATCCCAGCCTCTAATCAGCTGTGTTAGGGTTTATCAGAAACTGAGGCACAAGAGAGGGGGATGAGGGTCTCCATTCCTCCAACATAACATTGCTATAGGCTTGGTCCCCACCATGGCCTTTCTTCCTTCCTTATATAGTCAATGAAGGAAAGGAAAAGCAGTTTTAACCGATCAGGAGGTTCCCCAACTAACTCAAATTGACCAAAATTCGAGATTTTGATTGTTTCAGGAAAATACCCTACTTTTCTACTACAAACTTAGCGTATGTACTCTACTTTTATGAAGCAGAGTTGCATATTTTTGAAGGAAAACGCCCCTCTTATGCCTATAGAGTAGCGTTTTTGTGGAAAAATGGTCAAAAACAGGGTTTTCTGGTGATTTTCAGGAGGTGGTTTGGTCTGGAAAAGTGTTCCTAAGGGTTATAACCATCAAATGGACCAAGAGTGAGGTAATTTCAACCATATTCAGTTTCCCTAATGACCCTTCAATCCACAAGTGTCCTATTGTGTGACTAAACTTGATCTCAAGAAGTGTCATCATGTGACCAAGCGATGCAAGTGTCATCAGAGATGGAGAAGTGTCATTTTAAGCTATAACAGTGCTTCTCCATTGGTAGGGCACTCTGGGTTCCTCAAAACATATGACCGAGAACAATGCAACCTTTTTTGGCAGGGACTAAAAATGACAATTCAACAGTTGGTGGCTGACTATGCTACTTGCCAGGTCAACAAGGGTGAAATGACACTCCTTTCGGGATTGCTCGAACCCGTGCTCATCCCTACACAGATTTGGACAGCTATTTATATGGATTTCTTTGAAGCGCTCGGGTGGTACAATACCACATCTAAAATGACACCATATGAAGCAGTCTATGGACAGGCACCACCAATTCTTCTTCCATACACCCTCAGCAGTTCCCCAGTTCAGGCAATTGACTTGGTTCTTCGAAACCGCGATCAGATTCTTCTCATTCTGTAGGAAAATCTTCACATGGCAAGAATTCGATTGAAACAACACGCCGATCAGCACCATTCTGAGTGCCATTTTCTCGCAGCTGAGATGGTTCTTCTTCGTCTATAGCCTACTAAGCAATCCTCCCTGAAACTCAAAAGGCTTCAACTTCTCTCTTTCTCTATCACAGAGGCATTAATTCAGTGGCACGGAATGCAACCCGAGGATGCTACAGGGGAATCACTCCTTCAGATTCCGCATCAATTTCTCAATCTAAAGCTTTGAGGAAATAGCTTTTTCTAAGGGAGAGGGGATGTTACGAACCCATGTCAACCCTTCTCTTTACTTTTTTAGTATATTGTTGTTGGACGCATATGCTTTGCAAGTCGTCCCATAGTATTTTTTGATCCATAGTTTGTATTAACCCATGGTATTGACCCATAGTATTGGACGCATATGCCTTATAAGTCGTCCCGTAGTATTATATGTCCCATGGTATTGACCCATAGTATTGGGCATAGACTTAGTATATAAGTGTGTGTTGAGGCCAATGAAGGTAACGTGAAGTTATTTGTATTGAGCTTGCTCAAAGGAGGTTTCCCCCTCGAACTAGCCTGTGATCAATAAAGCGATTCTAAGTTATGTTATTTCTGCTATCTCGTGTATTTTCATTAATTAATTATTCCAAGTTCTTCACATATATTCCATCACTCACCCATGTACTAAGCATTCCAAGTGATGATGTTGGTACCTTTTCCATCCCCCCATGGATTTCCCTCCTCTTCCTCAATTTTCTGGATGAAGGATACTAGTAATTGCCAACCAAAACAGTGGCTAGTAAACCCAAGGTACTTAATGGGATTTGAATCTTGATATTGAGACCTCCATGCAATTTTGCATGAGAGCATATACCAATCAAGCTAACCCTTGGGACTGAAAAAGTTTCTGACCTATTTGTCATATATAAAAACACATTTTCCAATAAGTCTGCACACTCCTAATTTCATTCTCTGTTTGTATGTCACTTTTTATGTTTGTAAAAATTAAAATATTATGAGTTGCATCCATCATGAGGGGAAAATTTTCCGATCTGTTTGTCATGTATAATTAAAAATAAAACCCAACAAGGTTACACTCCTAATTCCTTTGTGTGCTCATTTATGCACTTTTTTTATGTGTAAACATGCATATACATTCAATGCCTACTGCAGTATACTCATCGATGTTCATTACATCTTATATGATAGTAGACATTTGAGTGATGGGTCCTAGTTATCATTTTATGAATTTTCATGATAATGTAAATTGTGATTTTAATTTGTTGTTCTAAATAATGTATAGTCTGATAGACAATTGTAGAGTTCGGAGATGTGCGTGTGTCTCGGATTGTGTGTGTGTGTGTGTGTGTGTGTGTGTGAGAGAGAGAGAGAGAGAGAGAGAGAGAGAGAGAATTCTTTCTTGTGATTTCTTATGTTTCCATGTGTGCTCATTTGATTTTTTATTCCTTTTTGCTTACAGTAGTTTAGCTTATTTATTTTATGCTTTACTTCTAGATTATAGGATTTGATTAGACACTCATATAGTATGCCAACGTTGGTTTGTACTTTTGAGTCCCACTAACTTGTTCTTTTGGTCATTTGTGGACATTAATAAAAATATCTTATCTTGAGGAGTGGGTGCTCTTGTTTTCATATTTTCCAGTTGGACCGCTGACATGGTGCACAAATATAATAGATGAGCTAACACCAAACAATGTGTTTAGTTTAATGATATCAAAATGCGTTTGACTATACCTAATCAATTGGGCTCCACCATCTTCCCGATTCACACATTTTCTCTTTTAATCCACTATAGGCCCATGATTTATATAAAGTCATAAATATTTCCCATTCTAGCATTCAAGACAATTCCTTTAGATTTTCAAGACAATATTACTTCAAAATTGATGGAATTCAAGTAAATTTATTTCCCGTGCTATGGAATTTATCTCTTTGTCCATTTAAGGGCAATGCCGATTTCATTTTTTTACTTGAGTGGATTTTCTCTTAACTAGTCTATTCCTTCAAGATGAGTTGACTACTCTTCTACCATTCTACCATTCCTTATGTTGTTGTTCATCTTCCAACCTATTCATAGAATCTTTAATAGTCCACTAGTTGCCATATACCATAAATTCTACTATGATGACTGTAATAAATATTAAAGTAGTCACAAAAAGTTGAAATTTCAAACCTACTAGATTTCTCATAATCTAGCCAACAACCACACAAAAAGCAATCACAAATATTGCTATCTATGTTGAAGACCCAATTACAAATAGAAGTAGACCCATTTTTTCAACATGCTATATGAGGGGTAACACTTGGCTTCATATGACGACATGCACTCTACCTAAGAGTGTATGAGAATCTTAGATCTATGGAGCACCTATTGGAAATGTCACAAGAGATAAAACATGTAGTGGGATAAGTGAAAAGTTTCATCCCGTAGCCCCATAATCACAAAATCACCATGATATGTCCATATAGTTCATGGAATTGGATACAATGTCAAAATATATATAAGGGCCCTCTCATTGTAATCTCTTATCATCTCATATCTATTCAATATATATTTAATTTGTCTTTTATGGATTATTTTTTATAGTGTTCCCATGTTGGATATTCATTGGGAAATGAACTTTGTTCATTCCATCTCTATCATGTGTACGGAAATCACATTATTTGTAATGAAAATATTCAGGTGTAAGACGCATGCAACATGAAGGGTAACACATTGCATTTTGTTATGTCTAGCAAAGTAAAAAATGTTGAGTGTGATAAATGATGTAATCTTTCTTTCTCTTGGAGTGTACCTTGTTTTATAATTTTACTATTTGTGGTGGATAAAGATCAAACTCTATAAAGAAACAATGAGACACATGTTTCTCACGCATCTTTGTGTTTTATCTTTGCATTTTATCAGAATCATCTATCCCTTTTAATACGTTCAAATGTAAACCATTAGACAAGTATTCTTAAGTGGTCAAATCTGAATTGCGTAAATTGATTCTCCTTAGGTTTGATTTGTTTGATAAATTTTTGATGCCATATTACAAATGATTTTCGAGAGTTCTATACACTTGGTGAAGATGACACAGTTTTTTAGCATCATAATTTCTTTGTATTTGAGTTGTTCATTGAATGGACCATAATTTGTTCCCATTGAGTTGATAGTAATGGCTTGATACATTGGGGAGGGATTTCTTCATCCCTAAGACTGTCATGATGAAGTACCATCTAGAAAAACAAAGCTTAAATGCCTAAATCTGAATGTGCACCTCCAATCGATGCACAATATGGATGAATATGTGTAGGTCTAGTAAAATAGAGCTTAACTAACCAATTATGAATTTGTAGATCCATTTGTGTCCAAGTATGGATGCATATGTAGGTCCGATACATACCTTGTACACTAACATGAAGGGAAGCATTATAGATGCAAAGTTTTCCCTTATTTTTTATTATTGATGTTGAACTTCATGAATGCAATAGTAAATACCTTATCTAATGCAATAGTGAGTCATTTTTTTATTAGCAATAGTTAACTACCCATCAATTATGTGGGTGAAATGGTTCTCATTAATTGAAGTGGGATAGTCCAATTGTGTAATAAAATTCATATTGGAATAAGGTTGTACATAAAAAAAATTAATTGTAAGTGATTAATGTGGAAATTTCATTCCCTCAAGAAACTAATGCAAAACTGAAATTTCACCTTCATCCTAGAATTTTTCTTGGATCGTAGCACTAGAATTTTCAACCTTTAGGACTACTGTAAATTAAAATGTAAAAGAGCAGTGAGAAGATCACTATAATTCACTTCTAATAGAATTTCGAGGATAAAATATGCCAAACCAAAACTTCAAACCTTTTAGGTAAACATATCAGCCAACAGAAGTATAACAACAGTAAATGCAGCCCCTTATATTCTTCCTTTAGATGTTAACTACACCATGCAAGAACACTCTAAAAGTATTAGGTGTCCCTGATTCATATCAATTCCTCTGAATAGGAAACTAAACTACCACTTGTCAACTGGGGCTTTAAGCCCTCCTCCATGATGTAAGACTCACAACATCCCATGAAGTTAGATCTCCAAGTAAGTGGCTTCTCCACAAGGCCTCAATGAAGGGTGTCCACCAAACTACCAGGATATTTTCAATGACTAAGAAAAGAAAACCAAGGCAACGCCATCTTGAGGTCAAGCATACATTGAGAAAGCTATCTCAATTGTACATATCCATCACATACCATCTCTCATTATACAATCCATCTCGGATCATCCAAGGGCTATTTATACACCATGTAACCCAAGTCTCATAGAGCACCCCCCAAACATTGTGTAAACACTTTCAGAGTAACTCGAAAGTTTGACACTTAAGACAAGAATATCATTTGTTTTTTGCACTAATTAATGCATTGGATTTTTCGTCTTTATCCAATGAAGTCTAAGCGAATAGTGTCAAAATTGCCGTTGATTCTTTGATAGAATACAAGGGCATGCTTGGAAAGCAATTATGGTTAGTTATTTTCGTTTCAAGCTCGGGAAGATAGTTTTTTGTGGATATTTACTTTTAGTTGGTCATTCATCAACCTGAATTGTAGGATACATATATTGATGCATTAGGGCTTCCATGAGAGTGTTGATGTTCATTGTCGTAAGTTTTTTGTTGCCATGGATAAAAGATTAATTGTATTTGTCACTAATCTCAGATTATATTGAAATATTCTATATTTTACTGGCCATGTATTGAAGGGAAAGTTATATGTAAAGTTTTCCATATATTTTTGTTTCCATATATTTTGTATTTGAGTTATACTTTTGTTGTCTTAGACATTCGAGGAGGCAGATACAAAACATCATGGGAAGATTGACAAGGAAGAGTGGAGGATTCTCATTCCATAACATCCTTGTCTGTTAAAAAACATGACTCTTCCATATCTAAAGTAAGTATAATCTTATTCATTGGTACTTGTCTATGGAATATTTTTGACACAACTTGAGAATTTAATTTTTTAGGAAATATATTTATGGATTTAATTCCAAAGGTACCTAGATAGTTTTATAAGACAAAACTAGTTGGATATACACCAGAATTGTTATCCTATACAGAGCCATTTAATGTTAGTCATCCTGATATTTGAAACCAATTCAAATCTTAATTTGTTTATATTGTTGCAGTGTACAAAGATGTATAGGCTGTGTTGTTTTCATATATTTTTGGCTAGAAATTTCTTGCAAAATATAAACAATAACAATAACAATAAAAATAATAAGTTAGAAGCTTTGTCTAATTATTTTGTTAATCTTGGAACTATATTGCAGATAGTGTATATTCAATGAATTTTCTTGTATTAAATCATTATACCTGCTATGCTCAGAAGTGGCCCAGTTAAGGATTCTGACGAGAGTTGTTTTAGTATGTCAAACTCCTATATGTAAAACATAGGAATGTGTTGAAACCATGTGACAATTTGGAAATTCAAAACTCATCTCTTATTTTTGTGTTAAACCTAGCAGGGAATGATAATGATGTTGGTCCAGGCTTGACGGCTTGTTCCTTAGATTAGTTACATCTCTAAAGTTGATGGGTACTTTCTGATATAGCATTTTTCAGTTAATTTGAGGGAAAAAATTAACACCAGTGGCCTAGAAACCGTGGGAAATCTAGATCAAAGCATTTTTAAGGTTTGCAACAATCATTTTATAAACCAAACAAACATTTATTCTATACAAATTGGTAAGATTGTTTGTCAATGTAACACTTATGTTGTTTATTAAC
Organism: Larix kaempferi; assembly: GCA_027924585.1. Classification (NCBI taxonomy): domain Eukaryota; kingdom Viridiplantae; phylum Streptophyta; class Pinopsida; order Pinales; family Pinaceae; genus Larix; species Larix kaempferi. The sequence goes on along the minus strand of BSBM01000052.1, from coordinate 3,170,836 downwards.
TTCAATGTTGAAATTAATAATGAAAATTAGTAAGATACTAAAATTGAAACCATGAATGCATCAAATGGTGCATGGACTAGGTGACCAGGACAAAAATTTAATTATAATAATGATTACATCCATTGGTTTTCCAATAGATCCCCCCAGGTTTTGAATGGTGTATCAAAAAATAATCTAGTTGTAGAGCATGTATGATTGTGAGCACCTACTATCACAAAGATTATAATCCATCTATCAGTTTACCTATGTTAAGATTTTAAGGTAGTTTTTTGGCATGGGGTTGGAGCACAGGAGATGCGGAGCCGAAAACGATGAAGGGGTCATCAAAGAAGGAAAAGGACCATTCGCGAATGATAAGGAGCCGATAGAAGCAGAAGTTTTGGTCCAAATTAGTTAGAATGGGTCATTTGGACCATTTTGTAATGACCATAGGTGTCTATAAATAGAAACACAATTGTAATAGGAATCAACAAATCATAGAAGGAATCATAAGAGATAGATTAGTTGATAAATACTGATGTATTTTGTCTGCCTTCGGCAGTTTTTTCTTTGAGTATATGGATTTGTGTTAAGTCACTTGGAACTGTTTTCTGCGAAGTTCATCCTGTAGTCGTTTTGATGAGTTAATGAATGAGGATGTTCGGTTATGTCTCAACTCTATGCTTTCTTTTTGTTGCTATGAGTTATGTCTCAACTCTGTGCTTTCTATTTGTTGCTATGAATGATATCTTGTCATGATGCAATCCTGCTGCTTTGTCGATTGATCAGTAATGTTGGTTGATATGAGTTATGTCTATTGCATATTTGAATTTCTAGTATAATGCGAAAATGAATCTTTGGTTTCTATAGTGACTGAGTACGAATTAATGCAGGTCTTATCCCAACTGCGGAAACTTGGTTCCTGCATCCCCCCCTTAGACATATTGGGTGAGACCTCACTCGATTTGCGGGTGTTGCTAGAAAGGGTAAAACCTTTATGGGCCGATGCTTAAGGGTTTCTGGTCAATACTTGTTGACAGCAGTGCAAAGTGAACCCCTGTCGACAAATCTGTGTCAAAAAATGCTTCTGTTACCAGGACACTAGTGCGAAATAAGAGAGGACATGCTGTGGCATCCGACAAAACCAAAGATGGAGGAATGGTTCGACAAGAAGCCATGAGAATTTGCTAAGGGGGGAAATCACAACCCTAGATGGTTGATAACTAATTGGCTACATATATATATCTACTCCAACATTCATGAGATATTCTTCTGCAAATTCCTGATACTTCTACAAGAGTGGTTGGCAAAACTGACGTTCCTAAATAAGAACTTTCAAGGCATGAGCTTGAATAGTGGATGCCCGAACTGATACAACAATTGAAGCAAGTGGACAATAGATCCTATAGAGTTGTTGAGGTCTGGGTAGATAGTATTATGGAAGGATACATCACTGAATTTGCTGTTGACACAATTAAGTCATACAGCGACGCAGAAAGAAATTTTTTCGAGGGACCCAAAGGAAGGTTTCTACTTTTGCTGAAACTGTGGATTAAAATGCTTATCTACGAAAAAGGTATACTGAAGATGAATTCTCACAAGTAAAGCTCGGTGTGTGGAGGTTGTGGGTGCCGCTTGAATGCGGTCCTGATAGAATGATGTGGGGTAGATGGATATGAGCTACGACGAAATTATAAGGGAGGCTGTGGAATAATATGGTGCCCTGCGAAGTCCGGTGAGGTTCCGGCCAGAGAAGAAGAGGAGGACTGATATTGAGAGAGAGTCTCCCAGAGTGACCAGAACGAAAGACTATGAAACAAGACCACAAGGGACTGAGCGACCTTATTGTGATGAAGAAAGAAACCAGGCAACCCCTTAAGCCAAAGAAGGATAGACCCAAAGCGACAACGTACCCACAACTCTGTGTACTATGCCAAATTTCAGAGGAAGAAACATAAGCTCTTCGCATGGCTATCGAGCGTGTCAGAACATCGACAGGAGTATTGGGTTTGTAAATAGAAATAGGAGACTAAGCATGGCGGGAGAGGATGTGAATATGCCGATATTTTAGGGTAACAAGATCGAGGATCCAGAGCAGCACTGGTTTTTATGAGGAACAGTATGCAAGGTAAAGAAGGTCTAAGATGATGATATTAGGAAGGGACAACTAGCGACGACCTTCAGGGGCTGTGTGTTGGACTATTTTATGAAATTCATACAAGTACCGACAAGGAGTCTCGATAAAACACTGTCACAGATCAGGGAAGTATTGATTGATGAGTTTAGGAAACCGAAATCCGAGTCGCAATATATCATAGAACTAAAAGAGATCAAGCAATTTCCAAATGAATCAGTGTGGGAATTTGACCAAAGATATAAAACCTTGATGGAGAAAGTAAGTTTTGGAATGAGCGACATACAACACAAGGAATGGTTCATCGCAGGACAAGTACCACACATTCGTATGTTGCTAATGTAGCAAAAGATCGCATCCCAAGCGGAAGCACTAGAAATTGCAATGAAGTTGGAGGATTCAACAATTGGCGAAATAGGGTTAGGTATGAACCACATCCAAGTGCAGCTAGCAAACCTAACGATCCAACTACAAGAAATCAAGAAGGGAAAAGAATTTAGCAAGGAAATATGGTGCAATCGCTGTAAATCAGAAGGACACCATAAGGACTAGTGCCCATAGTTCTGCGAATATTTATAGTCTAGCGCACCAAATCCACTTAGTCAGGGAGGAATTTTGTGGTGTCGAATTTTTTAGAAAAGAGGGCATCGATCAGAAGAATGCGTATATTTACATAAAATGGTTTCGAAGCCAGCCAACCTTTTCTATAATTTATGTCAATCGATTGGGCCTGAAGATAAGGATTGTAGAGCATATGACTTACTCCAAGAAAGGACCGCAGATACATTTTTTATGAAGGGGGGGGGAGAAACCCCCTGTACAACAACAACAACAGTATAATTAGCAGCAGCCGCACTACAATTAGCCACTACCACATTACAACCAGCCGCAACTGCACTATAGCCAACCACAACCATTGTACAACCAACCACCGCCGCAGTACGACCAACCGCGGTATCATCTTGCGCAATATAACCAACATCCATATCGCCAGCCGCGAGGAGGATTTAGAGGAGGATTACGTGGAGGTCAAGGTGGAGGCGCTGGTCGGGGAGGATCTTTTGGACGAGGTCAAGGGCCAGGTGTATGCTATAATTGTGGTCAGGTCGAACATTATCAAAGGGATTTCTTGAACCCGACTCCGCAGTGTACTTATTGCAACATAGCAGACCATAGTGTTGAGGAATGTCCCTAGTTGATTGCGAAATGGAAAACTAAAAATCCACCCCAACCTCAATCGAATCCAAATCAGAATCAAAATCCACCTCCGAACGTATAGAAGATCTCAGCGGAAATAAGAAGTTGACCTGTGAACATCGCAATAGTGACCAGAGGAGGGGCCGCGACAGGGGAAGACAGGCCACAACCTAGTATCCGACCTACATCAAGGAAACAAGTTCGATTTGGTGTGGAAGTGGAAAGGGAGATCGTTTTAGAAGAAAAAGAGATAATGAGATGGATGAAGCTGCCACCTATTGGATAGAAAGAACCCACATATGAGATGCCGTAGATATTCAATACGACGAACTCATAGAGACCACCAGGAAGGATCAACACCTTGAGGGCCTTCCTAGAAAACTGTTTGGAACTAGAGAAAGATAAGGATGCGCTAGAAGAGATAGAAAACCTACAACATCGAGAGGAGGACGGATGACATGTCCAAATAGTAAATTGACTGCACAGGAAGAAGACAGGGAGAGAAATGAGGATGACTGTGCAGATTGGTGCATTCGACATTGACTCTATTATTCTAGACTTGGGATCAGATGTAAATATATTGAAAAAATAGACATGGAAGACAATGGGGAAATCACAGCTGGCATGGTCTCCCATACAGATTCGACTAGCAAATCAGAGCGAGGTCACACCCACTGGTCGATCATGTCACCTCCTAGTCGAGATAGAGGGATTAAAGACTTATGCATATTTCAATGTCATAGAAATAGTTGATAACACAAGCCCCACTCCAGTGTTGTTAGCGATAGACTTGGAAATGGAGATTCAAGCTATGATCAACTTTAAGAAATGAACAATGTTGTTTCAGAACCGCGACATGAGGGTTGTTTCCCCACTCGATCCATGAGAAGCGCAGAGGTATGTCGAGCCAATGCGGGATGAATTCACAGAAGGATGGGACAATGTTTACAACATATCAGAGGACTACATCAATCCCAGCGCTGATGGAGAATTGGGGTGGCAAAGAGTTATCTTGGCATCGTCAGACTCCAATGAATCGCTTGAGAATTGGAAGAATCGACTACACAAAGTATCATTCAGGAGGTGCGCATGAATCACCTAGTCGCTGAGATGGGTGGTGACACAAGTATGTGAACTACCAACATATGAAGGATTTCCTAATCTTATGGTATTTATCATTGAATTTGAAGAAAAGTAGAAGAACCGCAGATATTGCTGGCATTGGAGGAAGCACTGAAGGCTACACCAGCACAATGGTGGCAAACACACAAGTCAACAATAACAAGCTGGCCACTATGTCAAAAACAAATGGAAGTCAGATTCAGTGAAATTGAAGGGTACCGTGGAAGGAAATATAGTGGAAGGAATGACCCAAGGGATCCCTTGGAGGATTGTCAAAGCGCATGGGGAATGAGACCAAAACAGAAATGGGTCCATGCGTTCATCTATACATTGGATGAGGTACCGCGAAGCTGGTATATCGCAGTAGAACTGCAACACGAAACAATTACATGGGAAGATCTAACTATTAAATTTAGTCGGACTTTCAGCTTCTTGGATGAAAACCCCTTCATCCATAGTGCACTATAGGATATTCGAGAGAAGGTACTTGAAGAAGTCCCGTTGGAAAAACCAATGCAAATACAATGGAATGCGACACTAGAAATATTCCTAGAGTGCTACAACGTGATGGGAGGACCTAATGAAGAGGATGATCCACAAGATATTTATGTACCAAAGTCGGAAGGAAGCCGGGATGTCGAAGCACCAGATATTCCCGCTGAAAAATTCCAACAGCCACTGTGAATCGAGAAGGTTAATATTGGGTTAGAGTCAGACCCCAACTTCGCAAGTATTGGAGATTATTGGGATGATGCAACAATCACAAAAGTCACTGACCCACTACACGATTTTCATTGTTCCCAATGAAAATTTCAGAAATGAAATCCATCTCCGGGGACCTAGGTGAAATGAAGATTCCACTAAAACCTGATGCGAAGCCGCTAAAGTAGCGACCCTATAGATTGAATCTAAGGTACAAGGAGTGAGTGAAAGCCAAGATAGAGCGAATGTTGGATGTAGGAATCATAGAGTCGGTAGAGGAATCTGAATGGATTAGTCTGATGGTTGTCCAATATAAGAAGACTGTTGAAATCAGGATTTTTGTCGACCTAAGGAAACTGAATGACACGTGTCTTCATGATCCATTCCCTACACCATTCACTGACGAGGTACTAGAAGGTTTTGGAGGTCAGGAGATATATTCATTTAAAGATGGATTCTCAAGATACCACCAAATAAAGATTGTGAAGGAGGATCGACATAAGAAAACGTTCGTAACAGAATGGGGTTTTTTTCAATACACAGTAATGTTGTTCGGTCTCAAAAACGCCCCGACGATATTTTCAATATTAGTTGTTGCTACATTCAAATATTTCATTCATAAATTCCTCGTAGTATATATGGACGATTGGACTGTATATGGCTTGCTGAAGGACCATGTTGTGAATCTAAGGTTGATGCTAGAGAGATGTAGAGAACATAAAATTTCGCTAAACTTAAAGAAGTGCATCTTATTGTTAGATTTTGAGCTTTAATTCAATATGATATAGGATATTATCTGAGAGAATAACATGTACAGCATATCAATCACAAGAGACAAGCATAAGAGCCAATAGACACAAAGTTTCCTCGGGGAAAACCGAGAAGGTGAAAAACCCCGCAACTTCCTCAGAGATAGAGAGAGCAATGATAGAAAACCCAAGTACAAGAGATAGTCTCCTTAGCAGCTTCTCCTTCTCCATTAGTTCTCATCACTCAAGTGAGAGAATATATGAGTAAGTGAATGATCAAATAGAGTGACACCCTCACTCTATTTGAGGATAAGAGACAATAGACACAAAGTTTCCTCTGGGAAAACCAAGAAGGTGAAAAACCCCGCAACTTCCTTAGAGATAGAAAGAGCAATGATAAAAAACCCAAGTACAAGAGATAGTCTCCTTAGCAGCTTCTCCTCCTCCACTAGTGCGCATCAATCAAGTGAGAATAGATGAGTAAGTGAATGATCAAATAGAGTGACACCCTCACTCTATTTATACACTAACTTGACTTGCCTAATAACATAACAGGGCCAACTTTTCTAGGAGAGTCTAATAACCCATGGTAACTCAACTCAGGGCCGACCCCACACTTGGTGGTCTAATAACCCATCACATACAAGTTGTGGTACATGCAATGCAACTTGCGACACTTGTAAATACAAATGACGACACTTCCATATAGAGGAATAATAACATCTCTGTAGGGATACAATATACATATATGAAATACATTCCTAAGTTACATATACATCAACACTTATGTTCTCCATTTGGGATCCTGTTAGGGCATATTGTATGCAAGGAAGGGATGTTGGTTGACCCAGCGAAGATTTCCATCATTGTGGACTTACCACCACCGATGACAATGAAGCAGTTAAGGGAAACATTGGAGCATACTAGTATTACAGAAACTTCATCAAGGGATATGTACGATCACAACACCAATGGAAAAACTATGAAAAAATGATGCTAAGTTCGAGTGGAATGACGAGTTCCAGAAGAGCCTCTATATACTAAAGGAAAAGATGGTCGCAGCACCAATATTAGTCTTTCCCAATTGGACAAAAGAATTCCATGTTCATGTGGATGCATCATCAGTCGCACTTGGAGTGATATTGGCCCAACCAGGAGAAGGAGTGATCAATCATCCAATCACATTTGCAAGCAGGAAGTTGTCCACTGCGGAGGAAAACTATACGATGACAGAAAGGGAAGGGATAGCAATGGTTTATGCACTACAAAAATTCTGCCACTACCTACTTGGAGGACATTTCAAGATGTTTACTGACCACTCTGCATTGAAATACTTGGTCAATAAGCCTGTGTTGGGGGGGGGAATATGTCATTGGTTCCTATTATTCCAAGAATTCGACTTCGAGATCATTGTGAAACGAGGGTGATTGAATGAAGGACTTGACCACCTATACTGAATTGAGTTAGGTGAAGAACCAAGAAGCATTGATTAGGGCTTACCAGATGCGCAACTATTCCAAATTGGAATGGTCGATGCCCATTATGAGAAAATCATTCAGTTATTGACTACAAAATATGCACCAGAAGGATCGAATACCAATTAGAAAAAGCAGCTAGTTGTGAAGGCTCCCAACTTTCATCTAATTGCAGGTCAACTATACAAAATAGGGCCAGACGAAATCCTATGCAGATACGTCCTTCCGCATGAACATGAAATAATATTAGCATAAGCTCATGATGGGATTGTAGGAGGACACTATGGAGGGCGTGCCACTACTAGAAAGATACTTAGAGATGGACTATGGTGGCCAACGATGCATAGAGATGCTGTAAATTGTGCAAAGAGCTGTGATGTATGCCAAAGAATAGGAAAATAATCGTGATGGGATGAAATGCCGCTAGTACCTCAAATAACACTACAAGCTTTCGACAAATGGGAAGTTGACTTCGCAAGACCTATCTACCCACCAGGAAAAAGAACAAGGTCGCGATCTATAATCACTGCAATCGATTACTTGATGCCATGGGATGAAGCTGCTCCAGTAAAGGATTGTGCACGATTGCGACAACAACAAGATTTATCTTTGATAACGTGGTCACCAAGTTTGGGTGCCCAAAGATACTGATGAGCGACCAAGGAACTCTCTTTGTCAACCAAACTATCAAGGCAATGATGGAATAATTCCAAATTCAGCATCAAAGGAGTACCCCATATCAGCCGTAGGAGAATGATGTGGTGGCGGCACTGAACAATGTATTGGAGCATGCGCTCACAAAGGTGTGTAACACAAACCGCAATGACTGGGATTTGAAGATTCCAATGATACTGTGGGTGTACAGAATGACTTGTAAACAATTGACTGGCCAAACTCCATTCAATTTAGTTTATGGACAAGAAGCAGTGATACCAATGGAGTACATTGTACCAAGCATACGCATCGCAACAACAACATGAATGAGTGACGACGGAGCAATCAAAGAATGGTGGGCACAGTTGGTACAACTTGACGAGGATAGGTTTATCGCAGGGTTCCATCAACAAGTAGAAAAGGATCGACAAAAGGCTCAGCACGATCGCTATGTCAAAGCAAAGCACTTCTAGCATGGAGATATGGTGCTACTGTATGATAGTAAGTTTGCGAAGCACCCAGGTAAGCTGCACATTCACTAGTTGGGTCCCTATGTTATCAATTTTATTACTGATGGAGGTGCAGTGTAGTTACAAAAGCTAGATGGGACACTGTTGACAAATCTAGTGAATGGAAGTCGGCTGAAGCCCTATCTCCATAGTTAGGCACATAGTGACTGAACCAAGGTTCGCATAGTAAAAAAAATAAAAAATAAAAAATAAAAAATAAATTAATGATGATGATTAAAGGTTGGAAATATGTCGACAACATTAGGTCTTTTGCAGAAACAATAGAAGAATCAAGAGTAAGCGACAAGGCTAGACGCTTGTTGATGTTTAGCATGTGGGAGTCAAATAAGATCATAATTATAGCATTTAAGGATCGACAAAAGGCGATGGAGGTTGATGATTACACACTCGATGACAAAATTTGGTAAATCAGTGAAAGATTCGATGAATTATTTGGTAATCATTGCTCAAGAACGACAAGATGGAAGGGGAACGAGCAAGTTAAGTTGTAAATACCAAAACAAATGGATATATAGCATCATTAAGTCTTATGCGCATTATGCGTGAGAGTCATTGATCCAAATGCGTGATTCTAGGAAAGTTGGAGAGTAAAGAAGTGAGATTGGAGGGTTACGATGGTGCATTTTGTTTCCAGCGGAAGCACCCAAGGTCCGGTAAGGGAAAGGAAGACAAGTGTTCATGAGCAACCGGCATATGCGTACGCGCAAACAATCAGGAAGAAAAGAGGAGAAGTCTCCCTTGAGATATCTAAGTGAACTTCAGTCATTGGAAGAAAAGTGGTCCTTTCGACCATAGAAACACCAAGAGAAAGGGCACTCCCGACCCAACGAAGGATAATCAAATTTTGCAAAATGGATGTGCTGGAAGCAGAGCCTTCAGCACAATGCCCAACGAAGGATGATCAAATTGGTGAAACAAAACCATAGTAGAGGTGACCAACTGAGGTGGCTCAAGGGCGAGCCACAAGTTTGTGTTGGGGGCCTCTTGGCATAGGGTTAGAGTGCAGGCGATGTGGAGCTGACGACACGAAGGGGTCATCAATGAAGGAAAAGGACCAATCGTGAAGGATAAGGAGCTGATAGAAGCGGAAGTTTTGGTCCAAATGAGTTAGAATGGGTCATTAGACCATTTTGTAACGACCATAGGTGTCTATAAATAGAAACACAATTGTAATAGGAATCAACGAATCATAGAAGGAATCATAAAGGATAGATTAGTCAATAAAGTCTGATGTATTTTGTCTTCCTTTGGCAGTTTTTTCTCTGAGTATATGGATTTGTGTTAAGTCGCTTGGAACTATTTTCTGCAAAGTTCATCCCGTAGTATTTTTGATGTGTTAATGAATGAGGATGTTCGGTTGTGTCTCAACTCTGTGCTTTCTATTTGTCGCTATGAGTTATGTCTCAACTCTGTGCTTTCTATTTGTCTCTATGAATGATATCTTGTAATGATGCAATCTTGCTACTTTTTTCGATTGATCAGTAATGTTGGTTGATATGAGTTATGCCTATTGCATATTTGAATTGCTAGTATAATGCGAAAATGAATCTCTAGTTTTTGTAGCAACTGAGTATGAATTAATGCATGTATTCTCCCAACTGCGGAAACTCGGTTCTTGCAGCCCCCCTTAGACATCTCAGGTGAGACCTCACTCGCTCTGCGAGTGTTGCTAGAGAGGGTAAAACCTTTCGGGGCTGATGCTTAAGGGTTTTTGGTCGATATTTGTTGACAGCAGTGCGAAGTGAACCCCTGTCGACAGAATTGTGTCAACACAGTTGTTACTGATCCCTATTGGCATTCAATTATTTAGCACATATAAAACTTTCTAGTTGATGACACCTACTATCACAATGATAAGACACGATTCGTCAGTTTTTCTATGTTAAGAGTTCAAGGTAGCTGTTACTTATCCATTTTGGTATTCAATTCTTTAGCACATGTTGCCCCTCAAAATGCATGAGCATTTTGAGACATCCTTTCCAGGACATAGTACATGTATTGGGAGGTAATGCAATGGAGGAATCTTTTACGTTCCATGCAATTTTTATGTGATATTGAAATTAATATGCATAACCATTCAATGTTATTCATCTTGACAATTGGAGCCAATTCAATTCTTTAAAATATTTATATTTTTGCAGTGTACAAAGGTGTATAGGATGTATTGAATTTTTCATAGTTTTTTGGCTAAATCATCAAATGATACAACATCAAAATCACAAATATGAAAAGGAACATGGCTTACCACACCATTTTTTTCAAGAGAGGATGGAGTGGATGAGTGATTACCTTCATCACTAATGTCTTATTTTTGCAGAGATACAATAGGGTATTCAATAACCTTGTCATATTTGTCTTCTTTTGGATCTGAAATACCATTCCATGACCATGGATTATAGACAGATTCTAATTTACTTGTAACAAAAAATGAAGGTCACCAAATCAAGTGAACACATTGAAGGGATGCATGGATTGAGTCATTTTTATTGCAAGAGAAATTACATGTCATCGCAGTGTTATTGGTGTCTATTAAATTAATAGAAATGTACTTTAGTACAAACTGTAATTAGAGTTCAAACAAATTGTCATTGATGAAGAGGGTTGATTATTGATAAAATAAATCTTATTGTTAAGCAAAATGTTAAGCAGAGGCATTAGTGATATGGCCATAAATTTAGGGAGGACCTCTCTAGTTTGTAAATGGAGTTAGCAAAAGTGGACGATAAGATTGAAATAATAAGAGTGAATTTTGAGCATATCCTTTATGATGTTAGTTGATGAAAAGGATACATTCAAAATTATGTAGCACATTTATTTGATCTAAGATTGTAATTATACACACGTATTGCTAGTCTTTGATTACATCTTTCATGTTACCTTGTTTACAATGTCATGCCCGTGATAAAAATAATATCATATTCATTACTGTCCACCTCAAGGAACTTTTTATGACCGGACTATAGCCTTACATTTTCTTGTTCATTTAATTAACATTCCTATAGAAAATAACTAATCCAACATTATTAACTAATATACCTAGTTGTTTGTGAATTCTGATATGTTTATATTTGATAACGAGTGACATTGGATTATAAGTGTAATCCAAGCTTATTTTCTTGAGGATCTAGATGTAATGGCCATTGGCCCATTTCAATCACTAGCAAATGGGTGTACAAGTGAGGAATGATATGAAAAATAATTTTGTCCTATACAACTCTTATTAGTACATTCTCATTACTCTAATTATCTAGGCATGCAGAGTTACCTTAATTTGTCTTAGTGCTCATGGTATTTAGAATGCAGAAATATGATTCTTATAGGTTATTGACTAATATAGATTCTCACGTGTTATGTGGTGTCATGATTTGAACATTCTTAGATAGGATCCTGAGACAACATCGAAAGGATTTGGAGTAAGAGCAGAATCACTTATTTGGGAGTGCCTTCCAGTGCCCCCTAACTGTACTAGGATCTCGGCAAATTCATTCAAGGCAACAAGACTAAGAATTGTATGCATATTTATATGTGTTTGAAGCACATTATTGCAAAAGAGGAATTTTTTTATATACTAAATATTAACTACATATTTTTCATGTTACATGATTTTTTATGCTATGCAACATGCTTAGTATTTTTGTATGAAGGATGGAGCAACTAAAATGTTGAAGAAACTCATCAGTGCGGTGGGGAGAATTAAAGAATCTATAGAAGGGAACCCACTTTTGATACTAGAAAGCATGAAACAAAAATGCTACAGTCATTATGTTCACAATATTTGCGTGCACGTGGTGGTCAAAGGTATATTATATTCTAGTACCAACTAATGACATGTGTTTGATGATTAATTAATTTTCATATAGATTTAGTTTCCACATGCTATTTGAATTTTTGCAGATCCCGAGAGACAATGATCCTTTTCAAGTTCATGGCCAAATTTTAGGAGACGCCGAATCATTTTAAAAAATATGCGGTGAGAGGATTGCAACATTGTTTTCTACAAAAATTTTCTCGATTTTCTACACGGGGTGTCTTAATTGGAGATTCATACATAGAAATAGATGAAATAGGAAATCCTCTTGAATTAGCAAGAAGTGTTACTGTTGAGGAGTGCATAGAATTTTATGACAAGGAAAGGATGCAGAGTATTGTGAACTAAGTCCTTTATAGCACATTGGTTGATAGGGGTGGAAATTGTCGATTAAAAGAGTTCCTTGAAATGGTTAAGATGATTGAGATTGGAGAAATTATTCATTGACAACTTTCATATCGGGATATTGTCATTGTTAATCGACCACCATCTATACACAAACACTCTATTGAGGCCTTGAAAGTTCGCATTCATCCAAGTTGTAATTTCAGTATCAACCCTCTGATATGTCCTCCAATGGATGCAGATTTCGATGGGGATTGTATTCATGTTTTTGTGCCACGGTCTCTACAATATTGAGCAGGATAGGATCAAATATCTACAATATCCTACCATCCTTGATCTCCTACTGTTATTTACTAACTCGATACTTTTACCACTGTTCTGACACTTCGGACAACACTACGAGGAACTCACGTTCCTTCCTCCAAAATTCGACGTGGTGCACGGGGTTATGGGTGTGTGTAAATTTGGGTCTGTCCCTTAGATTCAGGGGTATCCTGGTCACTTCCTTCATAATAGTAGGGCGGCTTCGTCCCGTGTGGTCCCATTTCGCAGTTCTCCATTTCGGTCACCTCAGGAGACTCTCTCTCAATATTAGTCCTCCTCTTCTTCTCTGGCTGCTCGAACCTCACCCCACTTCTCACAGAACCACAAACTTCCTCAGTTTCCCTTAATAACTCGCCGTCATTCATTTACATCTACCCCACATGGTTATACCAGACCTGTATTCACGTGGTACCCTCAACCTCCATACACCGGGATTTAATCATCATATTTCATCCCCCATATACCCTTTTTGTAGATGATCATCTTAAATCACACTTTTAATGACAATAGAAATCTTCCACAGGGTCCCTTGAAAAACTTCCTCTCTACGTCGATATATGATTTGATTGTGTCAACAGAGAATTCGGTAATATATCCTTCCAGAATACTGTCCACCGAGACGTAGAAATCTCTATATGCCTTGTTATTCACTCGTTTCAGTTGCTGGATCAATTCGCGTGTCCAATGTTCAGGTTCACCACCTTGGCAATTCTTCTTTTGAAATGTCAATTGTGCCAACCACTCATGCAACAATATTGGAAATTCATAAAAAAATATTTCATGGACGTCGGAGTATATGTATTTCTGCAACCACTCAGTCGTCAACCATCTGGGTTGGTTATTCTCTTCTTCAACAAACTCTTGTTCCTTCTTATTGAACCAATCCCCGATCTTCGGTTTCGTCGGATGCAAGAGCATGTCCTCTCTTTCTCTCTTCGCAAACAAATATCATAAACTAAAGTTGCTCATGCATAAATTAAAATGCTTATACACCAAATATTAGCAAACATCATATATAAAAAATGACAACATGAAATGATCAAATAAAAGATTAGTTTCTTATTAAGGAAAATGAAGCTACTTTTACACATTAAGTGTCAGCCACAACATATAAATAGTGAGCCCAAGATTTACAAATATGAGATTGTTCTTATAAAATTGCTTTTATAAACATGACATGATTAAAAATCAACATGGTCAGAAATGAACATGATTAAATATGATAAAAAAGAACAAATTAGTTATTAAGTATTTTTTTAAAATATTAAGCATTAGATGGTTTATAACTATCATCATGACAAAATACTAGAGATCCATGCCGTTAAAAAATGCCAATGCTTCCATATAGGAATGTGAGACAAATATATACCAAGAAAAAGAAATAATCTATTAATATACATGATTAGAAGAAAAACTAAATGCAATAAAAAGATGAATAACAGAATACTGAAACACTTTACTGTACTGATCTGCAGAAACACAGTTAGAAAACCAGTAAAGGAAAATAAACTTTTACTTACAGCCCTTTTGAAAAGTGCCAAGAAAATTCACTACCAAGTCTGCCAACAGGAAACTAGCGAATAAACAATGATACTCGCGGGTTTTGCAATGAAAAGGTTGCAGTTACTTGTGGGTTTACAGTAGAGTCACCCGTGGGTTCATGGGACTGTAAAGGAGAAATTCGCGGTTTTGATCGGGTGTTCACGGGTTTCTGTGCAATAAATTCGCGTCTATGCCGAAGCACTCACGAGTCTCTACATAGGAGGGTAGCGAGTAGACTGACGTAAACATGAGTTAACAATGAGAAAAGTTGTGAGTATGTCGTAGCATACGCGGGTCTGATCACTGGAAGTAGTGGGTCTGCAGTATACTCTCGGGTTCGCAGTAGGGAAAGTCGCGGTTAACCGCGGGTTCTGCAAAGGAAAAGTTGCGAACATCAAGTTTGAGGCCAAAAACAGTGTTGAATATGCCAAAGATGGAAACGTGCACAAAGTCTACCAAAATTGGACGAAAACTATCGATCTGTCAATCGAAAGATATATCTCCTCGAGGAGAAGTAAAAAATCATATAGTTCTAAAAAAAAACATTCAAGAAACCCTTGAAAAATTTCTGCGAAAAATCTACACAACAAGGTTAGGGTTAGAAAAAAAACTGTAGAAATATTCCTAGATCTGAAGAGAAGCCTAATGGCTACCAGATAGAAAGAAAATATACAAAATAAGCAATGCCCAAATGATATTATTTATTGATTTAAATCTATAGAAGGTGCTATATCATAGCCACCAGACACCCTGAAGCATCGGCCTAGAAAGGTTTTACCCTTTCCAACAACACCTACAAAGCGAGCGAGGTCTCACCTGATATGTTCAAGGGGGCTGCAGGAACCAAATTTCCGCAGTAGGGAGAGAACATGCATTAACCCTTACTTAGTCGCTACAGAAACCATAGATATTCCTTCGCATTATTCTACCAAATCACACATATACTTAACATCCGCATTAACACCAAGTAAACGACATTCGCATATCACATATTAATCAACAGAGAAAAAAAACCTTAAACACATCGCATCATTTAGAGAATATTCACCATTCATAACATAACAATAAAAATATAAACATAATAGAACATCCTCATGCATTAACTCATCTCAAAATCTGCAGTACAACCTTCGCAGGAACATTTCCGAGCGACTTAACGCGGATTCATATACAGGGAAAAACTTGCCAAAAGCAGAAAATACATAAAAGCTAGATATCTCCATCTACAACCGATGCTATTCTTCGATCCTATGATTCCTTTCCTTAGGCTTACAAATTTGTATCTAGTTATAGACAACTAAGGTGGTTACAAAATGGTCCACATGACCAAATCTAACTAACTTTGACCAAAACTTGCGCTTTCGTCAGCTCCTTTTCCTTCGCGAATGGTCCTTTCTTCCGTTGATGCCCTTCTGTCTCTATCGGATTCCGCACTTCATGCGCTCTAACCCCATGCCAAGAGTAGAGTTAATATTTTCAGGTACAATACCCTTCTTCCCCGTCTTTTCCAAAGATTTGTGTAGTTCCTCCCCTAATAAATCAAAAGAGTGAATGAAGAACTCGACTGTCCAGCCGTCGGGTCCTGGGCTCTTTTCCTTTTCAAATTGATCAAGAACCGCTCTAATTTCTTCCACTGTGACGTCAACACAGATAACATCACCTACTTCCTGAGAAAAGATAGGGGGGTACTTGCCAATAACGTTTAACTGATCAAGGACGTTCCTCCATTCTTCTTGTCTATAGACATCACTAAAATATTCCACATCACCAACTTCTAAATAGGACTAATCCTTCAATGGTCTTACACTTAGGTCATTTAGTTCCCAAATAGAATTTAAGTTCGTTCTCATGTTTGAAAATTTCTGAAAAAAAAAATAGTATTTTTGTCACTGCTTTGAATTTATGTCGTCTGACTTTTCATATGCCATGCTTCTTCTTCTTGAAGCAGAAGATTTTTTTTTTGTTTCTAAGAAGACCCTGTATGCCTTTCTATCTTCCATGAACAAATCTTCCACACTTTCACCCGGGGAATTTAACTGCATCTCAATAGTACATAAATCAACTTGTTTCCTTTCATTCATCTCCTTTTCCCAGATTATCACATCAAATTTCAACCTTTTGAGCTTGCATAGCAGTGAATGTGTAGCAGAACTAAAATGAGTATGAGAGTATTCCTTCCACTTGGATTGAACTAGAGAAAAAAAACCTTCATCCGAGAGCCAATTGTGATTAAACTTGAAGGGATAACTAACCTTAGGAAAGTGCATGTCGATTTCCAAAAAAACTAGTTCGTGATCTGAAAGTCCAACAAAGATAGATGAGCTCCTATATTTCCCAAAACAATGACTCATGTCTTCTGCAATAAAAAAATGATTGAGCCTTTTCGCACAACCACTCCTTCAAGTTCTGTCGTTACTCCAGGTAGGAACCAACACTGCAGGAGAGACATCAATGATCTTACCTTCCTCAAAAGAATCTCTAAAAAACGTGGCTAAGGGATCTTCCTCACTGTCAGATCCCCAAATATCCAATGGTGAGAGAGTAAGATTCAGGTCTCCTGCAAGGATCAGTGAAGGGTCATTTAGACAACCCTTCAAAAAAAGACCTTCCTAGAATTCCTTTTTGCGGTGATCAATGATAGGGTGATAAAGGATATCCCGCAAATGAAGATGCATGCATGCTTGAAGCTTAGCCATGGGAGGAGAAGCCTGCTTGTGGAAGGAGCCCGCATCCCTGAGATGAGAAGCTTGCAAGCTTGAGAAAATCAATGAAGGTTGTAATTAATTAATTAATTAAAAATTAAATAATAATAAAAATTATCAATGGTCACGATTGCATTGGAGAAGATCGATGGTGGAAGATGAGTTTCCCCAGAAAATAAGAGAGATGAATAGTGGAATTGAAATACCCCGAAAAAATTAAAGGGTGATGCTAAAGGATAGAAATGAACGACGATTGTTGGCAGGGAAATGGATAGATCAACGACAGGGGAAAGGTTTCGATGTAGAAGAAGCAAGGAGGATAACAAATATAAAGTACACCGAAAAGTCAAGTCAGGCAGTGTTAAAGGCACACCAAGATCAACAACTATTTGATAAAGGGTAGTTACATTGACGACCCATAATATTTTCATGCTGCCAACATGCACGATGTAATGGAGGTCGGAGCGGTTGTGAAATACCATACCATTGTACACGTGTCGTCTCCACATCATTTCGCAATCAGAGAAAGCGGTAAGGAAAACCACCCTCCCACATTGCAAAACCACCTTCGGTGGTGTATAAAAGACAAGGGAACATCAAAAGTTGACTTTTGTCTTGAGAATGGAGGAGGATTGGAACATGTCTATGCTGCTGGAAAGCGACAATGCATAGTTTATTCAACCTGTCCGTGCCAGGTAGGTCCTCTTAACTCGTGAAAGTAACTAGAACTATTTACATAATGGAAGGAAGTAGTGAAACCGTCCGTCAGAACGTTGAAACTATGAGGATATAAGAAACCCTAGTGGACAGAGATAATGAAATTCGTAACCCCATAATGGTTAAATTCTCAGTTTCAGAATTCAAAAGCAAGTTGGAGGGTTTATATAAACAAAATTTGGATGTGCACAATGTTTATAAGTATCGTTTTATCCATGTCTGTCTAGAACAAGCTTTGGTGTTTCCGGAATTCGTTTCGTGGTGTGCAGTAAATTATTCTCAGGGTGAAAGACTCATTATGAATTCATCAAGAATGAAAATTCTTTTCCCTTTAAATACATCTACTATTAGGAAATCTCTAGCAGTACCCCTGTTTTCCTCCCATGACCAGGAATATTTTGCCGAAGAAGCCCTAGTTAGCAAGTACAAAGAGTAATCCCCTGAGACCAAGCAAACCTTCATGACCAGTTGTTTGAAACTTGACCTTGCCATTGATAACACCCCCTATCCAATTGACATTAATTTCTTTGATGAAAATTCACAGTTAGTTTTTTCACGCATTTCACAGTTTTTAGGGTTTGATGATGATCCCATGGTCACAGAGGTCAAGTTAAGTTTGCTTTTTAGATTAAGTTTTGGTAAACCATAAATGGATTACAATCAAGTACCCTACCTTAAATTTGATGAATTCTTGGCTCGGAACATCCACTCTCATTTAGTGAATTTCCACACTTCCAGGCATTTCAGATTCTAGACACACCTGATGAAAATGCTCCTATTTAGCAATAAAAAATATTTACATTTCCCACAGTCAATGTTTTCATAAATAGTGGAAGACAATATGTTTAAATTTATGAACTTTTTTTTATCAGAAGTATACAGATTGATGTTTAGAGAAAATTTGTCTAGAGTATTATCAAAGATGAAGACCCTGATGCAATTAAGCCTAGAAAAAAGAAATTGGAGACTGGTTTTCACTGAAGTAGGATACAGTACTCAGACATTATGGATTTGTTAAGGATCCCTATACTCTACCAGCCTTTTTGAATCAGAGAGTTTTTTCTTTGGAGTTTATCAGACAAAAATTGATAGTAGAAAATGACCATTTTCTAGCTTTCAGGAAAGCTTTAGATATAAAGTTCCCTTTAAAAATTGGTCATTTTATCATCAAGAACAAGAATGCTCTCCATTTTGTAGAAAAACATTTAGAAGCACCAAGTTTTAGGAAAGCGACAGCTATTAATTATGATCATTGTCATGTTATTTCTAACAGAAGGAAAGAGAACATAAATAGAGCCTTTGATCACCAAGAGGTTGAAGGATTGGCGAAGATGGAAAATTTACTACAATATGAATCAGAAACAAAAGTTTTGGGAAGTTCACATGCTAATCCTTCTACCTTGGATACAATTTCAGCTGAGTTGGTACCTACCCCAGGAAAGTTTGAAGCAACAGGTAAAAGAAGTTTTTATCAAAGTATTGATATGCATATGGAGGAAGAAAGAGAAGCCAAAAGATTAAAATCAAGCCAGCAAGATGAAGTAGTTGTATCTGACAAAGAAAAGGGAAAGAAGAAAGAAAAATACCAAGGGCCACAAATTCAAGTACAGGAATACAAATTTGATGAGGCAAGAGATGCAGGTGATTCTAGCAAATTTCATTCAAGAGATGAAATATATGTAAAATATGGGAAAGACAAACAAACAGTAGCGGAAACAATGAATAAGTTGTTTCCAATAGTCAGGAATGCTGTTGATTCAAAAATTACTCCGATGAATAGTAGAGATCCAGAAAAAAACTTTGAATTTGGTCGTATCGTCTAATGATAAGGTCACAGAAATGAAATTGAATTTGCAGAAGATAACAGTCCCTGATAAAATTAACCTACATAGAGAGAATGGAGAGGTGATTTATACAAATTTGATGAAAGCTACTTTAAAAGTGGTAAAACTACATAATACAGTGAATAAGCTGGAAATCCAGTTGAGGCAAGAGAAAAAAGAGAACAAATCTCATCAGCTGCAAATAAAAATATGGCAAGATGACCTCGTGGAGAGAAATGTTGAACCAAATAGAAGGGAGGCAAGTAAAAAGCTTTTAGCTGAGAAAGAAAAGACTATCCAATTACATAAGAAAAATGTTAGTATTCCAACAATTCGGTTAATTCAAGCCTCTGAATTAACTGTGTTAGAACAAGAAAAAGAAACTTTATCTCAACAATTGGACGACTGCTTAGCTAAATTGCTCATGTTTGAGGAAAAAGAGGTAATTTGGGAGAAAGATACATTGAGTCTTAAGACTCAAATTGAAGATCTAAAGGCGAAAATGGAAAAGACAACACAAGAGAAGCAAAGAACAGATCATGGCAACAAAGAAGCAATCACAGATGATATAGTTCAAGCTATGTCCCAAGTTAGATTGAAAGAGGTGGAGATCATAGAATTAAAAGAAGAAAAACAAAGACTAGAAGAGGAAAATCAGAAAAAGGAAAATGAAATAAAAGAGTTGACAAAGCACAATAAAGATTTGGTAGCAAGAAATCAGAGGATGATAGGTCAAGTGACAGGACATCAATGAGAGAATTTTTAGATAAGATACCAAAAGATACAACCCAGGATACCATAAGTTTCTTAAATACTCTGACAGAAGGTGATCTGGAAGCAATGGATATCGAAAACATGGTAACAGTCATAACTTGGGCTAGGAGAGTCCTTGGAAAACATTGTCACATTGAGAATGTTAAGGCTAGAGCAGAACAGATGAAGAAATAGGTTGAAGCTTTCAAAAAGGGATTTGAAGAGCTAATACAAAAGGGACTGCCTTTCTTTTGGGATGAAAATAATGAGTTAATTTCCTAGAAAAATTATAAGGATTTACTATATAACATCGAGAGGAACTATGAGCAATTTGAAGGTTTGACTCATGTTCTAACACGGAAAATTCTACTAAAGAATATCGCCCTTGATTTTGAAATTCTAAACTAGCTGGCCATGATATGTGAAAAGATTCCTCCAACTTCCATTGCAGAGCACATAGAGATGAAAGTTCTGGTCGAGGAGATTACTAGTTATGAGGTACCTTCTAAAGAGCAATGGAAGACAATGAAGAGATATGGGAAAATGAAGTACACCTTGCACACTTGAAGACTACTGTTTGAGAAAAAAGCCTTGTCAGCATCTACAAGCAATAGAAAGACATCAAATGTTATATTCTGAGAAATTTTGGAAATTGTATAAATTTTGACCGAAATGGAATGTAATAGTTAGTTTATAATTTTATATTTTTAGTTATGAAGCAGTTAGGGTTTTACCTCGAGAGGTTTTACAATGTATAAAAGACAATTTTTGGCAATGTAGTAAGTGTTGGAACCCGTGAAGAGATACTCGTTTTGTATTGAGCCCTTCAATTTTGAATAAAGATGGCCAAGCAAAGTTGATGCATATTTTCAAGAATAAATATTCCCGTGTTATTAATTTACAGTCTGTATTATTAATTATGATTTAATATGGATATTTAGTGGCTAATCGTGACTATGGATGGAGGAACGTGTTCCTTTGTTATAGCCACATGGGATCCCAAAGGAGGACATGGGGTTACCTCGGTGATCTAGGCGAAAGTGGGGCAGGCTAAAGAGTATCTGCATTTATTTTGGAAATGTGTATATAATAAAACATTACGACAATGAAATTTTGTATACATTTTGATACAATGTTAATCAGGGATTAATTATAATTAATTATGATTTAATCTAGATATTTAGTGGCTAATCATGACTATGGATGGAGGAGCATCTTCCTTTGGGATAGCCACGTGGGATCCCAAAGGAGGACACAAGGTCTCCTCGGTGATCCAGGCAGATGTGGGGCAGGCTGCTGTATGCATGACCTGGGTGTTTGGACGTGACAAGGAGAATGCACGCAGGGGGATGTGAGTTCGAGAGGTACAGTGAAGGGAAAATGACTGTTGCCTGGTAAATTACGGGGATTGTAACGAAATATGGGAAGGGAAGTTAAGACGTGGACAGTGAAGAGGTTCACTGTGCATTTTTTAGTTCTCTGAGAGTGAAGAAAACTTGGAAATATTTCCTGTGGGAAACCTAAACCTGAATTGCACAAATAACCTGAACATTGTTATGCTATGATAACCAAACTGGCCATGAATTCCTTGGTTGCATACACCAGTCAATTGGCAATGAAGCATGAGGCCTAGAGGGAATCCCAACGCTTGCATTGAAGTGTATCACTGTGCATTTTGGGAAGGAACTCAGGTGGGTCAATTGCAAAATTGGCATGGAATTGGTTGTTATCCTATTTCCTTGTTGAGCTCCTGTGTATATCCATTATCTCTATTATTTCCACCTTTGACTCTGTGAGTGAGCTAAGGGGATTGGTGAGATATCTGTGGTTAATGTCTAGATCTCGGCTCGGGGGTGAACTTGGGAGCTGAAATAGTATAGGTTGGACAATTTCTAAGGTTGGGTGGAGTATGGCTCACATGCAGCCAGTTGCCACATTCATGTGAATTTCAGATAAGTGTTTTTGTGTATGAATTATAATGTTCATGTGTTTTATTATGCTTGATAGGTTCAATCTGTGGAATGAATGTGTAATTAAATGAAAGGGATGAATAAGCTATGTTTAAGCCTGTATAGAATGATGTGCTATGAATGAGCTATTTCCATTGCATAAGCTATCTGTAGCATGAATTTTTATATGTGAATGATGAATGGCTAAACTTCATTTGTGTAAGACTTGTTTTCTTATGTTGTCACAACCTCTCTCAAATATTTCTGAGTGTTTGGTAGTAAGTGCTACATAAAGGAGAATGAAGATGATCTTGGTAAGTTTGATACTAGAACCAATGACAAAATATTTCTAGGATATTCATCCACCAAGAAAGCATATAGATGTTATAATCAGATTGTAGATTTAGATTTCACATTACCGATTTTAAACAAAACAAAATAGTAAAAACTAGTTTATTTTATTCAAAGGAATAAAAGGAATGTGACTGTCCTATCAATGATAAGCTAAATAAAAATTTAACTTAATATGATGATAAGGAATGTTATGTAATTGCAGAATGTGAAACAATATGAATCAAGTAAAGAAATTTACTGATGCATAACTTGCATATAAATAATATGAATGATAAATAAAGCACACAGATTTATATGTTTTATGATTTAACGATACAAAATAGAGTTATTAGATATATGCATGAAAAAACAAAATGAATCAAGGAAACTTTATACACATAACAAAATAAAGGAAAAGTGAAACTAACTGAAATTCTTTTAAGATTGTAAAACATTACAATTCTCCAAGTACAGAGTGTCTCCATTTCTCTCCTTCGATGTTTCCCCCCATTCATGCAATTTGCCAAGGGAATATTTCCACTTTCCCTTTTGGAAGGCTACTTTATACACTTCCAATACTTCATCTTGAAATTTTAAAACAGATTTTAGCAATTTCAAACTCTGATTTTTCATTTTCAAAAACCAAACTCGACACTTTACAAGAATTATAATCACAGTGAAATTGAACATACTAGTACAAACAAACATTCAAGTGTATTATTTAACAAAATACTTTCATTTTCATTTGATTCACAATTGGCCTCACATCGCTCACGCCATTTAGGTGCAGCAAGCAAGGCCATAATCAATCTAACAAGAATGTGTCATTGACATCTTCGTAAGTATAATTTTTTGTTATAATATAGTTCCCTTCCTCGTTACAAACACGTTTTTTCTTTCGAATCATCTACAATCACTGTATTTGTCCGATCCCAACCATGGATCAAAGTTTCCCAAACTTTACCTAAAGTCTTGTGAAATACATAAGGATTTCCATCACCCTGAAAACCCTCTCTGGATACGGAAGAACAATCTTCTTATGTTAAAATTAATCTAAATTGTTCCCTTTTCAATCCCGTTATTTGTTAAAATCTTGGCAAAAAGTCATCAACGTTTTTTCGTTGTGCAGATGTCCATACCCCAACTTCAAAAATACTAAAGCATTTTAAAAAAAATTCCCTTAAGCCTGGATGTATAAAATAATACTTTGTTGATGTTTCGATATCTGGTGTTCGTGGCAATCCGGGTTTCTGTTTTTTATGATTTGCGTGTAACAAAATGCCATTGAAATCAAAATGAATCAATGGTTTACTAGAAACAAATATTCTAGTACTATCTACAAACAAAAAACACACACACACAACCCATTCAATACAATATTATGGTTCAATGTTTCTAAGTATATTGCTTTCATGTTCAACAATTCTTGAAACACATTACCAGATACATGGTTAGATGTCCATAAATAATATGAGAACTGTGCAATAAAACTTACATCAATTAAATGTAGAAGTTGTAAAAAATATACAAATCAATTAATGAATTTTTTTGTATAATATGACGGTCATTTGAGTTTGAATGTCTTTAACCAATGCCCCATTTTTTAATGAGGTCCGAGATAATTCAACAGAGAACACAACATTGTTTTTATATTTATTTCTCTCTCTCTCTTGTGAATCGTCGAATGTCCAACTAGTTGGCATTTTCAAGCAGTTTTCCTTGCTATTATCTGTTGATTGATATTGCCCTTCATCTATAAAAAACATGTCTGTTTATATATATATATATATATATATATATATATATATATATATATCCATATTGGATAAGTACATCCTTGAACGACTTTTTGTATATCTTCGGTACTTCACCAACATTATAGTATGCAGACATTGGGTAATTATAAATAGCACTAAGTTTACAATGCTCTCGACCCCAAATAAATACAAAGTATTCACTCTTCAACCATTCAAATATACCAAGTTATTTTTTAATTTCCATTTTGTTTAGCAAGGAAAACCACAGAGCAACATCGAAATGTTCTCTAGCAACACTGATAATATCAGGGTTGAACATCTGTGCATAATAACGATAGCAATTATGGACAAAATTAGGTTGTCTGTAAGAATCTTCAATGTTGGATAACATCCGAACTCCAAATAGCAATCCCTCTACTCCCAGGACCAATAGTTTCTTTTGCAGTGATATCCAGACTGCATACAAGAACCATGACTATATATATAACAACAACAACAACACTTCGTTCATGAAGTTAATGATCACAAACATGCAACTGTAAATGAAGATGTTGATTTCCAAAGATTAATAAAAAATCACCCAAAATTTCACAGATTCAAATGATTTAATAAAAACATCACACCGAACTAACGATTCGGATGAAAATAACAATGCCACCTAAAAAAACAGAAAACACATTGAATTATTTAAAATAGGCAATGATAGGTTACATATAAAATAGACAATGACACGTTACATTTAATGGTTGTCTCTCCAACCAGGAGAAGGCATTGAAGGAAAACCACAGAGCAACATCGAAATGTTCTCTAGCAACACTGATAATATCGGGGTTGAACATCTGTGCATAATAACGATAGCAATTATGGACAAAATTAGGTTGTCTGTAAGAATCTTCAATGTTGGATAACATCCGAACTCCAAATAGCAATCCCTCTACTCCCAGGACCAATAGTTTCTTTTGCAGTGATATCCAGACTGCATACAAGAACCATGACTATATATATAACAACAAAAACAACACTTCGTTCATGAAGTTAATGATCACAAACATGCAACTGTAAATGAAGATGTTGATTTCCAAAGATTAATAAAAAATCACCCAAAATTTCACAGATTCAAATGATTTAATAAAAACATCACACCGAACTAACGATTCGGATGAAAATAACAATGCCACCTAAAAAAACAGAAAACACATTGAATTATTTAAAATAGGCAATGATAGGTTACATATAAAATAGACAATGACACGTTACATTTAATGGTTGTCTCTCCAACCAGGAGAAGGCATTGAAGGTTCTGACATCAGCTAATTCAAGCATTTTACTAAAACCTTGCCAAAGTCTATGTACCAAATCAGTATCTCTCCTAGCAGACGATTCAGTAAAGGATCTACTCAAAATACAATTTTTACATGGATTTGCTTTCACACCATCACCCTCCAAAACAATGATTGATGTATTAGTTTGCGAATATTGCACTACAAACTCCTCCCACACACTCTCCAATTTTTTTTGTGTATTTCCTTCTTCATCGTTGGTACATTTCTCTCGAAACCATAAAAATAAAAATTTGTCCCCATATGATTTTTCTTTACCACTTGTCCTCAAAAATTTTGTAAACAGTGCATTCCCCTCATTATACCCACATTTAGATGACCAAATCCCAACATTGAATTTGGAAAAACATAATGCCAAAAATTGCATGGCATTTGTTCATGACTCGTGAATTTTCATTGTGCTTAAATTCAAAATCACCAAAATTAGTACTCTCTTCCCCCTTTTTTACTTTTTTCTCTCCAACAATATTTTTTTTATTTCCCTTTTTTTCTCGTTTGGAGTCACTTTCTGTAACTTTCGTGCGAAATAGAAAACCTTCCATTTCAAATAACAATAACATTTTTGTATGGGGAGTTGCATAGAAATATTTCTTGTCATTATATATTTCAGATAAATTTGTTTTATCGATTTATGTAGAAAATATTCTTTGTCTTTTACCTGTCAATGCCATGCCAACATTTGAGCCCTCTCCTAGTTCATTATTGTCCAAGCTCTTCCATGGTTCATTATTGCCCAAGCTCTCGCATGTTTCATTACTATCCAATGTGATTTGTTGGCTAATATCCACGGAAATCATGGATTCCAACTCTGGTTGTGGATGATCCACATGTTGAATAGCAATACAATCATCTTGACTTGGAAATTTGCAGGTATACATTTTATATAATTTTTTGCAAGTATTCAAGGTCACTATCCCCTTTCATAATTTAGTTAATTGAACCACAATCTTTGAAAAATAAATTTTTACCTTCTTGTCCATCTTGTTCTCCAGTTTGGTAGTTCTTTGTGGATTCTATATTAGATTCAGTGTTGTCATCAGATACTATAATTTGATTGGACGATACCTAAGTGTGCTCTTTATTTGAAGCTGTAATAGAATAGGAATTTGAAGAATTTATTGAACATAACCAACCGAGAAAAGTAAAATACAATGAAAGAATACATCTGCAAGTGTTAATACAAATACCTTGTTTTATACCTATTTCATGATAGAAACTGTTCATAAACAGCTCTTGTCGTACAGTCTCCACAATAGAAATTACTATTCTATCTTGCGACCTGATCAATGAACGAAGAAATCTACCTCCTGCGTACAACCAAAGAACTGTACCTCCAGAAGTGACTAGTCTAGAAACAATGTGATCCCAGAATTCCTGTGTCCTTTCTTTTCCAAAAACATGGCTTCTCGAGGTATCGTTGTTAACCTTGGGAAAAGGTAAATCAATCATTGGTAGGCCCTTATCCTTCCAATCCATATCCATTTGAAAAATGAACAAACTATCCTCATCCCTTCCAATGCTCCAACTCTGTATAATAGAGAATCCTATAAACAAGTCCTTGGAGAAATCTATATACACTCCCTTGGTAGGATTCCGTGTTACCTTTTTTTTTTGTTTTATTGCTGAAAAGTGTGAAAGATTTGGAAACCATACAAGAGTTTTCCATATCAGCTAAACAAATTAAAGTACATGCTGCTTCATTTTATTCTAAGTAGTACAAAAATGAAAGCATATCTTCTTCTGTCCAGGGACTATGACAATTACACATATCAACAACAACAAATTCACAGTTGACTGCCGCACTAAAAAATGCAATGGATATGAGTGTGTTGACCAAAGATGCAAGATAACAACATTGAGAAGAAAACTGTGAATTATTTTTGACGTCGTCAATGGACATACCCATCCCCTCTTTATTGATGTATAGATTCAATATTTTCCAAGCATCATTTCATAATTTGGTACCATTATCCACTTCAGATTCTTTCTTTCTCTTTTTACTCAGATATTTTGCTTGCAATCCGGACCATAAAATACTACACAGTTGTTGGAGATGGTTTTGTGCAATTTTATAGATTTCAAAGACGTTATGGTTAGTGACAATGTGTGTTCAATCAGTTTGAACATCATTAACTTTGAAATGTTCAACGATCGAATGCTTGGTTGACCTCTCGTCCTTGATTCATTTGCAATATTGATATAAAGTCTTTGCGCAAGCATTTTTATCGATTGATGTGCTCATCCAAGCCGATCCGTTGATTATATTGTCCGCCACAACGGTCAATTCATCTTCATCAAGATCACGTAATGGTCTAAAAAAATTAGAGCCATGATTCTTTATTTTATTTCTAACAAAATCATCCTGAGTGATGCTCTTGGGTGAGCATGCCGACGAACCACTTTTGTAAAGCTCGAATACAGACATCCATTTTTTCTACAGTCGATCCGATGTCAAAAGAAGAGTTAGCTTGTCTTTAAGGCTATCATTTGTTTGTACAACAAATATATCCATACATTCAGCTTGGAAAGACTGCAAACATATAACATTTGAGATAGTATTTAATTTTCTAATTTCATAATATAGGTAACAATCTAAAGACTTTGATTGATAAGAAGAAAAATTTTATACTTGCCAAGCATCACTGGAAACATTTCCTTTTCCCGAGTGGGATGGTGCATCGCACGATATCCATTTCTCCCTTGCTTTTACAACTTGAGAAATGAATGGAGTGTCTGCAAATTCCTTGTTTGATAAATTTTGTTGTTTGCATAATTTGGTGATAATGTGTTGAGGAACATCATTATGTAGAAGACGAGCTCATCGATGCCGATACCTTGAATGGACCTGTTTATATTTATCATCTGCAATGATTATTTTCTGCAAAGAAATAATATGTTTCCCATCCAATATATAAAAATTTACTGATGGAAAATTAATTTCATCTTCAGTTCCACGAAGAAATCCCAAATGTGGTGTCCTTATCGAAATGCAATAGAATAGCATCTCTCAATGTTGTTGTAAATGTCTGGAGAAGAGATACAACCATCTTTTCCATGACCTCCTCATCAACTTTTCGATATTGTAACTGCGGATGTGCAACAACACATCTTACGTCAATAGAAAAGTATTTTTCATCTAACAAAAAGTATTTCATCTTCTCTTGTTGAAATTCTTTTGAACTTTCGAAGCTCTTAGTTGCTTTCCGCGTCATCTCTTTAAAAGGACTTGATTTGAGTTGTTTGAAGGAAGATTTGTCCACATCTTTTACAATAAATTAGAGAAATGCTCTTCTAAGGTAGTTAAGAACCTTTCCATGGCTTGCATTTATCAACTTCTTTACAAAATTCATGTGATGCAATACAGATGAAGTTTTTGCAGCCAGGATTCTTTTCTTCCATACCGACAAAATTCCTCTCTTCAAAGATGACGCGGTATCAATTTCGAAACAATTAGAAACATCATACGAGGGAAAAATCCACTCTTTCTTTGCACAGGAAATCGTATCTGTATCTAGACCACTTTTCGTTAGATCTAGTTGAGAAAGGAAAACCATAAGTTCAACCTGTATAATGAAACAATGGTCTGTTTCAACCACTTCAACTTAGACTTTCAACACTCCGTCAGAAATGGGTTTCGCAAATGTCAATATTCCAGCTCTAGTTTGAGCTCCATCCTCATCCAAGGAGAATAGATATAAATCTGGGTACAAATTATTTTGTTCATCCATCTCAACATACCATCCATGAGTGAATAAACCAAGGTTGTAATCTTTTAACACTTCCAGGAACGGGATTTCCTGGTATTTATTAAGGCTCAACAACGCAGACATGATTTATCTGCAAAACAGTACAAATTGAGTAGTTAATATAAGAATACATACAATGTTTATAATTATAAATTAGTGTTTTAATATTAGGAGTATACTTTCAAATGTTCATGCTAATGATCGATGGTAAAGGAACAATCCCTCATTTTAAAAATCAATTGATTGATTAAGAACAAATCTGCTAGCATTATCCATGAGAGATCGAATGCACAATTTATAGTGTCATTTGACATGTTTATGACATGTTTTGTATTCGATTTTATGTGAGTTTATGTATTTACTTTCATATGTATATGAATGGTAATCGCACATTGAGTAATTGGAAAACAAGTGCGTGATGTGAAGAAGAAACACATAGTTTGATGAATTCGTAGCTAACTAGTGAATACAATGTCACGTCCCCTTCCATCAATCCAGTGCAAGGGAGGAAACGTGACCAAACATACTGGGCTTATTGGACAATCTCAGCCCCATGCATTACTAAGATGATTCATGGATAAATGAAAAACTTATGCATACATATTCACACTCAACAAACACAGTATAATTAAACACTTTATATATACACAATTTCATCCTACATATAACAATCATCAATTATCATATTGCATAAAACAGGATGCCTTTCACTTCATCAACATGAAAAGTCATCATTCAGAATTAACACATTGTAGTACACAGAATGCATATAATTTAAACCACAGAGAACACTTATCTTTGAGATGTAGCTATCCAAACCACTGGCTATGTGAGAGAAACGTTCCACCCAACCATAGATATCTGTCCAGTCTATATTCTTTCAGCTGAGAGATCGCCCCCGAGATGGGTTGTGTATCCACTAAGGAGGAACTAAATGGGCTCACTCATAGCCATGGTTTCACTCAATACTTATGCTAAGACAACACACAGTTGGGGTTTATCAAGCATACAAAAGACAAAGGAGGGCAATGCCAAGCTAGTGATCTCAACCATAGAGCTATAGGCATCTCAAGATAATTCAAACAGCCAAGGAACCCACAGTACCTACCACACCCAACACAAGGAAGGTCCCCTTCTTTGCTGCACAGTCCCTCATGCGTCCCTTCCCTCCATTTCTCTTCAGGATGGGCATAGAAAGGTCCAAGCTGCTAAATCCTTGATATTCCGGCCTTCACTGGGATTATCAAGCATTCCCAACCTCTATTCTAGAATTCACACTTGGATTTCTCACAATTATGTCATCAAATAACTCAATCTCGTCACTGGATTTATGGGCTATAAAACAAGGTTTTCCAATGGATTTCGGGGTATCTAATACTCTCAATTTCACCCCAAGGTTCATATTTATGGATCCCCCATTGGATTTCACTGTCAATACTCAGTTATGGGCATTTGTGGCACTTCAAAATGTGGGTTCTTGCAAAGTTGCGATTTCTGGTTTTTCTCACTGCTGGGTATTCGTAATGGATGAAAACTGATGCTGGGATGTTCAACAATGGAATGGGAATGAGGAAAAACCAATTCCCATGAGGTAGGACGACTTTTGGTACAAGAAAACAGATCCCATACTCTCCCATAGGAATTTCTGGGCTTCCCATGCTCCATTGAAGCCATGGACTGAATTCTTCAACAACTTCCTTACAACAGAATTAAATGTCAGCAAGGAAGGTCAAATGGGTTCTCAAAAAGACATTTGGCAGCATATGGTTCATCCCCACAACCCCCTCACCACTCCTTAGTGGAATACACATGGCCCCTTCTCATTCATTACTTCCATAGCCGGTTTTGGTATTTTATTGAAATATTAAATATTTACATCAATTTGCATTATTCCATGGCTTAATAACACATGGGTAGCAAAATATCAAATAGTTTCCTTTCTAAATAAATCTGAGCATACATTAGCAGGGCCTTGGCCTTGAGCTCCACACTAGGAAACATACACCACATGTATACAATATTTACATTAAAAGCCAATATTTCATAAGGGCCAAAATTGGGGTATTACATACAATTGAGATTCAGCGTAATTATGTATACTGCGATAGTTGCGAAGTGCAAAGTCATATTTTATTCTATCCCATTATTAGATGTTAAATATAATGTTAAGCGAAGATGTTAACCACATCTGTGCATTGCCATGGTTATAGAAGCTTGATTCTGCAACCCCCCATATTTGCTTCAGGTGAGACTTCAACCTGCTTACAAAGTGATGCCAAAGGGTCCAGTGAAATGGCTTTTGTTGTGTATACATTTATCTTGTGAATGAAGGGTCGTCCGACCCTTATTGTACTCAGTATTCTTTCAGTGTTCACCATTCTTCATATACATAAATTGACATCATAGCCTTACGAGGTTGAATATTTTTACAATTCCCTCATAAATGAAGGGTAGGCCGACACTTCTTGTACCCAGGATTCTTTTCAAAATACTTCTATACATCAAGAAGGGTCGGTCGATCCTTATTCTGTTCACCATTCTGGATATTGGTGAATTCACAATTCTCTACTAAATGAAGGGGCGACCAATCCTTCTTGCGAGATGTTGGAAGTCGGGATAATTTTTTTTATATGTTGTAACTTAGCCAATGTCCTGATCGCCACGATTACAGAAGCTTGATTCTATAACCCCCCATATTCGCTTCGAGTGATACTTCAACCTGTTTACTGGGAGATGTCGGAAGAGCCAATGAAATATTTCACTCATAAATTCGATCTTCCCGCAATCCGCATTGCGGGTTGTAGGATAGCGAAATTGCTGGAATGTTTTAAGAAATTTCGTTATCTACAATACACAATATAATATAGTTTACAATCAAAGGCAGAATAGTTGGCCATGCAGGCAATGGTAGGAATGGAACAGGTTAAGCAAGACCTGGAAAAGGTGCAACAGATGCAAATGGAAAGCACCCAACAAACCAGCAGGTAGAAGATTGTGTAGAGCACCTACTATTATTTTCATAGGAATTCTAGACTGCAAGAAGGGTCAGCCGATCCTTCTTGTATTCACCATTATGGATATAGGTGAATTGTTGAATATAGGTGTTCACACTTCTCTACTAAACGAAGGGGCGGCTGATCCTTCTTGTCACAAGTCGGGTGAAATATTGTTTATATGTTATAACTTAGCCAATTTAGCGATCCCTACTATTTACTGCGGAAGTCGGATGTCGGGAATTGTCGTCTCAGCCTTCGCAGATTAATTTTTTTTACATTTCTCTCTTAAATGAAGTGTCGGTTGACCCTTCTTGTGCTCAGTATTTTTCCAGTGTTCACGATGTTAGAAAAACAAGATCACAAAGCAATAACAATAAACAAAAATGCAAATATAATAACACACACACATTACAAGAGAGACATAGATATATCGTGCTTCACCCAACTTGGGCTACATCCACACTGAAGTTGCCAGTCCTTATTATTATACTGTCCAGCAAAGTGAAGGGATACAACCTGTAGCACAACCACTGCACTTCCTCTTCACTGTCTCACAATCTCTCTCCTTGATCTCAGAGATCTTTACAATGCATAAAACCTAATACATCAACACTATCCGTGTTACAATGTCTTTCTTTTATAAGGGAGATACAATGGAAAAATACCACGGGTTACCCAAAACCATGGCTCGTAAAATAACCCCAAAATTTTCCTTCGGTGGCTTTGCCCCCAGACGCCCCAGCTGGGGGTTATAACCCCCAGACCCCGGTGGGGGGAGGCTTCGGCCCCCCCCACACCCCCCCCAATGGGGTGAGTGTGCAGTCCTTTTTACATATCATATAAAGCTAGCGTACAAACACGACTGAAAAATAATATCTCTGAATCTGGAGATTAGGCTCCACAACCAACAATCTCCCACTTGGAGACTGATCACAACAACTCCACCATTATTGCACTTGCTGGACTTGGACTTGGAAACTTTCTCCTCTTCACCTTCATGCTAGAAGGCCAATTGAAACCAAGCAGGAACTCAGTTTCTCTCTGATCACTACCTTTGTGAACATGTCTGCAGGATTTTGGCTAGCGTGTATATTTTCCAGCTTCAAGAGTTCATCTTCCAGAACAGAGCGTATGAAATGGTACTTGAGCTGTATATGTTTAGTCCTGGAATGGAATGCTGAGTTTTTTGCAAGATGAATGGTACTCTGGCTATCACTATACAACCTGCTATCCTTCTGCTTCTTACCCACTTCCTCCATAAACCTCTGCAACCAAATCATTTCTTTACTAGCCTCTGTAACAACAACATACTCTGCTTCCATTGTTGAAAGTGCAACAACCTTTTGCAATCTCGAAATCCAACTTATTGTTGTTCCACCTACATTAAACACATACCCTGTGGTGCTCCTCCTGCTATCCTTATCACCTGCCATATCTGCATTAGCATATCCCTGTAGAACAATGTTTGAACCTCCAAAACATAATGCCTGAGTGGTAGTACATCTCAAACAAGGATAATTTTAAGGACCCATACTTATTTAAAAGTGTATAAACTTTGGCGAATCATACCAATTCTTAAAATGTAAACTATAAAATATTTGGCGATATTTTTCTAAAATTATTTCAATTTCTAATGATTTTATATAGTTTATATAATAATTTGGCGAATTTTAGAGTGAAAAAAGTTTACCCCTTCAAAATTGGGCGAAATGGGGCTTCAAAAAATGCAAATTGGTGAATTGTTTTTTGGAAAAAAACATGGAAAAATAGCCCATGGGCTAAATTTCGCCCCTAAAATTATCCTTGATCTCAAATACCTAAGAATCCACTGTACTACCTTCCAATGTTCTTTACCTAGATTGTTCATATATCTGCTCACAACTCCCACTACTTGTGCAATATCTGGTCTTGTTTTTACATCTAACTGTTCAAGATGCAAATCTTCTACCGCCACTAGACATAAGATAGTCCTAATTGAAGTCATCTTAACAACAAGAGAAAATATTTCATCAAAATCTATACCTTTCTTCTGTGCAAACCCCTTTACAACAAGTATGGCCTTGTACCACTTCTTGCTTCCTTCTTCTTCCTTCAACCTGTAAATCCATTTGTTCTGCAATGCTCTTTTACAAGCAGGTAACTGAATCAAATCCCAAGTCTAGTTTCCTACCAATGAGTCCATCTCCTCATTCATGCCTTGTTCCCACTTCTTTCTAGTTTCCACCTGCATTGATTCTTCATAACATTCTGGTTCACCAGCATCAGTCATCAACAAATAATACATTGAAGGAGAGTATCGTTCAAGGTGTTTACTTAACCTGGTAGATCTTCTTGCAGTTGCAAGAGTTTCAGGCACTTGCTGCTGTTCTTGATTTTCTGGCACCTTTGGAACTTCATTTTCTGTAATTTCATCAAGTACATTGTACTCTATGTTTTCCTTTTCCTGTTTCTTTCCCTGCAACTGATTTTTATACATGACCTTTTCATTGAATATGACATCTCTACTTCTAATAATTTTGTGATTTTCATAATCACATAAACGATAACCAAAATTATCAACCCCATATCCAATAAAGGTACATTTCTTGGATTTAGCTTCAAGCTTTGTTCTATTTTCTTTATCAATATGGACAAATGCTTCACAACCAAACATTCTCAGAAATGAGTAGTTTACATTTTTATCTGTCCATGCCTCCTCTGGAATACAACCATCCAAAGCACTTGAAGGTCCTCTGTTTATTAAATAAACAACAGTATTTACAGCATCCACCCAAAACTGTAAGGGAAACCTTGCATGCAGTCTCATACACCTTGCATGCTCCATGATTGTTCTGTTCATCCTTTCTGACACACCATTTTCTTGTGGTGTTCCTGTGACTATCTTCTCTCTACGAATCCTATGGTATGAACAGTAACTATCAAACTCATTGTTGCAGTACTCACCTCCATTATCATATCTGAGACACTTCAACCTTTTTCCTGTCTCATTCTCAACCAAAGCTTTCCACTTCTTAAAAGTAGCAAACACATTAGATTTCTGTCTAATGCAATAAACCCAAGTTTTCCTAGTTGCATCATCAATAAATGTAACATAATAATGAGAGCCACCAAGAGATTGTACCTGAGATGGTCCCCATATATCTGTATGCACAAGCTCTAACTTTTGATTCTTCTTCTGTTTTCAAACCCTGAGAAATATGACTCTCTTATGTTTTCCATAAACACAGTTTTCACAGAATTCCAAACTTACCTGCTTCAAATCTAATAGCAACTTCCTTGAGTGGAGAATCTGCATCCCCTTCTCACTCATGGCCAAGTCTATGATGCCACAATGTTGTATCTGTTCCTGTGGAAGCTAAAGAGATAGAATGGTCAGTATTATGAGGACATAAATACAATGTACCTACCCTGTCCCCTTTTGCTATCACCATTGATCATTTAGTGATCTTCCACCACTTTTATCCAAATGTAGATAGACAGCCGCCATCTCCCAACTACCCTATTGAGATCAGATTTCTTTTCATAGCAGGAATATGCCTAACATATTTTAATAGCCAGTCAGTTCCATTCTTAACTTTTATCCATACCTTACCCATTCCAACAATTTTACATGGCTCATCATCACCTAATAAAACATGTCCAAAATCCCTTGGAACATAATCATGAAAGTATTTCCTATGAGGTGTAGCATGACAAGAAGCCCCTGAATCTACTACCCAGTAATCACTAGTATTATCTAATGCAAGAATCAAAGCATCTTGTAACACTTCACTTGCTACATTTGCTTCCTAGGTATTTTCATGCTGTGCATCTCCTTTCTTCTTTAGAGATCTGCAGTCTTTCTTTAGATGCCCTTTCTTTCTACAGTTCCAACACTGTATTTTTCCCAGTCTAGACTTGGATCTTCCCATTTAGACTTCCCACGATTACCTTGGCTCTTTCCTCTCTCCTTTTGTCTTCCCCTTCTCTCCATGGTCAACGCATTACCTGATGTCTCACCTGTGTTTTTTCTTTGCATTTCCTCGCCAAGAATAACACCAATAACATCATCAAATTTCAAGGTGTTTGGACCAGAGACAGAGTTACTTACAGCCATGACCAAGCTATTCCAGCTTTCTGGCAATGAACACAAGATTAGAAGAGCCCTAACCTCATCATCAAAGTTCACACTTACAGAACTTAGTTGATTTGTAACAATATTAAACTCATTCAAATCATCAGTAACAGATCCACCTTCAGACATCTTCATATTAAATAAATGCTTCATTAGAAATACCTTGTCGGAGGCCGATGGTTTTTCATATAGCTTACCCAATGCGTTCATCAAACCCTCCGTTGTCATTTCTTTTTAGATATTGAAAGCCACCGACAAAGCTAGGCTCAGTCATATTGTTCCTAGAGCCTTTCTCTCAAGAACCTCCCATTCTTCATCCTTCATGGCCACCGGCTGGCTTGCTCTTCCTCCCAATGGCAGGAATAGATCCTTCTCGTACAGATAGTCCTCCATTTGCATCTTCCATAACTGGAAGTTTTGGCCATTAAACTTCTCGACCTTAAACTTTCATCCTTCTGCCATTGCTCCCACTCGAACCAGAAACCCTAGCTTCCTATGGGTTTAACTGCCAAATAGACCTTTGGCTCTGATACTAATTGTTAGAAAATAAAGGATCGCAGAGCAATAATAATAAACAGAAATGCAAATATAATTACACACACACATTACAAGAGAGAGACAGATATAT
The DNA here is from genome assembly GCA_027924585.1 of Larix kaempferi. NCBI lineage: Eukaryota > Viridiplantae > Streptophyta > Pinopsida > Pinales > Pinaceae > Larix > Larix kaempferi. The sequence goes on along the minus strand of BSBM01000052.1, from coordinate 3,133,417 downwards.
CGTGGTTCACCCAACTTGGGTTACGTCCACACTAAATTTGCCAGTCCTTATTATTATACCATCCATCAAAGTGAAGGGATACAACCTGCAGCGCAATCGTTGCACTTCCTCTTCACTGTCTCATAATCTCTCTCCTTGATCTCATATATATTTACAATGCATAAAACCTAATACATCAACACTAGTCGTGTTACAATGTCTTTCTTTTATAAGGGAGATACAATGGAAAAATACCATGGGTTACCCAAAACCATGGGCCTGTAAAACAACCCCAAAAATTTCCTTCAGGGGCTTCGCCCCCAGACCCCGTTGGGGTGAGTGTACAGTCCTTTTTTCATATCATATAAAGCTGGGGTACAAACACAGCTGAAAAATAATATCTCTAAATCTGGAGATCAGGCTCCACAACCAACACATGATTATGGATATAGATGAATTAACGACCTAAACTCCGTAGGTTGAATATTGTTACAATTCCCTTATAAATGAAGGGGCGGCCATCCGTTCTTCTACCCAGTATTATTTTTATAATAGTTCTAGACTGCAAGAAGGGTCGGTCGATCCTTCTTGTGTTCACCATTCTGTATACAGGTGAATTGTTGAATATAGGTGTTCACACTTCTCTACTAAACGAAGGGGTGACCGATCCTTCTTGTCGCAAGTCGAGATAAATATTGTTTATATGTTATAACTTAGCCAATTTACTGATCCCTACTATTTACTACGGAAGTCATAATTTGTTGGCACAGGATAGATCCGCAGGAAGTGCAGAAGCCGACACGTGCGGAAGGTTCATTCTACGGAAAAAGGACCTTTCGTGGCTTTGGAGGAAGTATGATATTTTTTAGATTAGTCAAGTCGGTCATGTGGATCATTTTGCAATAAGATGAAAGCATATAAATAAAGTAAGATTGTAAGCCTAAGGGAATTAGAGTTTTGGAGATTAATCCTATCTTTTGGGTTTCATTGTATCCACGATATGATGACTTGACTGTATCTGCAAGGTTTGTTCCGTAGGTTTTGATGAATGAATAAAGATGTTCGGTTATGATATGAATTATGTTGTTGTGCAATGATGCGATGATGAATAATGGGTTATGTGAATGATTTCTGTTGGTTAATGCGAATCTGTTGTTGAATATGCTCTGAATGTGTGTATCATGAATAAGATGCGAATGATTGGTTAATGGAAGGTTATGAATGTTGTAATATCTCGTTAATATACACATATCCTCTTCACAACTGCAGAAGCTTGGTTCCAGCAGCCCTCTTATCCACCTCGGATGAGACTACACTTGCTTTGCAAGTGTTGCTGGGAAGGGTTACACCTTTTCGGGCCTATGTATAAGGGAGTTAGGTAGATAGTTTGTTGATGACAGTGCGGAGTGAACCCCTATCGATAGACTCTGCGTCAACAAATGGTTCCATTGCCAGGACCCTAAGGAAGAAGAAAAGAGGATATGTTGTGGCACCCGACAAAAACAGAGATCCAAGATTGGTTCGATAAGAAGGCCGAGGAATTCGCAGAAAGCGAGAAGCGAGATCCTAAGCAGATTACGACCATCTATTTAGAAATATATATCTACTCAGATATTCATGAAATCCTTTTCTACGAATTCACGGTGCTATTGCATGAGTGGCTAGCACAGTTGATGTTCCGCAAGGACCACTGTCAAAAGACTGAACTAGACTATTGGACTCCAGAGTTGGTGCAACAGTTGAATCAAGTTGATAACAAGGTATCGCAAGCTGTTGATTTTAGGGTAAATAGTATCCTCGAAGGGTACGTAACTGAGTTCGCGGTAGATACTATCAAGTCATACAGCGATGCTGAAAGAAATTTTTTTAGGGGACCAAGGGGAAGATTTTGTCATCGTTAAAACTGTGGATTAAAATGCTGGTCTGCAAAAAAAGAATATTGAGGATGTCTTCTGATGAGTAGAAGAATCGGTGTGCGAAGGTGAAGGTATCGCGTAAATGCGAGTCTGACGCAAACATATGGTAGATGGACATGGGCGATGACGCATTTGAAAGGGAAGCTAATGAAGAGTGTAGTCTCTTGAGGAGTGGAGCAATATTCTGGCATCCTAAGAAGAAGAGGAGGACTGAGAGAGAGTCTCCTGAGAGGACCGAAACAGAGAGCTGTGGAACAGGACCACACGGGAGGAAGTGACCTTATTGTGAAGGAGACGTCGACCAGGCTACCCCAGAGGCATAGGAAGGTCAAATCGTAAGTTACCACATACCTTCGACCCCGCACACTACTCCAAATTTTATAGGGAGAAATCCAAACTATTCACGGAGTTGCCCCACATGCAGTGGCAATAGTAGTGCTTCAGTAAATAACAATACCAACAACATTAGAATGGCAGACAAGGCAAAGATGTCCACCTTTTAGGGGAATGGGACCGAGGATCCCGAACAGTATTGGTTTATATGAGAAGCATTTTGGACCGTGAAGTAGGTCCAGGACGATGCTATAAAGATAGGACAGCTAGCGACGACCCTTAGGGGTCGGTTGTTAGACTGGTACATGAAGTTTGTAAAGGTTTCGGTGGGAATAGAGGCCAAAACAATGGATCAGATGAGGATAGCAATGATTGACGAATTTAAGAAACCAAAATATGAGTCGCAATATGTCACAGAGCTTAAGGAGATTAAACAATTCTCGAATGAGTCGGTGTGGGAATTTGATCAGCAATATAAGACACTAATAGCGAAAGTGAGCTTTCCAATAAATGAGTTGCAACAGAAAGAATGGTTCATCGTAGGACTGGTGTCGCATATCCGAGGGTCGTTAATGCAACAAAAAGTCGCAACACAGGTAGAAGCATTAGAAATTGCGATGAAGCTGGAGGCCTCACCAATTAGCGAAGCACGAATGGGAATGGAAAGACTTTAGGCACAGTTGGCCAATTTAACATTACAGCTGTAGGATATCAAGAAGGGCAAGGAAACCCGCGGATATGTATGGTGCACTAGATGTAGAAATGAGGGGCACCATAAAGACAATTGCCTAGAGTTCTGGGAATATTTACAGGTAGGGGCACCAAACCCACTTCGCCATGGAGGAATGCCATGGTGTACTATTTTTCATACCAGAGGGCATCGACCGGAGGAGTGCGTATATTTGCAAAAGATGGTATCGAATCCAGCAAACTTATACTACAAGTTTTGCCGATCGGTTGGCCATGATGAGAAGGACTGTAGGGCCTATGATTTGCTACAAGATCAGACAACTGACACGTATTTCAGGAAGGGGGAAGAACCATCGATGGTACAACAGTAACCACAGTATAGCCAGCCGCAACAATATGATGAGGGGCAATACATGCAACCGCAGTATGGGCAGTCGCAGTATGGGCACCCGCAGTATCCATCATCGTCGTATGTCCAGCCGCAGAATGGGCAGCAATAGTCTCAGCAGCCATAGTATGAGAAACCACAGTATCAACAATATGGACCACCGCGCGGAGGTTTTGAAGGATTCCGTGGTGGCCGGGGTATGGGGCGTGGAGGCGCTATTGGATGCAGAAGTGGTTCAATCATCTATTACAATTGCGGGTAGCAGGGGCACTACCTGAGAGTGTCTGAATCCAGCGCCACAGTGTACATATTGTAGTGCTGCAGATCATAGTATAGAAGATTTCCCTAAGCTTATTACGAAATGGAAAACCAAGCAGAACCATAACTCGAATAATCCAAAGACGCCTCCTGCGGTACATATGATTTCGACAGAAGCCAGAGGAAACCACGCTACAGTGGGGATAGTGACACAGGGAGGAGCGGTGACTGGGGACGATAAGCCACACACCAATGTCAGACCAACACAAACACAACGAAAGCAGGTCAATGAGGGAACTGAAGTGGAAAAGGACATCTTCTTAAAGGAACATGAGGAAATGAGGAATAGGAGACGGGTAGTTATGGAAGAAGAAATCTATGACATGCCACCAACGTTTGACCACACAAAGTCTCGAAGGAAGGAAACCACCCTAAAATCCTTCATAGGGAGTTTCCTCGACTTGGAAAAAGATCCATAGATATTGGAACAAATAGCTAGTCTACTACGACAACAAGGAGGTGCACAACTGGAGCAAAAATTCAATTGCATACATAAAAGAAAGACAGGCATGGAGATCCGAATGTCGGCACAAATCAGAGAATTTGATGTCGACTCTATCATTCTGGACTTGCATTCAGATGTGAATATCCTGACTAAACAGACATGGGAGACGATGGGAAAGCTGCGAATGACCTGGTCGCCAGTACAGTTGCGACTGGTGAACCAAAGCAAGGTCACCCCGCTAGGTCAGGTATGTCAACTTCTCGTTGAAATTGAAGGGCTTAGAACGTATGCGGACTTTGATGTCATTGAAATCGTGGATAACACCAGTCCCTATCCGGTACTGCTAGGGATAGACTGGGCTATGGAAAATCAAGCGATTATCAACTTTAAGAGAAGGATAATGTCATTCAAGAATCAGGAAATGAGAGTCGTCAAACCACTGGATTCGGCGGAGGGGCTGCGCTATACAGAGTCGGTCAGAGATGAATTTACGGAAGGATGGGAGAGTTTGTATAACATCTCTAAATATTATGTTAACCCCACCACGGATGGTGAATTGGAATGGCGCAGCACTAGTTCAGCATCCTCCGACTCAAACGAGGCCCTTGAGAATTGGCAGAAATTGTTGCATGAATAGTCCCTGCGAATGGTAGCTAAGGAGGAGTATGTGTTACCTACTTATGAAGGATTTCCCAACTTAGACACGTTTCTCACTGAATTTGAGGAGAAGGCGGCAGAGCCACAGTGTCTTCTAGCCCTGGACAAATCCCTGAAGGCTACTCCTATGCGATGGTGGGCAGTGCATAAATCAAACATCACATCTTTCCCACTATGCCGATGCCTCATGGAGGTTCGGTTCGGAAAAGCTTCGAAGGACAACAAAATGCGATATGATGGATAGGGAGAACCGAAGGAACATCTAAATGCCTGTCAACACCGATGGGGATCGAGAGCACGACAAGTGTGGGTACACACATTCGTACACACACTGGATGAGGTACCACAGAGCTGGTACGTCGCAGTAGAACTGCGACATGAAACAACATCTTGGGAGCATGTTACGATTGGATTCAGCCAAACGTTCTCATTCATAGATATAAATCCCTTAATCCGCACCATGCTACAGGAAATCCGCGGAAATATATTTGAAGCGGTACTAACCGGACAACCAATGGAACTCCAATGGACAGTGACACCAGAAATGTTGATGGAGTGTTACAATGTCACTGGAGAACCCAAAGATGATGATGACCCCAAGGCTACATATATACCGGATTCGGAGGGTTCTTGTTACAACGTCATCTTCCACCTGGTGAGCATCAGCATTCTTTGGCCTGTAGGATCCATTTCACTGACTCAGATCCACTTTATATCCTTCAGACATACTATTTCCTCATTTTTCCTCTTACCCGCTTGTTGCATCAATATAGCAAGCGTACCTGCGAGTTGCATCACTATAGCCCGCGGGTAGCATGTAAAATGGTAAAAATCACTAGTTAATTACTTTTTACTCCCAAAAAGTGGTTATTGGGTGACCTTTGACCCTCCATCTACCCAAGAAATGCCTCGATGTGTCCTTTCACTTACCTTTGGGAGGACTATATATTGAGCACATATGGCTTATGGATGGGAGGAGAAAGAAGAGCAAGAGAACTCTAGTGGATTTTTTCCCTATCTTGAGTCTACACTCATTGATCCTTATAGTTGTGAACCCCTTTATGTTCACCTTCCAAACTCCTACCATAGTTTGAGTTTTCCATTCATGGAGGATTGAAGTGGTGGAGGCATAAGTGGATTGATCTAAATCTTGGTTTAGATTGGTTGCCGGCAAGAGGTCGTATCACATTGTACTTCTTCTTGTTTATTAATAGAAATACTCATATTCTCGTCCATTAATGTTTTGAATACTATTTATTCTACATTGGGTTGAATTTACTTATAATATCATGGACCATTGCTATTAATGATGTTAATGTCGTTTATATATTATATGTACTTGTTGCATATTGGCTGTCAAGACTAGTTTGCAAATTCAAGTGCACAGATTGAAAGCTCCAACGGAGATCTACATCAAACGTTTGGATCGAGATTGGTTACATTCTCCATTATTTTAACATTATCATTTATAATAACATAGTTCTGAGAATTGATTTAATTTCTGGTAGTCAACTATCTGTATTGGTCTCCTAAGCCATAGTAAGTTTTCTCCAATACAGAAATGGCGACTTTGCTGGGAAAAACATCCATGTTTGGGAATTTGTTTTGAGCATTAATCCATAATTAGAGTTGTTTTTTGTCGAAGCTCTGTGTCACTGATTGTCCGTTGAGATACACTATAGAAAACATGCTTTTTCTGAGCCATTGGACTTTTTGTTTGCCCATTTTCCTTTCCTCACCCGTGGGCTAGCTTAGCTCTGCTCGCGTATGCTCGCCTCTGACTACTCTACTGCTCACAGGTACCCGCATGTATTCCTTCGACAATATCGTACAACTCCAGCTTTTGTTGGTTTATGACTATTGGTTGTTGCTGGGTTGGCTTTGGATGATCCTGAGTCTTTGTTGGCCTGATTCTTGACTATTCCATGCCTTGGTTGTGACAAGAACTCTTCATTTCTCTTGGTTGAGCCCTATTGGTTTTTTACCCATCTTTGGATTTAGCCTTGTTGTTTTTTTCCTTTTGAGCTCATTCCTTTGGCTGAGTCTTACTGTTTGGAATCTATTGGGTTGTCTTAGTGATCTTCTCGGCACATTAGTGACTGAATAGTAGGATTTTGCTTGCATTTTTCATTTCTTTATATTGAAAAATACAAAAAAATATATATATAGTTTTGCATTTTCCTTTTGCTTATAAGAGAAAATACAAAAAAAAATTACTTTCATGTACTGCATCTTGCATTGAGTGCTTGCTGCTTTCATTTAGGTTCTGATTGTGCATCAAAAACATAAAAGGATTGCATTTTTATTTCGAAATCGTTGGGTTGATTTTGCATGTTAGTGACATTGTTTTATTGGATAGATGAGTCTATGATTGGATGATTTTGCATACTATTGAGTCTTACACATCACTAGTTTCACGATCATATCCCTTGAGTAATCACAGCCATTAAAATTAACGCTTAGTATTAAAATTGATTAGACCAATTTTATTTATAGGGTACACAAACTAGCATAGGTTTAGAGTCTTGGAATGGATCATTGTGAGTTAACAATCCAAGACTACTAGACGAAACATTAGGTGTTTGACCAGGGAGTGGAAGAATCCATGGTATATATCGGTGTTCTCAGGAAGCTCTACTCAAGCCAGAGTTAAGCACGAGGTCACTATAGGTTGGTTGAATGGATATCCCTCTAATACTGGTTGAATCTGGGAGATATTCTAGGGTTTGTTAGTATCTGGGGGTACTAGAGGTTCATCCTCTTGTGCTTCGAGCTTAGCTACCCTACCCATACAACGGATCCCACCTGCAAATGTCCCCCTGAGCATTAGTTATATTGCGATGACCATAGTTTTGTTACCTAGGTATCGCATAGGGAAATTGAAGTGGTTATGTTGTTTGTGTCCTGAGTCAGATAGGGATTGGACAGCACAGTTGTGTTTGTACAGTGGAATTAACCCTGTGCATGCAGTGAAGCCTGGGTGTCTCTATAACTGATTATGTTACCTCCAGCTATAGTTTGAGAGTCTCAAGCCTCTCCTAGGAGAGACATATCGGCTCTAGTGTCAGGAGCTCATTTAGCTACTCTATTTGTCTACTCTTGGCTATAGTTTCTCTAGGTGTATGCTTTTGATTTACTATTTTTGATCAATAGTTGTCCATAGGAGATGTTGTGATTTGATATTCTCTTTGGAGATATCGTGGCGTGGAGTCCTACTCTTCACCGTTCCCATCGGTTAGCTGGTTTAAAACCGATCGAGTTTTCATGCCGTTCTGCTCGGGGACGCCGGCAGGCTCCCTCTGAGTCTTTGGATTCTTACGAGACATACATAGTCGACATTATGATGGCTACACATTCCGACATGGAGGACATCCCCACAATTCCATTGGGTGGAGTCGAACATACTTCGGACCCCCACACCTCATGAGGCTTGGGGGGGTGATCCACCTGAGACTCAACCTGGTTCTATTTGGACGAATCCACTTGACAACGATCTGTTCGATCCTTCGAATTTGGATAATTATCTTTATGGGATGCCTACCTTACCTAAATATGAAGACGAATATCCTTCAATCAACGTTAACCCATTCTCACATAGTATGCCCGGTTCAGCATAGTTCATCCTCCCACTGCTTTTGGTAGTCACGCTGGCACTAGTCATGGTGCTAGCAACATTGCACCCATTGGGTGCAATACCCTCGCCGAGGGCACCACGTTGTCCACTCATGCACATAATATGAGGACTGGTCATAATCCTCCTAACAATGCTAATGTTGGAAGAAGACCACCTCTTAGGACTGCCCAACCCAATAGGAACATTGTTCGAAACATGACTCACCATCCACCACCTAACACACATATCACTACCCATCAACCCAGGACCACTTTCGAAAATGTTAATTCTCCTCCTAACTATGGGGGTGGACAAGTACCACACACTTTTGCATCCACCACCACTACTAGTAATGCTAATGTAGGACATGGGAATATATCTTATCCTCATGATCATAACGCCACCATTCCTACTACTAGTAACACCAACGTTGGGGTTGGGAATACTTCTCATGCTTTGGGTCACCACACGACTGCTCATGCTAATCCTAATGCTGGGGGTGGGAACATACTTCACCATTATGGTCATTACAACTCGGTTCCCGCTATGAATAGTACGTATATGCCCCATACTTATGGTGGCAACCCTTACTACAACATAGTCGGTGTTGGCCACCAGTTCAACCCACCTCAATACAGTGCCCAAAACACACATATGCCTGCTTACTCTCATACGGGTCAAGTTGGGGGAGGTTATCCACCATATGGCCATAGTCAAGCTTATGGTCCACCAGGTCCTCATTATCAGCAGTTTAATGCTCATGGTTAAGATTTTGGTCCACATTATAATTCGGTTCCATTCAACCAACCTTTTATGGGAGCTTATAATCAAGCTTTCTAGCCGTAGCTCCCGTTCCTTGCACGTTTGAATCTTCTGGATCTTTTGAAGCTCGCGAATGATCCAGTGTGTCATGACCCTAGTTGGCCCCTGGTCTCTACCAAGCTCCCTTCAGACATTCCTAAGCTTGAGGGGAAAGGTGGCGAGGATCCGGGCGATCATGTCAGAACATTTCACCTTTGGTGCTCCTCCAACTCATTGAATCACGATTCCATTAGATTACAACTATTTCAACTCACCCTCATAGGGGCAGCTGCGAAATGGTATGTGGAGTTGCCTAGGGACACCTATAGGGGATTCAACAAGATTGATTTGGTTTTCTTGGACCATTTCTAGTTGTCGATTTGTTATCATACTGATACTGAACTATTGTCTACCTTCCGTAAAAATAAGGCCACACATATTTATGACCACGTTCAAGAGTGGCGTCGGCGAAAGAGATTAGTGAAAGCCAACATTCCTCTAGAGTTTCTGTTGGAATGGTTCCTTAAGTCTCTACTCCCATACATTGCTAAGGATGTTTCGATGTCTGACATTGTGACTGAGGAACAAGCTATCTTGAAAGTCTATCAATTAGACCTACTATACTCTCAGTCTGGAATTTTATATGACATTATTCCTGACGCACCGAGAACAAGACATGAGCCCACGTCAGTTCCTAGACCACATGCCGATGGCATCGTGGGATCTGCAAGCACTCGCCCTATAGACTTGGTAGATAATCAAATGCAAAATTTGTCGCTAAACCAGTCTACTCACAGACAGGTTCACACCTTGTCCACCCTCACTCCATCATCTGATGTACACAATGTGCAATCAACAAAGCCGTCAGGTAACTAGAAACCTGGTGGTAAGAAAAAGAGGAGAAACAACCATAGGGGTGGAAACAATCAAAGTAACAATAATAGCAAACGCAATACTCCTCGTAAAGAGAATGCCAACCCTTTTCGGGAAGGTGGAAATGCTGGTGAGGATCGTAAACCTAGGTGTAAGGTGAAGTTTTCTTACAAGCTCTTTGGGTAAGATCATCTTACTCACTTATGTCCTCGAATTGAAGAAGCATCGAAGGATTTGGCACAGAGCCCAGTTGTGTTGAAGGATCCCCTTCCTCATCATCAAAACATGGCTTCTCATGCTCCCACCACTGGTTATGGACCTACTGAAACGGCAATGAATTCTTCCAATACTAGTGGTTATGGATGTGTGAATATGGTTCAATCGGAGGTTTGCGTTGCTACTCGTCAACATGATTATGGTGCACCACAACCTAATATGGGGAGTGAGCCTTCCCCTCCTCCTGACTATTCCTTGCATATCGAGAAGCCCTCTAATATGCCGTGGATACCGAAAGGTGTTCTCAAGCGCTCTACGCATAATCCTAATGCTCGAGCCGCCCAGAAATACTCCATTGTAGAAGATTTGGGCCAAACTCCGTGTGCCATGTCGGCTCTTGAAGTTTTGCAGGCCTATCCTTCTCAGAAGCATGCCCTTTTGAGTGCATTAGGAGTTAAGGATGGGGGAAATCCTAGTGTTATCAAGTTCGATACTATTGATGTAAAAGATTGCTTACCTTACCACGTGGCTTTTCAAATCCAGGTGGTGTGCCTTCAGAGTTTTGTCAAACGTACTATGGTTGACAAAGGTGCTTCCGTGTCAGTAATGTCGTTAACTTGTTGGAAATCTCTTGGCTCTCCTCCTCTACTCGTGTCTAGAACCACGCTCACTGCATTCGACGATCGGTCATTTAAGTGACATGGAATTATCCCTTCCCTTGTTGTCTGCTTGGGAGGTAAGTCTGTTCCTATTGAAGTCTAGGTGGTTGATGCGCCCATCGACTACAACCTGTTACTGGGTCAGAATTGGATGTACACTGTGAAGGCTGTCGCATCCACTATATTCAGAGTTATCTGCTTTCCCCATGAAGGCAAGAATGTGACCATCGATAGGATGGATTTTGTTAACACTCCTTCCACAGCATCCATGGGATCCATAGTCCCATAAGTTACTAATTCTCAGCCGGAAACTGGGAACATAGGTGTTGGTATGTACCCTTTATTGATGGGAACTTATAGTCTTTCGGCACCTGTGAACTTAATCAGAACCATTTCCGACAATGCATCTCCTCCTTTGCATAATATGTCATTCCAGACTTCCTATTGTATTGATCCATGGAATTTACCATCCATGAGTCCTACGTCTGGAGACATTACTCATGTTGGGATGTTTGTGCCCTTGTCTATAGCTGAGCTTGCTTATGAGCATATTCAGCAAGCTGCTGCAGAAACGGATCTCTCTTCTTCTCAGACAGTCAAAGAAGATCCCGTTACGCTGCCAGTTTGGGCATCCAACTCATCTTGTTCACATGACTTCCTTGATGATAATTTTCCATCTAATGAAGCTATTATGGAGGCCATGTGTGGTAGTGAGAGGCCTTGGGAGGATATGCATCATCGCTCTTATTTCCTTCCCAACCTCGAGCTCGCTGAGCAAGAAGAGTTTAGGATGACTCTAGTAGAGATGGTTGGTCACCCTGTGGCTCTTTTGGAGTCACATGATGTTTTTGCGGAGGAGAATATGGACAATATTTCCCCAACCATGTCGATCAACATCTCTCATACTCTTGGAAAAGTGGAGAATGTCTACATCGGTGCTAATTGCACTCCTGAGGAGATTGCTATTTACACTGAATTGTTTACAGAACTCTGGGAAGCTTTCGCCTGGTCATATGAGGAGATGCTAGGAATAGACCCCCCGCATTGTTGAACATGAGATTAGAACGTACCCTAATGCTAAACCGGTTTGACAATGCTTACGTGCTGTGAACCCTAGGAAGGCAGCTGCTATCAAGGCAAAGGTGGAGAAACTGCTCAAAGTTGGTTTCATCTACCCCGTTCCCCTTACTGAATGGATGTCAAACCCCGTTCCTGTGGATAAGAAGTAGGGAACGATCCATGTATGCACCAATTTTAGAGATTTAAACCATGCATGTCTGAAAGACAGCTTCCCCACGCCATTCATTGATCAGATCTTGGATGCCTGTGCAGGAAGTTAGATTTTTTCATTCATGGATGGCTTCTCAGGATATAATCAAATTCAAATCAAACCCATGGACAAACATAAGATGACATTCATTTGTCCATGGGGAACGTTTGCATATCGAAAAATTCCCTTCAGCCTTAAAAATGCCGGAGCTATGTTTCAGCGAGCCATGACCTACGCCTTTCACAATCTTAAGAAGATTATGGAGGTTTTCTTGGATGATCTTGCTGGCCATTCTCGCAAGAGAGCGGACCACCCCAAGCACCTCCGTATGATTCTCGAACGATGTGTACACTACAAAATTCGATTGAATCCCAATAAATGCATCTTCGCTGTCAGGACGGGTCGCCTTCTAGGCCTCATAGTTTCAAAAGAGGGTATTATAGTTGATCCTCTAAAAGTTGAGGTAATACTTCAGTTGCCTCCTCCACACAATTTGTTACAACTTCAGAGCCTCCAAAGGAGAGCTACTTTTCTGAGTCAATTTGTAGTCAATTATGCTAATCTTACCAAAGGTTTTGCACACTTGTTGAAGAAAGACACACCTTTTATCTGGGATGAGCGAGCCCAGCAGTCTTTCGATGCCCTTAAGAAAGCTTTGGTATCGGCCCTTGTGCTTAGTCCACCAGACTTCGCACAATATTTTATCCTTTATGTGGCCGCGTCTCAAGAGACGATTGGCATGGTCTTGGTTTAGGTGGATGATGCGCTCATCGAGCATGTTATCTATTACCTTAGTCGAAATCTAGTAGACACTGAGCTAAGATATACTCACATAGAAAAGCTGGCGCTTGGGACTGTCCATGCAGTCCAACGGTTACGACATTACATTTTGCTTAGAACAACCACAGTAGTAGCTCACATCAATCCATTTCAGTTCGTGCCATCACGATGCCTTATAGGGGCGAAGTATAATAAATGGATTGTGATCCTTCAGGAGTTCGATCTCGATTTTGCTTCGACGAAATTGGTGAAATCGTTCGTGTTTGCTAAGCTTATGTCGAACCTTCCGAGACTTGATGAGGATGTCATTCATGAAGATTCCTTTGTGGATGACCACTTATTTCTTATCTCGTCCGAAGACCCTTGGTATGGGGATGTCATTGTATATCTCCAAACTTTAAAGTTTCATCCGCATTATTCACGAGATGAGCGATGACATGTGAAACATCACGCTAAAGACTATACCATTGTTGGTGACACATTGTATCATTGAGGAAAGGATTCCATTCTTTGTCGTTTCTTAACTCACGAAGAGGTGGAGCGAATGATTAATGATTTCCATGCAGGGGCATGTGGCGGTCACTTATCCGGGCTTTCTATAGCCCAGCTTATTATGCGAGCTAGTTATTTTTGGCCTTCCATCTTTAAGAACTGTGTTAATGCTGTGAAGAGATGTCACCCTTGCTAGGTGTTTTCTCAGAACATATGCTCGAATCCAGCGCCGCTTCACCCGGTCATCACCCTCGGTCCCTTCACTAAGTGGGGGGTGGACTTCATGGATTGCAAACCAGCTTCGGCTGGGGGGCATCACCATATTATAATGGCCGTGGTTTAATTTTTCAAATGGGCTGAGGCCACGCCTATCGTAAAATCCAACGATGCTACTGCAGCCCATTTCGTGTTCAATCAGATTATCACTCGATTCGGTATCCCGAAAGAGATTGTCACTAACCATGGAAGTCACTTTTAGAACAAGATGATGGAGGATTTGTCTCTCAAGCTTGGGTTTTGTCAAGAACACTCGTCTTCCTACTATCCCCAAGCGAATGGTCAAGTTGAAGCAGTTAATAAGTCTTTGAAGGACATTCTCCAACATACCATCCAACAAAGCAAGAACAATTGGCACATCATGTTATATCCTACTTTGTGGGCATACCGAACTGCAGTCAAGACTGCCATCGAATTCTCATCGTTCCATCTAGTTCACGGTGTGGAGTCACTTTTACGGATTGAATGCGAAATCCCTTCGCTTAAACTGGCCATAGAGCTCCTCCCTGATACGACATGTATTGAGCAACATTTAATCCGCCTTGAGCAACTTGACGAGCAACGTCGAGATGTCGCTATGGCCATAGATGTCAACAAACGTCGTGTCAAGGTTCAGTATGATAGGTCTATCCGTCCCCGACAGTATGCTGAAGGTGACTTGGTCCTCTTATATGACCAAGCTAAAGAACCCCTGGGGGAAGGCAAGTTCAACCCCATGTGGCACGGTCCTTACATCGTGAGGCGTGTTCTGGAAAAAGGATCTTATGAGTTAGAAGACTATCAGGGGAATTTCTTGAAGGAGCCTAGAAATGGGCTCTACCTCAAGCGGTATTACGCTTGAACCTCTGGTTCAGGATGATACTTTTGTATAGTTGTTTCTGTACATAGTTTAGCTTATCTTTTCGGGTCTGCTGATTAGCTTCCATTTGATTGACAGATGTCAGTGGGATCTCCTACGTTCTTAGGTTTCGCAGATGGTGCTAGCCGACATACGCAGCAGCTTGCTTCTGCTGCCTGGGTTATTTTCTCACCTGACCACCTAGTTGTGTCTTCAGGAGGTGCTTGTCTTGGTCCTACATCTAACAATGTGGCCGAGTATAGTGTCGTGATTGAGCTACTTTGGGATGCTATTTCACATGGTATCCATTCTTTAGAAGTCTTCCTGGATTCACAACTAGTTCTGTCTCAGTTGAATGGGCAGTACTGTGTGCGAGATCTTACGTTACTTCAAAAATTCCTAAGGGTGAGACTCTTGGAATGACATTTTGTTTCAATTACATACATACACGTTACGAGAAGTGTTAATCATATATCTGATGCATACACTAACTATGTATTAGATTGGCATTTGTCACATTCACCATGAAGCACACAAATGAAAGAGACATTCATACATTTGTACATACACACATATAGTAGAACTGAGAACCAAATTTTTTTATATAAATATGTCCAAAAATGGTAGTGTCATACCAAACTGGAGCCCGTAGCCCTCAAAAATATACATATCGATACAAAAATGAGATCCTAAGATATCTACTCTCTCTAAGGAGGCCTAGCTACCACCCTAATAGGATGCGCCTCATAGAAGTAGTGAACTGCATTGGCTACCCGCTGCAGTAACCGCACCCAGTCACCAGGAACCCCCACTACTTGGCACTGCATGGACTCAGGTAGTCGTGCCACCTCTATCTGTGGGACCCTGGAAACCATCCGTGATAGGTTGTGCTGCAAGGTCTATAGAGTGTGCCCTGTTGCAGCATCACCTACCTCATCATCCCTACCCCGACGACCATGTCTCGGGAAGCCATCGGGTCTCACTGGGCCTTTGTCTGCGAGCAAACAGTCAACCATTAGCATATGATACTACCACCAAAAATATTTTTGCATTTCATCTATAATAAAAAATCCATAAAAATTTAATATACACAAAAACCTAAAAAGAGTACTCACCAATGTCTCCAAATGCTACGTCTGGTGGGAGTGGCATGTCCTGATCCTGGCGGAAATCTATCCCTGCATAGGGGTATTCCTTTATGGTAATGACCTGTCAGTCCCACCAGCGGAAGAACTCCTCAGTATATGGTTATGCCAGATGGCCACCATCCTGTCGTGTCAAGATCTCAATCCACTGGGTCAGGGCTGGATGACGGAGACTATGAGGAGGGACATCCACCCTCGGACTAAGCCTCGAGACTTTCTCAAAGAAGAAGTTGCACAAGATGCTACCATACCGAATTTTTTTTTCCTTCCCTTCTTTACATTCTGTTAGTTGTGTCTTCAGAGACACTAGTAGTTTGGTACACCAATTGAATACTATAGGCTGCTGCATGCATTGTGATGCATAGAACATCACCGGCCTGGATGCCTGGTGTAGAACTAGAGCTTTGGATCCAGTGATCCGCAGTAACGTAGCCATAATGATCTTCATGCTCAGATCTACTATGGCATTGATGGGCACCTGACTTCCCACCACTCGTGTGTTTGCGGGACAATACCGCACTATGTAATCATGGACGGTGATCCCACCACCCACGGTACGAGACCGAATACTGGCCACCTCACCTCGACGGGACAAACCGGTAATAAAGTAGATGTCTTCCACTTCCAATGTGAGGATTTTCCCGTTGAGACTAAAGTTCTATGCATCAACATCCCAATAATCTATCAGGTGGCAGAGTATTAGGTTTTGGGCCTTCAAACCCCCTATACTCTAGAATTTATATAACCCACATGCTTGCAATGCCTGCTGTGCTTGCACATCGTTGCGCACGGCCTCATCTACTTGGTCATGCTCCCTCTCCCTCCACTCTAGAACCATCCTGGAGTGAGAATCAACAAAGATTTTGGTCAAATTCTTTTGCAAAATCATCTTCATGTCCATACCCGCGGGCTACTTTTACAGTGGCAGGTACTTGTGGTCAACCTAAGCGTTGACTGCAAGTATCGTTCCCTACCTGTGACCTGCATAGTGATATCCCACGGGTAGCGCTGAATCCATTTAGGGCTTGGCCAAACTAGAAATACCACCACTGAAAACTAAAATGAAAGAATTGAAATGAAAGGTATGAATGAGACTACCAACTTGCTCCAGACGGTTCGATGAACGGTCGCTTGTAGCTCCCAGAATCGGCAACTGAACTTTCAGCTGAAAAATAACCACAAAGCTCCAAATGGGTGAATAGTACAAATGAATTGTAAATTGTAAATTTTTAATACTATTTATAATTTTATGGACCCACTTATCTATAGTTTTTACCGTTTGATGCAGTTATGGACTAATATCATGGCTTGGAGTAGAATTTTTAATTAGATTTCTTCGGCGAAAGTTGTTCTGGACCATTTCACACCTACGGTAGGTGCAATTCACACCCGGAATATAGGTTAGATACCATTTCCATGTGCATTATGCATTTGACCTGTTGACCATTTTCATAAACCCTAGGTGCGACCCTGCTTCGTAACTGACATAGAACCTTCACACTGCTATAGAAGTGTCGTTATGTGGCAGTAGGGATTTTCCGAACATGGGTACCCTAGTTAAAACCCCTTTGTGCATTCTGGTGCCCATGCCATTGTTTGTCCTTAGGATTGCGAGTCCTTTGTAGTTACGCCATGAAGTTGTGATAAAGATTCATACTCTACTTTGTCTTATGCTGGCCATCTCTATTCGCATATCCACATCATCTTTTTCAGGATCTTGCATGCAATTAGGGTTTGCATGCAAATTCTAGGGTTTGCATGCATCCCAGTCACCAGGTTGATGCCTCCAGCACCTTAGCCACCTTATTCTAGCACCTGGGAGCCACTTACTTCATAGTTTTATCCCTCCCAGTCAGGAAGGCACCCACTTCTAACCTACTGCTAGAGAAGGGTGCACTTCTTCACCTACCACTGCAGTTCCACTTCAGTTACACTCAGTTAGCTCCGATTCTCCTTGATTTGAGGCTAGTTTCACTCCCTACTCACTGTTTCACTCCGTTGGACCTCCAGATTGACTAGATGACTTGTTCTGACTTCAGTTAGCCTCCCATGCGCCCTCCACTGAGCCCACTTCCCTATATCAGTGCTACACACTTCAGTTACACATATTACACTCAGTTAGACTCAAATTGACACCTGGATGATTGGTTCTTGTGCATTGATGACCACCATTGATTGATGATGAGGACTCCTAGTTGGGGTCAAGCTACTCCATTCAGCGATTCGAATGACCTCCTTAGGCAATTCGAATTGCTCAATCATTGTTACTGTATTCTGTTCTAATCATTCACCCTTCCTGGGATATTGAGCACTGATGCATGTTTTGCACAGTTTTACACCATATTTTCTATATTCATCTGTTGTGATTGATTTACTTGTTCATTAGATCTATTGTGACTAATTTTACATGGTATCAGAGCCATTGCAGGGACAAGATCTCTTTTCTACAGGTGTTTCTACAAGAAGATTTGAGTGAATTGCTCAAAAATTACAAAAGTTTTGGCATGAAAGATCTCAAGGGCATTCGCTCCTGTGCATGCAAAGCTTGAAAATACATCCAATACCACTCCAGAAGCTTGAGTTTCCACATAAATCCTGGATATGATACATTGGACCCATTCAACATTGTTTGATCTCCAATCCCAGGTGTGATGCAACTCTAAAAGGGTGGATTGTTCGACCTCATTGTTCTTGGTTTATTGTGATTTGCAGGTTATTGTCTCCATCATATGCATTCGCTACTCTGCCCTTACAAGCTTCTCTACATCAATGTGCACTCGCTCCTAGCAATGGAATACTCTTCTTCAAAGCCTATCCTCACCCCATTCAATTATTTTGATTGTAAAGATGATATGGAGATCATATTACGTTCAAAAGGTTACTACCGAGTCACTCTTGGTCTTGAATTGGAGCCAAACACCTTGTCAGATAGAACCAAACACTACAACAAGCTTGATGAAGCTTATGGTCTTATTTGTCTCTCCATCTCCAAAGATCTTCACTTCCATCTCAGCGGATTGAAGACTCCAAAAGATATATGGGAGCAACATGAAACACTATTTGGCAAGCAGGACGAGCTTAGGGCTTTTCAATTAGAGAATGAATTGATTGCCCTTAGTCCTGAGAATTTTGAGACCATTAATGATTTCTTCACAAAATTCAAGAACTTGAACATGCAGTTGAAGAAAAGTGGAGTTATCAAAGAGGATAAGCAATTGATCCTCTCCATTCTCAGCAATCTTGGTAAAGATTATTCGGTATTTGTCTCTACTTTCAATTCCGGTCGGCTAACTACCCCTAATTGGAAGATGCCTACCTTGAATGCCTTCATTTAGTCCGTCACAAAAGAGCATGACAAGTTGATTCAAATGGGGTCCATAAGCTCCAAATATTCATCCCTATATGTTCAAGGACCCAAGATCTCGAATGGTGAAGGAAAGCAAAAGAAGGAGAAGCCCAAATTCGAACCTCACAAGCAAAGAGAGAAAGGCAAACAGACAGATGCACCATCCAATTCAAAGTTCAAGCAAAAGGGAAAAGAAGGTAACCAAAAATCTAAATGTACTTATTGCAACCGTGGCTTTCATCCCGAAAGTTCATGTATGAAGAAGACTATAGATCAAATGGCCCTCCTTTTGGAAAAGAACAACATAACTCTTCCTGACAGTGCAAGGAAGAAGGATAGGAATGATGATCATGAAAGAGGACAAGCACTCATGGCAACTATTTCAAAGCCCACTACTCTCTTGATAGATTCGGGTGCATCAAATCATATGGCTGCAAATATTGATTCTTTTTCTTCATTCAATCCAAATAGCTCCATCCCCATCCATTTGGGAGATGACTCAAAACTTTCTTCAAAGGGAAAAGGTACGATTCATGTAGATCATGGAAGCCTTCAGAATGTTCTCTATGTTCCTTCCTTGGATTCAAATCTTCTTTCTGTGTATCAAATGAAACACATTGGTGAACCGAAGCAAGTTACATTCAGCCCTAATATAGTTTAAATTTCTGATATCAAAAGTGGAAGACTTGTTGCAGTCGGAAAGGAAAACCACACTGCAAAATGCTATGAGTTTTCACACTTTATTCCGCTTGCAAAGCCCACTGCTCTTCACACACATGGTAATGAGGTTAGTAGGATTTGGCATGAAAGATTTGGACATCTTAATTATAAGTATTTTCTGTTTCTATCAAACAATTCCATGGTAGATGGTATTCCACAACTCTGTTCCTCGAAGGGAATATGCACTGGTTGCATTATTGGGAAGCACCCCGAGCACAGATTCGACCACGGAAAAGCTAGCAGAGCTTCTACAGTTTTGGGGTTGATACATTCTGATATTAGTGGTCCACTACCCCATACATCATTAAATGGTTGAAGGTATGTTTTGACATTTATTGATGATTTTTCCCGCTTTACATGGGTATTTTTTCTCAAAAACAAGTCAGAAGTGCTTGGAAAATTCAAGGATTTTAAGGCTTTTGTTGAGACCGCCACTGAGAGCAAGATTGAAGCTCTTAGATCTGATAATGGTGGAGAATATACCAAGGCCGAGTTTCTACAACTTTGTGCCCAAATCGGAATTCAGATCCAACATACAGTTCCCTACACCACCCAGCAGAATGGTGTAGCGGAAAGGAAAAATCGGTCACTAAAAGAGATGGCTACATGCATGATTGAATCAAAAGGTTTGGCTGCAAATATTTGGGATGAAGCAATCAATGTTGTTGCATACATATAGAACTGTGTTCCACATTCATCCATGAAAGGTATGACTCCTTTCGAAGCATTCTTTGGTCACAAACCGGATGTGTCAAATTTGAGATTTTTTGGCTCTACTGCATGGTCTAGAATTCCTTCCAAGAAGAGACGAGCTTTGGATCCACAAAGTATTGAGTGCATACTGATAGGATATGGGGAAGAATCAAAAGCATATAAACTCATGGATATCAGATCTAAAAAGATATTCATAGAGCGCAGTGTGCAATTTGAAGAACCGCTTCAAGAATTGCAACTAGTCGAGGAAGAGACTGCCGATTCACCGCCTTCACCAGAAGAAGTTCCATGGAGCGATAATGAAGGTATGAGTTCTGATATTTCTGATATTTTAGCAGCACATGATGATAATGACATATCAGGTTCAGAATCTGACCATTATGATCCTCCTCAGTTACCAAAGTGGGCCCAAAACACTCTTCAATCTGCTGGTTCGAACCTTGGAAATCCTGCTGATCCGAGACGAACAAGAGCAGACTTTCAAAGAGCAGGTATGGCTCTTTCTATTGCTGATCCATTACTTCCTGAGATTTTTTTTTTGATGGCTGGTTTATATCCCA
The DNA here is from genome assembly GCA_027924585.1 of Larix kaempferi. Lineage (NCBI taxonomy): Eukaryota > Viridiplantae > Streptophyta > Pinopsida > Pinales > Pinaceae > Larix > Larix kaempferi. The sequence continues at coordinate 3,112,388 of BSBM01000052.1, read as the reverse complement.
CATCATACTATTCTTCCCACCAAGATCCGAGATGGCAAAGTGCCATGGATGAAGAGTACAGTTCTCTTCAAAAGAACAATACATGGGAGCTAGTTTCTCTTCCACCTGGAAGAAAATTAGTGAAGTGTAAATGGGTCTACCGCACGAAAGTTGCTGCTGATGGCTCTATCAGAAAAGACAAAGCAAGGTTGGTGGAAAAAGGTTTCTCCCAAGTCCAAGGAGTGGATGACACTGAGACCTTTGCACCGGTTGCAAAGATGGATTCCATCCGCCTTGTTTTGGCTATTTCCGCATCCAAGCACTGGGAAGTGCACGACATGGATGTGAAGAGTGCATTTCTACATGGATACCTTGCTGAAAAGGTATATATGCAGCAGCCATAGGGCTACACATCAGATCCATCATTAGTTTGCAGATTGAAGAAATCTTTGTACGGGTTAAAACAGGCCCCAAGAGCTTGGTACGCAAAGATGGACTCCTTCCTTCTTTCTCAGAATTTCCAAAGATGCAAATCTGATCCGAATGTGTATCTTCAGCGAGTTAAAGGTAATTTATTGGTTATTGTACTTTATGTTAATGATCTTCTCATTACTGGTAGCACTCTTACTTCAATAAACAAGCTAAAAACTGCCTTAAATCTAGCTTTTGACATGAGCGATTTGGGCTTGCTGAGTCACTTTTTGGGCTTGGAGATAGCTCAAAATTTTGATGGGATCACTATATTTCAGCAAAAATATGCTTATGACCTGTTATTGAAGTTTAATATGGCTGAATGTAAGGCATCCCCCTTCCCATTCTGTTATACCTCAATATTACACATTATGTATTAGTTTCGCATCCTTGCACTAGCGACCTAAACGACAGTTTCCCTTAAAGATCATCTGAACATCTAGAATGGAAACCATTGACTGAACACTGAAAGAAAAACCTTTTTCTGCCATCTTCCAGCCCAAATTAGCCCTGTTTGTGAGCACTACCGCTCCCTGCACATCTACCTGGGCACGGTAGTCATCACTACCGCGCGTTGCTCCTTCTCTGGGACGCAGTACTACTGCGTTATGCTCAGTTATAGGGGCGCAGTAGTCTGAAATTAGCCTTTTTGCCTTGGATTTTGGGATTTGACCTTCGAGGATATTTTGTTGGGATTACCACCTTTGGTTCGATCCTAAATCCTTCTTTGTTTAGCTGGCCTGATCCACTAAACCCTCCATAGATCCACACTTCTCTCTTGTTGGTTAGCCTTCCTATGTGCTATAAGAGAGAAGCCTTCCATGAGCCAAAGGGAGGACTTTTGGGGCATCAAACCTATGATATTCATACTTTTGCAGAGATAGCTAGAGGAAGCACTTGGAGCTGGAGGATTGGCTTGGATATCAAGCAACCTTTGTAAGCACTCTTCAAGTTTGTAATAAAAGATAACTTGTCTTGTTTTTCCCATTTCATGTGTATTGTATGAATCTTTGACATGAAATGTATCTAGTTTAGATTTGAACTTAATCTTTGCTTCAAGGTATTTGGAAGCTTGCATGCTTGTTCCTTGTTTGATTTCAACAGGTTCTACATTGGAGTTTTGGGATCAAGAGCTAGAAGCGGGACAAACGTCGAATTGGAAGGTGAGTTACGTCTTTCATCTCTTCTGAATGCATTTAATCTTGTTGTGAAGATTAGTTTAGGAACTCAAGGTAGCATTTGTTTCCTTTTTGTCTTAGCATAGAGTCAGTGCATCCTGCTTTATCCTAAGAGAGTTTCTACCTATCCGTAGGGAGAAATTTCTACAACACATTCCTCTTAGGAATCAGTCTTGAGGAGGGAGATTCTACACCGCTTCCAGATTGCAGTATGTATCGACAGTTTATTGGTTCACTACTTTATTTGACACACTCAAGGCCTGATATTTCATATGCCGTGAGTGCTGTGTCAAGGTATATGCAGCAGCTCCATGAGCTTCATTGGCGAGAAGCCAAGCGGATCTTGCAGTATGTGCAAGGTACGATACATTTTGGCATACATTATGCTGCAGATTCTGAGCTTGATTTCATTGGTTTACTGATTCAGATTGGGCAGGTGATAGCATTGATCGGAAGTCCACTTCCAGCTATGTTTTCATGATTGGTCATGGTGCTATTTGCTGGTCTAGCAAAAAGCAGGCAGCCATTGCACTTTCTTCAGCAGAGGCAAAGTATCGAGGGGCAGTCAATGCCTACATTCAGGCAGTTTGGTTGCAGGGTATTCTTTCCGAGTTTGGTTTTGGTGGCACTACTTCGACTGTCCTATTTTGTGACAATCAAAGTGCTATCAAGATCTCCACAGATCCAGTTCAGCGGAAAACGACCAAACACATTGAGATTCATATGCATTACATTCGATAGTTGGTGCATGATCGCACCATTGCCCTACTGATGAGCAAATTGTAGACATCTTCACCAAGAGATTCACTGAGAGGAAGTTCTCTTACCTCCATTCACTATTGGGGGTGAGTTCCATCATGGTGGAGACAGATTGATCCATTATTATGATTTAGCTTGAGGGGGGGGCTTTCTTCCCACTGGGTTTTCCCTCTTTCCTCACTTAGTTTATTTTCAGCATTTTTTTTTGGATTATTGTATTGGGGTGACCTTTGGTCTTAGTTACTAGGGCCCCACATTATTTTTTGCACATCATAGTCTAGCTTGAGGGGGGGTGTTCAGATATCCACATCATCTTTTTCAGTATCTTGCATGCAATTAGGGTTTGCATGCACTTTGCATGCATCTCAGTCACCAGGTTGATGCCTCCAGCACCTTAGCCACCTTATTCTAGCACCCGGGAGCCACTTACTTCAGATTTTTAACCCTCCTAGTCAGGAAGGTGCCCACTTCTCACCTACTGCCATAGAAGGGTGCACTTCTTCACCTACCACTGCAGTTCCACTTCAGTTACACTCAGTTAGCTCCGATTCTCCCTGATTTGAGGCTAGTTTCACTCCCAACTGACTGTTTCACTCCGTTGGACCTCCAGATTGACTAGATGACTTGTTCTGACTTCAGTTAGCCTCCCATTCACCCTCCACTGATCCCACTTACCTATATCAGTGCTACACACTTCAGTTACACATGTTACACTCAGTTAGACTCAGATTGACACCTAGATGACTGGTTCTTGTGCATTGATGACCACCACTGATTGATGATGAGGACTCCTAGTTGGAGTCAAGCTACTCCATTCAGTGATTCGAATGACCTCCTTAGGCAATTCAAATTGCTCAGTCATTGTTACTGTATTCTATTGTAATCATTCACCCTTACTGGGATATTGAGCACTAATGCATGTTTTGCACAGTTTTACACCATATTTTCTATATTCATCTGTTGTGATTGATTTACTTGTTCATTAGATCTGCTGTGACTAATTTTACAATCTCCCTTAACGAATCCCCTCAGTTATATCATGTTGTGATTGCATTGCATCATCCTGCTTTCGGCTTGAGCCTTGTGCCAACTCCTGCTTACTCAGTGATTAGCCTGGTGCCTGAGCACTTTTCCCTGTTGAGCCCTATAGAGCTTATATTTTTCCTTCACAATTTGATGACCCTTTTGACCCTGAGGGAACACACCCCCGAGTGTCCACATATTTCATGCACTTCCTTGCATTGATCATAGGTATGTTCCACTGCTTGGGACTAGTTTGCTTGCTATTTGACACTCATTCCCTCACTTGTTGTACTATAAGCAATTTTATTCTTTTTCAAGCTTTCCCCAAATATGAAAAAGACCAAAAAAATCAAATATTCCAAAAAACCGGATGGGATTATGGTTACCACTTCTTGTTGGCAGCTGTTGTGTTGCCTTTGAATAGAGCATTCATTCCACTCCATACACTATGAGTCGGGACTATAGTTGGACCCTAGGAGCTGTACTTGTTTCTCAGTTTCTCCACTGATTGGTTAAGCTTCGATTCATTATGGATCCCTTTGTGATGCCTCCTGCATCGCACAGTCTACATCGAGTCTATGTTGCCTACGTCTATCCATATGCTCATGCTCTTGTTCAAAGGAAGTTCTGAAACCAGTGTCGGCCACTCCTCAGATCTCTTGACTATTGCATGTCGGCCATCCTTATTGAGTCAGTCCGTTTCACCTGATATATTCCAAATCTTTTAGCATAGCTGGTACCTCATACTGGTTGATGGGGGATGCATTAATGCCCTCCTTCCAGCGAGTCTCGTTCCGTCGAATTCAACCCATTTATTCCGGGACTTGAGGCTTAGAGTTCGGTTGAGTACCTTGAGGCTTGCAGTCATTAGTGGCAGGTTCTCTCACCATCGACAGTTTTGGGAATACATCAATGTTCCCTGATCGATGGATTCATCCTAGTGTTCGACTTCAACTCATTTATTCACACTCTGATGAGTGTGCTTTGTGCCTTGATGCCAATTTTCATTATTGGTGGGTCATTTTGCGTGTGTTAACAGTATACATCATTGACTGGTAATTAGATAATGTCACATCAGTTTCGACCCCAACTTTTTTATTCACTTTATGGGAAGTGCACCGTCGAAGACTTGTGTATAAGACCCCAGGCGATGGTGGCATTCAGTATGCTACCTATGAATTTGAATTTACATCTGAGATATCACCTCTCAGATATCAGCAGTTTGTACCTCTAGTTTGCACCAGTTGTTTCCTTTTTAGAAGGAGACCATATCTTACTGTAGAGGGATCATGGCTATGATCACTTATGACATATATCCATTATGTACTGCCTATTCATGGCCATTATATCAGATTGTTGTACTATACCGACATGTATTCAGAGATACTATTGTACTATGATGAGTGAGCTGCCCTTTCTACTTGTATTTCCATCACTCCACTTCTGAGTTTTATAATGTATTTCGGCCATCGTAGCATCAGTCTCTGACCTCACACATTAGGGGGCATCTATTACAATGTAATCTTCCACCTGGTGAGCATCAACATTCTTTGGCCTATAGGATCCATTTTACTGACTCAGATCCACTTTATATCCTTCAGACATACTATTTCCTCATTTTTCCTCTTACCCACTTGTTGCATCACTATAGCAAGCGTACCCGCGAGTTGCATCACTATATCCCATGGGTAGCATGTAAAATGGTAGAAATCACTAGTTAATTACTTTTTACTCTTAAAAAGCGGTTATTGGGTGACCTTTGACCCTCCATCTGCCCAAGAAATGCCTCGATGTGTCCTTTCACTTACCTTTGGGAGGACTATATATTGAGCACATATGGCTTATGGATGGGAGGAGAAAGAAGAGCAAGAGAACTCTAGTGTATTTTTTCCCTATCTTGAGTCTACACTCATTGATCCTTGTAGTTGTGAACCCCTTTATGTTCACCTTCCAAACTCCTACCATAGCTTGAGTTTTCTATTCATGGAGTATTGAAGTGGTGGAGGCACAAGTGGATTGATCTAGATCTTGGTTCGGATTGGTTGCCGGAAAGAGGTCGTATCACATTGTACTTCTTCTTGTTTATTAATAGAAATACTCATATTCTCATCCATTAATGTTGTGAATGTTGTTTATTCTACATTGGGTTGCATTTACTTATAATATCATGGACCATTGCTATTGATGATGTTCATGTCATTTATATATTATATGTACTTGTTGTATATTGGCTGTCAAGACTAATTTGCAGATTCAAGTGCACAGATTGAAAGCTCCAATGGGGATCTACATCAAACATTTGGATCAAGGTTGGTTACATTCTCCATTATCTTAACATTGTCATTTATAATAGCATAGTTTTGAGAATTGAGTTAATTTCTAGTAGTCAGCTGTCTGTAGTGGTCTCCCAATCCATAGTGAGTTTTCTCCAATAGTGAGTTTTCTCCAATACAGTCCTCATAGTGTGGTGGCACCAGATATATCAATGGACAAATTTCAGAAACCATTAAAAATTAAAAAGGTGAACATTGGATCAGAAGAAAACCCAAAATTCGCAAACATTGGGGACTACTGGGATGAGTAGACCATCATGAAAATAACTGACCTACTACATGAGTTTCAGGATTTGTTTCCAACGAAGTTCTCAGAGATGAAGGGAATTTCTAGAGACTTAGTAGAGATGAGGATCCCCCTGAAACCCAACACAAAGTCGGTCAAGCAGCGGCCATATTGATTGAACCCGAGATACAAGGAATGAGTGCAAGCCGAACTTGAAAGAATGCTGGAGGAAGGAATTATAGAACCTATGGTAGAATGAGAATGGATCAGTCCAATGGTTGTCCAGGACAGGAAAACAGGTAAAGTATGAATATGCATCGACCTGAGAAAACTGAATGATTCCTGCCTACATGATCCATTCCCAACCCCATTCACAGATGAAGTGCTCGAAGGAGTCGGAGGCCGGGAGATATATTCCTTTACGGACTGATTTTCAGGCTACCACCAAATCAAGATTACGAAAGAATATTGACACAAGACTACATTTGTCACTGAGTGGGGATGCTTTCAGTACACAGTGATGCCATTTGGATTAAAGAATCCTCCTGCAATATTTTCCAAGATAGTGGTAGCAGCTTTCAAAGATTATATTCATAAGTTCCTTGCGGTTTACATGGATGATTGGACGGTATATGGGTTAGTCAAAGATCATGTCGCAAACTTAAGACTCATGCTAGAACACTGCCGACGGCACCAGATTTCCCTAAACCTCAGTGAATGTATCTTTTGTGCTCTGTTCGGCATACGGTTGGGAAACATTGTCTGCCGCGAAGGAATGTTGGTAGATCTGGCGAATATTTCCATCATTGTGGACCTCCCACCCCCGACGATGGTTAAACAAATACGAGCGACATTGGGAAACACAGGTTACTATCGAAAATTCATCCGAGGATATGCAGTTATCACAGCACCCATGGAGAAGCTACTAAAGAAGGATGCTAAGTTTGAATGGATCGAGGAGTGTCAGAAAAGTTTGGACATATTGAAACAAAATATGGTCGAAGCCCCAATCCTTGCATTTCCAAATTGAACAAAGGAATTTCATGTACATGTTGATGCATCGTCAGTCGCATTGGGTGTTATCCTGGCCCAACCTAGAACTGGCAACATCAACCACCCGATAGCATTCTCCAATAGAAAACTGTTTACGGCGGAGAGGAACTATACAACCACTGACCATGAAGGGCTAGCAATGGTCTATGCGTTGCATAAATTCAGGCACTACTTCTTGGGGTCCCACTTTAAGATGTTCACAAATCACTCTGCATTAAAATACTTGGTGAACAAGCCTGTGTTGGGGGAGAAGATCTGCCACTGGCTATTGCTATTTCAGGAGTTCGATTTTGAGATTATTGTCAAGCCAGGATGATTGAACACAGGACCTAATCATCTCTCATTAATAGAATCAGCAAAGGAACCAAGGAGCATCGACGAAGGACTGTCGGATGCTCAATTTTCTAGGATTAGTATGGTCGAAAACTACTATGAAGAAATCATTCAATTTCTAGAAACAGGGGAGGCACTGGCTGAGCTCACTACTAGCCAAAAGAAGCAACTAGTTGTTCAAGCCGCAGACTTTCAGCTAATTGCAGGAGAACTATATAAAATGGGCCCAGATGATATTCTGCAACGATGTGTCCTTTTGCATGAATAGGAATAGATTTTGTCGAAAGCTCATGATGGGATTGCTGGGGGACACTACGGCAGACGAGCAACTGCCAGGAAGATCCTTCGTGTAGGGCTATGGTGGCCAACCTTGCATGGAGATGCTGAGGATAATGCTAGAAGCTACGACATATGTCAACGAACCGGGAAACCCTCGCGACGCAACGAAATGCCACTGGTACCACAAGTAACACTGCAGGCCTTCGATAAATGGGTTGTCAATTTTGTGGGACACATCAACCCACCTAGGAAGAGGACAAGGTCGCATTACATTATCACTGCGACAGACTACCTAATGCATTGGGCAGAAGTCGCACCGGTAAAAGACTATTCTGCTACGACTGTAGCACGATTCCTCTTTGACAATGTGGTTACTAGGTTTGGTTGCCCAAAGGTATTACTAAGCGATCAAGAGACACACTTTGTTAACCAAACAATTGCTGCAATGATGGAGGAATTTCAAATCCACCACAAGAAGAGTACACCTTACCACCCTCATGCGAATGGGACCATTGAGGCATTTAATAAGATCTTGGAGCACACTCTCACCAAGGTGTGCAATGTGAACCGCGATGACTAGGATCTAAATATCCCAGCGGTCCTTTGGGCGTATCACACCACATGCAAGCGATTGGATAGCCAGACTCCATTTAAACTCGTCTACGGCTAGGAAGCAATGATTCCAATGGAATAGATAGTACCCAGCTTGCGCATCGCCGCAGCAATAGAGATGAACGACGATATCGCACTGGAGGAATGTTTGACACAACTAATACAGTTGGACGAAGACCAATTCATCACAGGGTTTCACCAAAAGGTAGAAAAGGACCACCCGAAGGAGTGGCACGACCACTATGTTAAGATGAAACACCTACAGAAGGGGAATACAGTTCTGTTGTATGATAGCAAATTTGCAAAACACCCTGGCAAGTTGAAAATACACTAGTTGGGACCATATGTTATCACGTTTATCACCAATGGAGGTGCAGTACAGTTACAGATACTGGATGGGGTACTGTTACCTAAATTAGTCAATGGGAGTAGGCTGAAGCCCTATCACCATGATCCGACGTAGAGTGGATGAGGACTCAAAAAAAAAAAACATATATATATATATAAGATGGCAGATGGTGCACCAGCCAGAGGAGAATGCGCATAAGGAGGGGTTGTATCGCCACTTGGGGTTTGGACTGCAACAACAGCAGGATTGCAACCTAGTCAAATCAGTAGTGAATCACCAGTAGATGGGGATTTTTGGGATGATGACAGGTCTTTTGGACAAGAATGATGATTAGTTGGCTTGGATCGATGTCGGCGCCAGGCACGTTTGGCACACAACAACACAAGGTGGCAGCATGGCCGGTGGCACCACAGATGATAGTTCACATGGGGATGACATGCAGAACATCTAGGAGCAGTATGGTCACCCATCACACACATAGGAAGCCCGGTCACCACACGTAGGAGAAATGATGATAGCATCAATGCATTAGGTGAACGGATTCACGAGGGTTTTAGAAGAAGATGCCCTGAATGATGGAAATGCATAAATACAGGCATTAGAGGTTGAGCAGAGCAAAGAGGTATCTACCAGAAGCGAGAAATACATGCTGCGAGTGGGTCAGGTCATTGCATAAGTTAGGAATTCCAAGGAAGCTGTGGAAATGATCCATTTCATTTCGCGCGGTAGCACACCAGGGGCACTGTAGGCCCGAACGATGAGTGTGCATGAGCACCTTGAGAAAAAAGAAGCCCGGACACTCAGGTGTCACAAAGACGAGGTTTCGTCCAAGATATCTAAGTATGTTGTAGTAGTTCCAAGATTCATGGTCTTAGTGAACACCAGAAGAATAGGGGGGCAATCCCCTAGCCCCAGTAGGAAGCAATCCAAGGTGTGAAACATATGTGCCAGAGTAGTCGGCCTATTTTCCACCTTAGCAATGTTGATAACCTTCTTCTCAGGCGGGAACGAATGTGGAGCAAACCAACAAACTTCAGAGAGGTAGATGGTGAAGGTTTCAGAGACTAGAGGATGAGTGCAAAAAGTACATGATAGCAAACCAGAAGTCGACGTATGGGGATGAGAAGTACACAACAGCAAGTTCCAGATAGCAAGAATAGTTTCAATGACTAGGCACAGCGCAGGGTGGGTGAAAACTAGCAGCGCCTAGTTGAGGTGGCTCAGGATGAGCCACAAGTTTGTGTTGGGGGCCTATTGGCACGGGATAGATCCACAGGAAGTGCGGAAGCCGACAGGTGCAGAAAGGTCATTCTGCGGAAAAAGGACCTTTCGCGGCTTTGGCGGAAGTATGAGATTTGTTAGATTAGTAGAGTCGGTCATGTGGACCATTTTGTAATACGATGAAAGCATATAAATAAAGTAAGATTGTAATCCTAAGGGCATCAGTGTTTTGGAGATTAATCCTATCTTTTGGGTTTTGTTGTATCCGCGATATGATGACTTGAGTGTTTCTGCAAGGCTTGTCCCCCAGGTTTTGATGAATGAATGAAGATGTTCGGTTATGATATGAATTATGTTGTTGTGCAATGATGCGATGATGAATAATGGGTTATGTGAATGATTTCTGTTGGTTAATGCGAATCTATTATTGAATATGCTCTGAATATGTGTATTATGAATAAGATGTGAATGTTTGGTTAATGGAATGTTATGAATGTTGTAATCTTTGGTTAATGTACACATATCCTCTTCACAATTGCGGAAGCTTGGTTCTAGCAGCCCTCTTATCCACCTCGGGTGAGACTACACTTGCTTTGCAAGTGTTGCTGGGAAGGGTTACACCTTTGTAGGCTAGTGTATAAGGGAGTTAGGTAGATAGTTTGTTGGCAGCAGTGTAGACTGAACCCCTGTCGATAGACTCTCCATCAACATAAGTCAGGAATTGTCATCCTAGCCTTCGCAGATTAAATATTTTTACATTTCTCTCTTAAATGAAGTGTCGGCTGACCCTTCTTGTGCTCAGTGTTTTGCCAGTGTTCACCATTCTGGATATAGATGAATTGACAACCTAGCCTGTGTAGGTTGAATATTGCTACAATTCCCTCATAAATTAAGGGGTGGCCATCCCTTTTTCTACCGAATATTATTTTCATAATAGTTCTAGAATGCAATAAGGTTTGGACGATCTTTCTTGTGTTGACCATTCTGGATACACGTGAATTGTTGGATATAGGTGTTCACATTTATATGAATAGCAAGAGGCTAGTTTTCTTCTTGGAATGCAAAAAGAGCATCTAACTAGGATGAATTCTTCATTAATTTGGAATAAATAACGTTGACAATATTTAAATTTTAAATGTGTGAATCAGAGCATATAAAATGAATTCTAACTCACATATTACAGTCAAATATGAGGCAACGCGTTAAGATGGTGTAACTCAAAATACATTCACAAAAGAGAATTTGAAAGACTGAAGAAAGTGAACACATATGAATCTTTGTTTCCCATAGACATGTTCTTATGATCTTCATTAAAGTCTTCAAAAAATATTACATCACTGTATTTTTTGCTGTCAGATCCAACCCCCTTTACTTTGTAAAATAAAAATTTATACAAAATGTTCCTTGAATTCTTCGCTAAAAAAATAATTTTTCATGAAATCTCTAAACTTCAAGAACATTTGTTTTGTTGTTGACCAAGCTGGTATAGTGTTGCTTTGATTTGGGCATCTGTAATAGTCAGGAAGTTAACAAAGGAACCACAACGTCATTTAAAATTAAGACACCTGAATATTCATTCTTCATATATCCTGGATTTTGTTTTCCCAAAGTTTTCAACAATTTTCCATTGCTCTTGAGTTGGGATTTCATAATCCATCATTTATTTCACCATCACCTCCGATTCTATGCATTCTGTGTAACATGCATCTAGCATATCCTTCTTAATCATTATAAATTGTTCAAGTATTTCAAAATCATCGGTCAATTTATCAATTATTGTCTTTCGAGTTAATCCTTTGACCAAACTTTCAAATTTAGAGTGATCCATATGAGCATGTACTATCAAAATGTGATAATTTTGTTGAGCCATTATTTTTCCATCGTCACTCCAAAAGGAAGGTAGACCACATTCAAAAGGCCCCAGAAATAATTCCCTAAAATTTTGAACTTCAAGGACCATCTATTGCGCCATGTCTTCTACTTCTTTAACACGATCATGCTTGCCAATAATTCTTCTTTCCCAAATGATGATTGATGGTCTGTCTTTGATTCCAAAACTCTGCATATCTGATTGGCTTAGAGTGTTTAAAAATCTGACTGTATTTTCAGTTGTTTTTGAAGGCCTTTTGCATAATGTCTCATTTTCCACTTTACACATCTGGAGAGCTATGTTTTCTATAGCATCTTTATCTGCTATAAAATTCAAATGTGACCAGAATTTGGTGACTTCCACTGATATTGCATCCCATATAAGGTGTTTAGATCCTTGTAATGGAATCCGACCTATCAATTTATCTTTTAATTCATCAACTTTCTTTTGCAATTGATTGCTATGACTCAAAGTGTTTTTCTTTTCTCCAGAATTTTGAATTAATTCCTGTTTCAACTTCTGGTTTCCCACTTTCAACTCTTCTATCTCTACATCTTTTAGACTAATTTGTGACATAGGACTGGTCAGTTCCTCAGTGGAGGACATTTCCATTTTCCCTTCATCCGTACATAGAGATTGATACCTTGGCTTCTCCGGCGCTTTCACAGTGTCAATCAAATTGGTATTCAACAATGAAATTTGTGACAACAATTCAATCCTTTATTTTTCCCAAGTATGCTTTTCATCTTGTAACTTTAACATTTTACCTTTGTGATCCATCATTTCTTGATATATGGATTCATTTTATTGTTGTAATGCTGTCAACTTTGGAGATTGCACATGTTGATTATTTGGCACCTTCAATTTTTTATTGAGCATTTGAATGGTATTTTCTTTTTCATCGAGGAGTTTTTGGTACACTAGTTGTTCCCGGGATCGGCTCCCACGGTCACAAGGTCCATTTGTAGTCTTTTAATCTAGATCGAATTTGATTTGTTTTCTGCCTTCTCTTACCTCAATTGGTTCTCCAGCTTTGCTATCACATACTGCAATTTAAAAAAAATTTAAGTGGATTGTAATAAATCACAATATAGGACATCTCCTGTCTGTCTATGAAATTGAATCTTATCGGGTATATTAATCACATCAAGCTTAACTTCCATTTCAGAAAATTTCTCATCATTCACCACTGCAAACCTTATAGTGTTTCTTCCTAGATCCATAGCTGTAAGAAGGGAAAATTTTTGTTCTGCCAACATTCCTACTTCAGGGTACAATTTTTGGGTTTGTTCAAAAGAATGCTTCTTCTTTGTTGCATATTGTGAAAGGACATCAAATCTGAACTTATACTGAGAGTTACTTCCATATTCCTTTATTTCTGAAAAAGAATATTGCTGCATATTTGCAGGTGGCTGCGAAATCAAAGTAGTTTTTTCTGGAACAATTGAATCTCATTCCTCCATACTAATAATTTCCTTCTGTCATTCCACTTTTGATTTCTTGCTTGCAACTTCTTCATCTACTTCCATAATATCAACTTCTGAAATACTTCTATTATTGGTGATATCAGATTTATATGGTGTCTGAACTAGCATTGCCAAATTGCATGTTTGTTCCATATTCACTTGTTTCTTATTTTGTTCAAATTTGAATAAATTTTCCATTTATTTTAATCCTTCTACTATTTGATGATCAAAAGCCTTGTTTCTATTTTTTTGTCTCCTTTGCAATATAATTTGATGAGGATTATAATTAATCCTTTCAGCCTCTTGGAAATCCATGATCTTCAATAATTCTTCTACTACTGATAGGGCTGCCTTAGTCTTAATGATGAATGGACCAACTTTAAGAGGGAATTTCACGTTTGATGATTTTTTGAAAACAACGAAATGTTCTTCTTCAGAATGCAACCTTTGTCTAACAAATTCTAAGGAAAAAACCCTCGGTGTTAAAAAGGATGGCAACAGATATGGTGCTCCAGTAAAACCATACACTCTAATTATAGTATGTTCTTTATACAGGAACCAATCACCTGTTTGTCCTTCTGGTGTAGGCTGCAAAGTTTCTTTCATTTCTTGTAACACACGGGGAAATTTAGCATTAAAAATAATTTTGTAGACTTCTTCCATGATTGTATGGGTGAACTCAAACATATTGACCTGTTTAGGAAGGTCACGAGAAAAGATGGTACCAAGAAACTTTGATTCCAAAATATTTGGACACAAGAACAGGTTCAGGAGATATGACTGATATCTGAAATGCTTCAACTCATGGAAATGCACCAACTAGACATGAATCGCTTCAGCTAGGAATTCATCAAAATTAAAACAATACATCGGAATCGACTGTGACTTAGGTGAAATTACTCGTAGAAGGAAACCTAACATAACTTCCATGATTGACTTATCACTATATACAGACCTAAAATTTGACTCAACAATAACAAAACTAACTAGGTATCTCACTTAAAGGCAGAAATACTCAAAGGGAACGATAGGTTTTCATGCGACTGACCATCTTTCAAAACTTGTCTTTTTTCTGCCGGAATGCAGTTTCTATAAAACTTTACCAAATTTTCTTCATTAAATGACTCAGGACTTTTGGGAAATGTTTCAGGTAAACCTAGAACCTCACGGAAATTCTGCACATTTACTCGTCATAGAATTTTGGTCATATTTACATTAATGATTACCCTTTCAGCCTACGAATATTTCGTCGCACACCAGCAAACAAATTCGGGGAACTGTAGGGTCTGTTCAACACAAAATAATACAAAAAAGAACCAAAAACATTAAGTACATCCTTTCCCCGTGACTTAAACTTCGTTAATTTCTCTTTAGACTGTGAAATACTACACATAGATAAAACAGGGTCGAAAATATCCCTTTCCCTTTTAACTACAAGCTCCTCGTTTTCATATGAACTTTCATTGAAGGGAAGAAGGTCTTGGGTTTTCTCCATTTGGGAAACAAAATCTAAACACTGAGGGTTTCGAGCTACCTATGAAGCAATCATTTTGGCTGCTATTCTATTTGATGAAGACAATGACATCTTTCCCGCGGGTTCTTCTCCTCCAGGCAATAAGCGACAAAAACATTTTTTAAAACTTCGAACAAACCTTTTATATAACATATGCTTAGGTGGTTTTGGAACTTGCGATGAGCGTTTTAAATTTAACCGCTTTTCATAGCAGACACCACCAATGCTTGCCACATGGTAAGCGGTTTAATTTTCGCTTCACCTTTCCAAGTTTAACCACCGTGCACTTTCTAGCTCCGAAATTCATTTCCACCATCGATTTTCTTTTGGGTGGGTCTGCATCATTATTCCGCCACGTTTTTACACGTTTGCAACTTTTGGTGTGAGTCGTTCAATTGTTTAGCACCTTTTCCATCTCCTCCCTTGGTCATTTGAATCCCCTCCGTGCATTATAAGATCCTGATCGAAATCATGAAGGCCATGAAGTTGACTTGCAAAGAACACCATCGATCTCGGAGGAATCAAATCCAACGGATTAGACGCATTTCACTGATTTAACATGCACGAAGTTCACGCATAGGATAAAAGACAACCAAAATGCCCCAATATAGTGACATTACGAGTCAGATGTTATATAGAGACCTTAATATAGTGACAATATTTGCATTGTTTCTCTCTATAAACTTTACTAAGCAATGTTATATTAATGTTAAATAACCCAAGAATCCATATAGAATAAATTTAAAAAACATAAAGACAAAAAAGATAACAATATGAAGAAATCAGACACTTGTTTGATCAATTATACCAATTCTAGACATTGTTTGTAGAAGATCTAGTGTAACATGGGAAAAAGTCGATGAAGAAGAGGGAGAGCTGACCATAAGAGATAAGAGAAGTCTAAACAAAAGGATCAATATTCCATGGTAATATTGGTGATTGTATTGGAATATTCCATGGTAATGTTATCATCATGAGATCCCTCTAAGCTTTTCGAATGTACCATGATGTCTATGACGTAAGGGTTTGAAGGTGCAAATAGATGAAGTCTATTGGTGATTATTTCTGGGATTTGATTACACTATTTGGAGGCATCTTTATGATCTTGCTATACATCTGAAGTATATCTTGGAAGAAGTTGCTCACATTCTTGGAGGACAGATTTGAGGCATGTACAAGTTGACATTGTGACAGCGATAGTTTTTGTGGCATTGTGACAATGACAATGATTGTGTCATTGTGACGAACATGGATTGTGATAGTGACAACAATAAAATGATTGTGGAAATTATACATATAGGTACAGGGAAAATGATACAGGTACAAGGACATAGATATAGGTATAGGTTGATGGAACCCGTGATGCAATGGAAGTTGAATATTGTTCTTCTTATCCACATCAGGGTGGCAAGATCAAGCAAGGATAGGAGATTGAAGTCTCCTTTGGGTTGGTTCTTGTGATCTCAGGGAGTTGGGGATTCCTTCCATTTGTGAAATTTAGTTCACACCAAGATCTAATCAAGAAATTACACACTCTCGCAAAATATCTCACACTACTACTGAAGTCAAGAACACTAAAATTCACTCACATAAGATGCAAACTGAATTATTTAAATGAATAATATCACATCAACATACCTTGGGAAATTAAATGGATGTCAATATATAACTTTACGCCATATATTCAAATGCATAACGATGCCATTCGAATTCAAACAAAAGCAGACTTACTAAAATAATGCAAAACCCCCCTAGGTGGCAAGTGTGTTCTCCAAGTCAAACCAAAGGCTCACAAATTTATGATTTAGTGATCAAATAGTGATGTATGAGGAAAAAAATGCCAAATCCAAAAAATGGAAGGAAGAAACATCATGGAGGATGAGTGGTCTAAAAAATAGTTTCCCTAGTCAACTAGAATCTGCAACATAGTGAATCCCATCAGTCTTCGTGCCTTGCACATAATGCAAGATTCTTTTTTCATCCATGCAATGGAGATCATGAGGATGATACATGTATCTTGATTCCACACTCAAAACATATGCAAAATCAGGTTGAGTATGAGTCAAGTATAACAAGCTGCCAACAAGCTGCCTATACAAGGTGTTGTCAACCAAAGGTGTAAATTTAGCTTCTTCAAGTCTAACTCCTGAAAGGAAAGGAGTTTTTGAAGGATTGCAATCATCCATCTTGAACTTCTTTAGTAGGTCAAATGCATATTTGGACTGAGATACCTTAGTTCCATTCTCTGTTTGAGAAATCCCAAGCCCCAAAAACTGCTTAAGAATTCCCAAGTCACTCATGGAAAAAGCTTGATGAAAAGTAATCTTTAATGAATCTATTTGATCAGTAGATCTACTTGTGATTAGTAGATCATCAACATATAACACTATACCCATAATTAAACCATGATCAATCAGATTCATGTAAACATTAGGATCATATTTGCATCTCACATAAGATTGTGACAAGAGGAAGTTGTCCATTTTGTGTCTGAAGAGGCACAAAATTGCTGAAACTCAGATTTGATGTACTCCCCACCATTATTAGATGTAAGGATCTTGATACTTCTACCAAACTGGTTCTCAACTGAGGCCTTGAAAAGTTTGAACAGTTTGAAAACTTTAGAATTTAGTTTGATGAAGTAAATCCAACAGTACCTTCTAAAGTCATCTATGAAGGTAAGGATGTATTTGGCATGGTTCAAAGAATCATGGGGGAATGGAACTGATATGTTATTGTGAATAAGCTCTAGGGGTGTTGAGGTTCGCTTTGTTTTGTCTCCCTCAAAATTATGCTCAGGGTGCTTTCCTAGGATGCAGCTTTGATAGACACCTTGGGAAGCCCTATGACCATTTGTTTCTCATGGAGTTGGGAAATGTATTTATAATTTAGGTGACCAAATCTTTCATGCCATAATTTGCTTGACTCATTGGCATGGGTTAATAAAGTAGAAGGTGAGGGAAATGGCACAAAATGAGAAAACGTATAGATTCTTGAGCTATGGTTAGAAGAACCTTAAAGGAAACAATTCAGCCTATTGACATTTCACAAATCTCAACATCATTAGGAGATCACCTTTTTGGGTGATCCTATGTGAGTCGTATGGTATACTGACAAAAGGCTAGCAACAAGTCCTGGAACATATAAAACATTAATAAATGTACCAAAATCTAGATCAATGCTACCTTTACCTTTGCTTGAAGTTTCAGAATCATCACCCAACACAATGTTTGGGCCACTGGAAGAATCAAGAGATTAGAAGCTTTCTCTTGTGGAAACCATGTGCCTTGAATCTCCTGAGTCAATGATGAATGAGGTAGGCCTTTATGTGCTTTCCATCAGTGCATGCACTCACTCCTTATCTTTAGAATTTTTTCCTCCATTCTTCCTTCTTGCGCTCTCAAGAAGAGGAATGTTGGCTTTCTCCAGGAGTTGAGCCATTTGATCAATGGTCTTCTTCATGCAAGAGCTTTCAGGATGAAGGAGTCTTGAAACTAGAGGAGTCTTCATGGAATTTCAGCTTGTCCTTCCTATGATTAGTGTGCTTCTTGAAATTGCCCTTCTTCTTCCCTTTCGAACCCTTGAATCTCCAACATTCAAACAATGATATTTTGATGGATTTTTGATGGCTCCCATCAAGACCAATTTGTCTTTTTCATGTGTAAGAGACTCCATGAATTCTAAGAGTGTGGGGATCTTCCAATTTCAAACTTCCTTCCTTGTGGAGTGGAAGGTCGAAACAAATACTGAGTAATAAGGGCCAAGCTTCGAGAGAACGGCCAAGATTAGTTGCTCATCCTTTTATCAATTCCACATAATTTTATTCAACTGTAGAACAAGTCACTTGAATTTAGAGAAGAAATAATGGAGGTTATCGAAATTCTGTGGACTCAATGAAACTAGTTCATTATCCAGTTGGTGGCCTCTTAATTCATCAGTCTTTCCAAATGATTCTTGAATCTTTATCCAAAATTCATTGGGAGAGGTAAGACCATCAAGATGGAATAGAAGATCCCTAGATGTAGTGAGACACAGTAAACCATATGCTTCATCTCTTCGATTATGCCACTTTGATTTCTCAAACTAGTGAAGAACACTAAAATTCACTCACATAAGATGCAAACTGAATTACTCAAATGAATAATATTACATCAGAAAAAAATTTGGGAAATTAAATGGCTTTCAATATATAACTTTACATCAGATATTAGAATGCATAAGGATTCCATTCGAATTCACACAAAAGCAGACTTACTAAAATAATGCAAAACCCCCCTAGGTGGCCAGTGTGTTCTCCAAGTCACACCAAAGGCTCACGAATTTCTGATTTAGTGATCAGATAGTGTTGTATGATGAAAAAAAATGCCAAATCCCATAAATGGAAGGAAGAAACATCATGGAGGATGAGTGGTCCAAAAAATAGTTTCCTTAGTCAACTAGCTTTTACCTTTCACCCAAAAAGTGGTAAAAAGCAGTAAAAGAAACTAGTGCGCCAATCTAACTCAGAATTGTCTAAAAATAACTAGAATCTATTTTAAGACATCTAGAAATAGTCTCTAGTGACTTTATGAAACTTGTGGTCCACACAATGACTCATATGCCAACTATCTAGTCTAATACATAGGAATTAATCATATAATGATTAATTAATGCTACTAATGTATTATTATGACATAGATAAGGGATTTAATTATTACAACACTAGTTGGTGCTAGTAAAACTATTGAGTTGGACTTTACTGAGGATTGGAGTCCTATCTATAGGTTGGAAATTATGAAAACCTAGGGGTTGTAGCCTCCTTCTAGATGGAGCTAGTAAAATGAGGAGTTGGAGCTTCCTTAAGGTTGGAACCTATAAATTAGGGATTTTTAGCCTCGTTCTAGATGGAGCTAGTAAACCGAGGAGTTTGAGATTCCTTCATTTTGGAGCCTATAAATTAGGGTGTTGGAGCCTCCTTCCAGTTGGTGTAGTTAAATCATGGAGACAATTCCTTCAAGAGAGTCTGATAGTTGGACCGAAGATCTCTAGAGCACGCAAACGGACATGAAAGTCTCTACTCTGTAGATGGGGTTCGATTGTTCTATGGATCAAATTTTGATCTGATTGGATTATAGGAATGAGACTCCATTTAAATGCACAAGGTTTTGATATCTTGAAATCTGCTCTAAATGCTTACGTCGCTCTAAAAAGACTACAAAAAACTGCAGCCATGAAGGAGCTAACAAATAATAATGCAATGGAAATGGATATCATCTTGCATGGAATATATGATCATGTGAAAGATAAATTTAGAAGGTGTTCATCAGGTAAAGTTCTCTAGGACAAGGTACAAAATCTCTGCACAAAGGGACCCCATTCTTAGCATTATTTTTTTCCCAAGTACCTAAAAATATTGGGTAAATAGTTCATGAGGTTTGGAGTCCAAAGAAGGCTTAAAAGGTATAAGGGAAGTAAGCTTACCTTAGGGGGCCTAAAAACTTATGCCAATAGGCCCAAGCACTTAAAATATTAAGCAAAGGCACTAGAGCATCAACTACACAGGACCATAGCCAATGACGAGGGCGCTATGCGGCAGGTGTTGGTTTATCCAACAATACTAAGAGGTGTGGGGGGGATCAATATTTCCTTTTTCAACCGTTTTATATAGAATTAGTATTAAGAACAAGCTAAATAATCATTCCCAACGTGAATAAAACATTTAACAATTTGAACACACCGATTTATCATGGAACCCTCAAAGGTAAAACCAACAAAGCTTTCCTATTAATCAACCAATCGTATACAAAATTGCTTTATAAGCACCAACTTGATGGAGAACTTAATCTCATGGAATATTTTTCCACTACAGAAAGAATGCTCCTACACCCCTGTTTTTCTACCTTCTCAACAGACAAGGATGCCCCACCACCCTAATTCTCCAGCCACGACTGGCAGGAGGCAACAATTCCCTTAGAAGGCCTGAACCTACCCCAAGCACCACCCGAAAACCCTCTAATTTAGAATATTTTTAACTTCGGTTTTTCAGATCTTTAGTGGCAACTCGAACTTTTGTAATGCTTTATCTATCTCACTAGCCTCTTTCTTGCTTCTGATATGCAATTACCAAAACTTCAGATACACCTCTGGTCCTCTTCATACATTTGACTTGTATGGTTATATATCTTTTCTAAGAACTTTATTATTTGAAACATTGTGTTTTTTAGGAAAATCATGGCTCTTCATAAAAAATATTGGATCCTTATAATGGCATTGATTCATCATTGATATTCATAGTCTTTCAATCTTGTTTTAATTAGTAACGAATTACTAATTTGCAAGGTTAACCAATTTTGGCAATTCTCCAAAGTTGGTAATTTGGAAAAATTGTTCTCCAAATATACCATTGATATACCATTTCCAAAAGTCTCTTCAATAGAGTGGACGTCAAGCCGACGGTCAACTAAGATTTACAAATATTTCATGTCTGATTCTTTTAAATAACCCTCCAGCATCTCTGAACAACATAATGATTCAAAACAGTTAGATCTTCGTCAATCCACATCGACGGTGAACTTCAACATGCGCTTCGCTAGATTTCTTAAAGAATTCACATCACATCCTGAGATTTAAATGCTGCACAACTTAACCTAGCGAAATTGTCGTGTACCATTGGATCGCCCCATACAAGATCGACGGTGGACTTGAAAAGTTTATGAGCCCAATTATGAACCCTAGCTATCAATATGTCCCATCAGTTAAATCAACGGGTAAGATATGAAAGTTCTCGAGTAACGTCTTTGACTCTTAATGTCCTATAACATGCTATAACACTCTTTCAATTACTTTGATATTTAATTTCGATGGATCTAGAGATTTCCTCAGATCCATGTTATGGTTTTTTTTATCATTTTCACTCGTTTAAATAAGATTTGTCCCTGTTACTTCAAATTTGCTGAAAATGTTGTCTAAATTAGCTTTTTGTTCGACTCTTTCTCCCTCCACTCGCCCTCCTCAATGCTTAGTTGTTAAATTCGGAGAAAAGGAAAGTCTCCAGATTCCGACCACTGCTCTGCTTAGTGGCCACGAGCTCCTGTACGGGAATCTTTCTTGTAGCAATTCTTTAGGGATGTCTCCTTGTTTTCTAATGGCGGAAGGTAGCAGTCGTGGAAGGACCAGCATCACCGATTCACACACCCACATCAAATTCGAGAAGTTGGAAAAGGATATAGAATATATTTGGCAAAAGTTAAGCTTGATCAAGGAAACCATGGAAAGTAACAAAAACAAAATGATGGAGCAAATGAGAGCCCTCTTCCTTGAACACGATGAAGCCATTCGAAATAAACCCCCCATAGCTCCAGGTAATGTCGAGGGGGTCACAGTTACATCGGTAGGTTCTGGATAATCTTGTCCATCTGCTGAAACTTCCTCAACTCCCTCAGAGGCAAGATCATCAGGGGTCAAATCAATGGAGATCGACTCCTGAGGGTACCACACTGCCCACCCATCACGGTCTCTCGTTATTTTCATGATAAGTTTAATATTTTAGGTTTACTTTTCTGTTAGTTTAGGGAAGGGCTTTTGTCCAAGGCCCTTCTTTTCTGTTTATATCGGCATGTATTTTAGGTTTACTTTTCTGTTAGTTTAGCGTAGGGCTTTTGTCCAATTCCCTACATTTTGAAAAGTATAAACTCTGTGATGATGTCCGGATCCCTACTATTTGAATAAAATATATGCAGTTTTTTTAATATTATTTGTAATTAATTTTCTTAATTATTTCTTCTTCTCTAAATTCATAATCTCTCTTATTTATCGATTATGTATGGATTTATGTATTCTGTTTCAATTTAGATAAAGTTTTGAATTTCTTTTGGATGATAGTTTAAATAACTGAAAACAAAAAATCCAGGCCATGAATTCGACATAGTGATTATTTACTGGAGAAAAACTCTTTGAATGTAGAAAAACTCTAGGAGATACATTAATGAGCATAAACTAATTTAAATATACTGGCATGAAGAATTACATGTGTTGTTGGGTTTGCATTGTCCTCTCTCCTCATATGGCTGTCTTTTCCAAAAATTGTTCTTTCCAATTGCTTTTGGTGAAACTATTGCTAACAAAGCATGAATTCCCACATGGAATTCGTTTTACACGATTTAATAATGATTTTATTTCATTTCTTAGATTGAGCGAGGAACCATATTTTTCTTGGAAGTGCATATTAGCTATTTTGTATAAGATTTGAAAATGGAGTTGTGTCAATTTTCCATGTAATGTTTGTAAATTACCTTACTTTATTTTGAATAATATACATGGTTACAAAAATATGGCTTAATTTTTAAGTTTGAAAACAATAATTTTTAATAAAACATTATCAATAGGATTATTATAAAAAGAGTATTATCAAAGGTCATGTACTTCTTCGTTTTTCCCTTGATGTTTCTGCTCTTGCATTGGAATTACTATAACTTAAATCCATAGGTTTATATTGAAATGGGTAACCTTTAAGATCCATAATAATCTTTTAAACAATAGCTAATCTAATTGTAAAAATCAAATACACCACGTGTCACAATCTGAGCGTTCCATGTCTCACCTTGAAGTTAGATATCAACATTTTAAGAGCAAAATTTATAGAAAGATTCCTTGAAATAGTTTGCTGGCAAGTTGAAACTTGTGTTTAGAGAAAGGGTGTTGGAAGTAGATGCTGAGGAGAAAGATCATCCACTCCTTCCTCCAGGTATGTTTTGTAGCCGTCGAAAAAGTATATATCGGCACTCTAAACACAAATCTCAAACACATATTTCATAGGAACATTACTTCACACAACTTGCTTGCAAGTGGAAATATTCTCAGAGAAAGAGCGACCACTCTTTCTCCAAGTTGTCTATTTTTACAAACCCCTCATAAAGGAAGGGGTGGCCGACCCTTCTTCTGCCCATAACACTCTTCATAATTGTTCTAGAATGCAAGAAGGGTCGGTCGATCGTTCTTCTGTTCTCCATTCTGGATATAGGTGAATTGCTGGATATGGATGTTCACAATTATCTACTAAACGAGGGGTCAGATCCCTACTATTTACAGCGAAAGTTGAAAGTATGGAATTCTCATCTTAGCCTTTGTAGATTAAATATGTTTACATTTCTCTCGTAAATGAAGGGTCGGATGACCCTTGTTGTGGTCAATATTATTCCAGTGTTAACCATTTTGGATATAAATCAATTGACGGTCTAGCCTTCATAGGTTGAATTATTTTACAATTCCCTCATAAATGAAGGGTCGGGCGATCCTTCTTATTCCCCGTATGCTTTTCATAATAGTTCTTGACTGAAAGAAGGGTCGGTCGATCCTTCTTACATTCTCCATTCTATTTATAGCAAATTGTTGGATAAATGTGTTCACAATTATCCACTAAACGAAAGTGCAGCCGATCCTTCTTGTCGGGGAACGAAATTCGAGACAAACATTTTTTATATGTTAGAACTTAGCTTATGCTCGGATTCTTCGATCCTTCTTGTTTTCGCCATTCTGGATATAGGTGAATTGCTGGATATGGGTTTTCCCAATTATCTACTAAACGAAGAGGCGGATACCTACTATTTACAGTGGAAGTTGGAAGTCTTGAATTCTCGACCTGGCCTTCGTAGATTGAATAGTTTTACACTTCTCTTGTAAATGAAGGGTCCTCTGACCCTTGTTGTGGTGAGTATTCTTCCAGTGTTCACCATTTTGGATATAATTGAATTGATGGTCTAGCCTTCGTAGGTTGAATAATTTTACAAGTCCCTCATAAGTGATGGGGCACGCGACCCTTCTTCTGCCCCATCTTCTTTTCTTCTTTTTCTTGTTCTAATATTGCCCGTCGATTTCTAAAAGTTGGAAGTCTAGAATTATCATACTAGCCTTCGTAGATTAAATCTTTTTACACTTCTATCATATATGAAGGGTCGAACGACAGTTGTTGTGGTCAGTATTCTTCTAGTGTTCACCATTTTGGATATAAATGAATTAACGGTCTAGCCTATGTAGGTTGAATAATTTCACAATTCCCTTATAAATGAAGGGGTCGGTGACCCTTCTTCTTCCCTGTAATATTTTTATAATAGTTCACAACAATCCACTGAACGAAGGTGAAGCCGATCCTTCTTGTCAAAAACGGAAGTCGGGACAACAATTTGTTATATGTTAGAACTTAGTGTATGCCAGGATCCCCACTATTAATAAAATGGGAGCCCCAGTTACTAATTGTCCTTATCCTTCTCTTATTTCCATGCTTTGGGTTTAAACAAACCTCTCTTTTTGCGTGTTTTCAAAGTTGCAAAAAACTTACTTTTTTTAAAATTATGTCGTTTCCGCAACTCTCGCTCCGCAATCCATAATGCGGATTGCAGATGTTGCAAAATTTTGGATAATAAATTTCTCCTTTCCACAATCTGCAACATGCAAATTCAGATTGCGGATGCCAAGAAACCTTTTTTTCAATAAAATCGAATTTTGCCTCCGCAATCTGCAACTCACAATGTGCAGATTGCGGACCGCAAAATCCTCCTAGTTAATTACAAATGGAATTTTTTATTCCGCAATCCGCAACCCGCAAAGTGTGGATTGAGGAACGCAGAAAGCAGTTAGTCGTTGAAATTAACATTTCGTTTCCGCAACCCTCAACCTGGTAGTTGCGGATTCCAGAAATCGGAAACCATAATAAGTGAAAGTGAATTGTATACCCGCAACCCTCAACCCGCATGGCAAATTGTGGGAAGATTGATTTTTCCCATAGCCATTCACCGCTCCATCTTCCCATTGCGGATTGCGGAAACATTGAAAATTACCAAAAAATCGCTCCTGCATTTCTTTGCCTCTTTTTCGCATTTTGAATCTGAGCCTTCAATTCTTTATGATTTTACGATCTGGATTGATCCCACTACTGCTTAAATATTTCCAATTTTTACAACTTTTCCACTATTTTTGAAATTGGAAATTCCCGACTGTAGATTGCAGAAACATTAAACCACTCAAGTTGAAATTTGCACTTTCATATTTTCACAACCTGCAATGTGGAATGCGGATTGCAAAAGCCAAAAACAAAATTTTAAAAATCCACTCTAGCAATTTTTTTTCCGCTTCTCCTTCTTTTCATCATAACCGTCTATTTCTTTCAGATCGACGGTCCGAATTGATTTTGGAAGTAATCGTGTGTTATATATTTCAAATTTTTACTATCTTTTCACTATTTTCAAACTTCAAAGTTTACTTTCAGCGAACACTTTTTACTGCGATTTTCGACTTTCGCAAAAGGATTTTACTGCATATTTTTACTCTGTTCACGAATTTACCAGAATTACCATTTTACTTCCTTCTTCGATGCAGGTTGGTTTTCGGTACTTTCATCCTCATTTTGGTGATAATTCAGACTTAAAATTAGTTTTATTGATTTTGTTTTCGTGTTTTATCATATTTTCAAGTTTCCCTACCATGTCGAAAACCCCCCACTCCAAAACGGCCCTAAAGGAACTTAAAAACAAAGACCCAAGCAGTGGAACCCTCTCTGATACAAAGGGTAGGGTATCTGAGACCTATCATTTGGATTGTCCACAGATTTATTCCATTTTCGACAGTGACGACCTGTCTAAAATTCAACACAACTAGTCCTCCTATGCAAACATTATCAAATCTCAATTGCATGCCATTGTGGCCAGACCGGTGCTCATTCCCTACACCGACGCTATCAAATGGATAATTGACCATGCTCATCCACTAGATCGTTCTTTCAATGATAAGATTGGGGTGCAATTAGCTTCTTTCCATCCTGAAGTGTTTGCTAGAGCTTATGCCCTAAGGAAAACTGACCAGTTGTTGAATATGAAATTCCTGGACTCTGTCAAAACCCAATTCAATTTTGATGAAATGCTTAGATCATGGATGAGTAACCCTAAAAGATTCACGACCAAGGATGAAATATCCTACCCCATTTCTTATTTTAAAGAGCCATTGGATCTATTGGTAGCCATGCTCTGCAGGTTATAAGGATTACCAGCAGGGTAGTTTTTAAGGATTGTAAAAATATACTTAAGCATAGTATTCTAGGATATTATTTTAGATTGAAAAAATCATATATATAGATTGGTAGGCGAATATTAAATATGAAACATACGATTTAGTACTGAAACTTGTAACTTTTGGCGAATATTATGCTAAAAAAACATATTTTATGTAAATATAGGCGATATTAGAGGCTAAAAATGACCAAATAGCGAATTTATTTTTTGGAAAAAAACCCAAAAAATAGCCAATTGGCTAAATTTCGCCCCTAAAAATTTCCCTAATTACCAGACTGTTCAGTGTTCAAGGTTGAATGGGCACCCCTTTCCCACCACCTACTCACTGTAGGAGAGTCCTTCAATTGGGCTCAAATTCTATCAGTAGAGCTTAAGACAACAATTGAGAAATATCAGAAGACCCCATCTTCCAGAAAACCTACTTTCTTCTACTCGGCTTACATCATGGATTTCTTTTATTGCTTTTTAGTTAACTTTCATGGGATGGAACTGGACTCTGTCTTCACCGCCTGTCCATATATACTGTTCTGCATTACGGGAAGGCAATTTCATGCCTATGATATATGATATTTTTGATCATTTTATTGGTACAATTCATCTGATGATCTTTAAGGAAAATGCTCCCACTTTCTCTAAATATGGTAAGGCACTAGTCTCTACTATGGGGGACTGGTACATCGGAGAATACTTTTCTTATGTCAGAATTTGGGGCGACAACACTGCACAACTGTTTCCCAGAATTGTATCGGATAGACTGTTGTTGGAAGAGATTTATTTTCAGGCTGTCATTGATGGTGTCTTTCCCAAACTCACCAGTTCCAAAAGAAGGGGGTGGCCCAAGTTCCCACTCCATCTTGGTCCTTTGACAATTCGAAATTCTACTCATGCTGGGTTACTTGGCAAGAAAATTGTTTCTCTTAAGCTTGGGAAATCCCTAAAGAGGATGCATGATCCCAAGGAATTTCTGGATAATCATTTTTCACAGGAGCACATGAAGAATGAATATGCCCACCAGACCGAACCAAATGATTCTATCTACCAGGGTGTTGAATATTCTGTTGAAGTCATGAACAAAACTCCTTCCTAGGAAGAACAAAGTTTCATATTTCAGTATCAGCAAGAGCTCAAGACTACGGTCTTGAAGTACAGAAAAATGGAATTGTCACTTGATGATAAAGTTCAGAAAGATAGGGTAGAAAAATAAGCCCAGGAATCAAAGGCTCCATTGATGCTGACCTACCATGATAATGACAAGGGAAAGGCCATTGTTGAAGACACATCTCAGCCTAGGCCTTTGAAAAATCTCAATGCTCTGATTTAATCAGTTACTGCAATGAAAAAATAATTGGCAGCACTAACTTCAGTTGTGGAAACTCAATCTATTGTTGCAGCCACTCCACCAAAGAAGCAAAAGGTTTAAAATCATATGCCCAAGGTAACCATGCTCAACATTGAAGACAGTGATGAGGATGAGGAAACTCTCCCCTCTAAATTTTCATGTTCTATTTCTGTTCCTGATACTTTCCTTGAAATTATTTATGTCACTTCAACTTCTTCTGACCCCTTAGAAGACATGAATGTTGTCACATTTGTCCCTTATTTTCATTTACTAGAGGTTAACATCGTCGTAGATGCAACATCTCCCATATCATTGGATATCCCAATCATTGCATCCTATATCTCATTCTCTAACATCATAACCCCTATGCTTACAACGAATGAACCACTGACAACCCCTATGGTGACTTCACAAGAGCTAGTTGTGATCCCAATTTTTGTCACACCTACATAGGATGTTCAAACCCAACTTCCCACCACATCGGTAGAACCACATGTCATTAAAATCTCTATTTCACTCCCAGAGGTCATCTCTCCATCAGTTTCCAACATCATTTCACCCACCATCTCCACCACCAAAATCAACATCCCAATCCCAACTTCTGTTGTTTCCCAGAATCAACCTTTAGTTTCAACTTCTGGTGTATCAACATCAACAGTGGACATAGTGGTAGGATTTGAGAAGTATTCTGTAGTTTCTTTGGGAGAATACTTCTACAACAAATCTGAGAATTCTGTGGTGAAAAGAGGATCTAAAAGACAAAGCGAAGATATCGTCATGCAAGGCCCTGTTCCCAACCAGGTCATATGGAAGAAGACATCTACCAATGTGCAGCAAGAGGCCCTTGAAACTGCTGCTGCAATGGGAGCGTTTGCAGGGGCTAATTACGATTCTATTACTTCCTTGAATAAAGAGATTGAGTCCAAGCAGCAGGAACTACAGAATCTCAGGCAAGAGAAGTCTGAAGCCAAGGGACAACATGAATCTCAACTTAAAGAGTTGAGAAATGAGAATGACAGTCAGTTGAGAGACCTGCAGGCACTGAATACATCTCTCCAGTAGCATCTACAACAAGCACAAGTGCTAAACACTAGCTATGCTGAGAAAATTATAGTACTGGAGTAGCAACTTAAGGATTCAGAGACCAAGGCATCTTCCCCCTCCTTCTCTAGATTTTCCAGGGAAGAGTTCAAGGAGTTAGCCCTTAAAAGAACGAACTCTTGACTGATCTATTTGAATCCCTGAATGACATGCAAGAGACACACGATGTCTTTGAGCAGAATTCTATTATTCTGGATCAACATAATGATAGAAGGGAAGAAGCAATCAAATCTATGGAATGCATGAGTGATTGAAAGAAATACATCAAGGACAAGCTTGAAGACGTCCCTGTTCTGGACAATTTCAAGTTCATAAGAATTAGAAGAATTTTAGGTGCATGAGAAAATGTTTGTGAATCAATCAAGGAAACAATCAAGAAATCAAAAGCTATGTGTGGCAGGAGATGGTATGCTGCCAATAACATAATGATCATGTTAGATTTTCCAACCTTGGACCCCATCGAAAAGGCCTGTCCACCTAAGCTAACAATCGAGCAGGTTGATAACAGGTGTGCACAGTCCAAGAAGCAGATTCAACAGCTGGAGTACATTCAGATTTCAATGGTTGAAGAATTGATCAAGAAACCCATCAGTGAAGGGATAAATATCCACCTTTTATTACGTGCATTGCATAATATTCGTAAAAATGAGATGGAGTTTTTTACATGTGATACCGAGGTCGCACTTCAATTGGCCAAATATCCGGATGTGGAAAAAATGCTAGACATATGGGCCAAGTGGCGAGTTTCCCTTGGCCATTCTTAGATTAGAAATATTTTGAAAATCCCTGTTTTATGGGAGATTTGTCCTCCTTAATTCAATGTAATTATTATTTAAAGAGTAGAGATCTCATAGGATGAGGGAGAAATCACCATAGAAGAACTTGAGATGCTATGTTTCTATTGACACATTGTAATTTTTTGCAAGCTTAATGAATTACAGTCAGTTTCTCTTTGTCATCTCTTTTGTATAATTTGTCAAATTTCTTTAATAGATTCTGATTTCTCATTTCCATTATTGAATCAACTTTTTTTTTTTCAAATAAAATGAATGCATCGATCTGTAGGTTGGATTTATCTGAACATACAATTCAGATGTTATTATGTGTTGAATGCATTTATTCTGTGGTTGAAGTATGAAAATTTTGGCTTTGCAATTATTTGATGGATAATTGTTGTTATACTAGGACTGTGTAATCAATGAAATCCCTTTGAGGGGCATTAAAATATTCAAATTTTATGTGTTCTTTTTTTTCAAACAGTTCTCAGAATTTTATGTGTTCTCTTTTCAAACATACATATTATAGAATTAAATAACAGAGAAATCACAACATTACAATTAAAAAAATATAAAATAATATTGCACCACATTTAAGAAACCAGATCACAAGCTTAGTTAGAACATATAAAAAATGTTTGTCCCGATGGCGCTAATGGTAAATGATGGCGGTGATCCTGGGTTCGTGACAAGACATAATTTTGACTAAAGCATGATGAGATTATTTTCATCACTCATGTGATACAAGCCATCATTCGCCATTAGCACCATCAGTATAACCGCCATTTCATAATTTCATCGTATAAACCATCGCCATGTCAGAATACATTCCTTTCTCAAGGAATCGATTGGAGTGATACATGTACAATTACTACAGCAAAAGATACAGTCGGTACAGATGATATCTATGACCACCATCCTGCCATACTGTGATAACCGTTCCCCATCCATAACATCCAAGTCAATTCACCAATTCCCTAGCCACTCACTATATAAAGACTAAAGCATACCCCATATCGCAATGAAATGAAATCTTCGGGAAGTCATGGCACTCTTCTTTACCGCCTTTGTTCCATTTCCTTTGTTGCTTTATCATAAATACTTGAGTCTTATGGTCACTCCCCAATTCTCTTCGTGATATATGAGGATTTTGACAGTAGTCCCCTGACAAATCCTCACCACACCATGATATATGTGCATTTCTAGCACTGTCATAGCCCCAAGACCAGGATTTGTCTCTAATGTGACTCATAGCTTCTAGTTGAAGCAAAAATAAATTCTGTGTATATGTAGGAGAAGAGTCTGTGTTTGTGAGCTCAAGCTTGTAGTCGTGAAATGTATTAAGAGACCAAGCTCTGTAAAAGGTGAAAGATCGAAGTAAATTTCATCTCTGTGTAATGCAATGAAGTTGCATTGTTTTAACCTGGAATAACTTCTATTGATTTTTATGTCTCAGTAAGAAATTTTTTAATATAAATCCTCTAATAGAAGAGTCTGTGTTTGTGAGCTCAATCACGTAGTCGTGAAATGTACTAAGAGCCCAAGCTCTGTAAAAGTTGAAAGATCGAAGTAAATTTCATCTTTGTGTAATGCGGCGAAGTTGCCCTGTTTTAACCCAGAATAACTTCTACTGATTTTTATGTCTTAATAATAAAAATTTTAATATAAATCTTGTAGTAGAAGATTCTGTGTTTGTGAGCTCAAGCACATAGTCATGAAATGTATTAAGATCCCAACCTCTGTAAAAGTTGAAAGATCGAATTAAATTCCATGTCTGTGTAATGCGGCGAAGTTGCCCTGTTTTAACCCGAAATAACTTCTACTGATTTTTATGTCTTAATAATAAATATTTAAATATAAAGCATGTTTAATAGTAGTGGACTTTTCGAATTTGAATCTCGATATAGTTAAGAGGTCCAATAAAGAAACTGATAACGAGCACTACTATTGACATAAAAAAGACAAACACAATTACTACTTATTCTTCATATTCATAATACCTACCTATTCATAATCCCTCTTAATATTTTTTTTTTAATCATTTTTCTCTATTCCTGGTCTCAAATCCCATTAATCATTTATTTATAATGCATCATTTATTGTTTCTCTGTTGTTGGCTACTTTACCAAAAACGTGACGGAGGAGTGCGGTGTTTTGGAAAAACGGAGTAGAAACGGGGATGGAACGAAAACTGTCGTTTTCTACGCCCATTCCCATTTCTAGAATGAAGAAACCATTTTTAAGGAAACAAATCATTTTGTCAATTCAAGGTATTAATTGTTGGTCTTGTCAATTCGAGGTATTAATTTCTGGTGGGTAGCAAGTCAATATCAAGTAAATGAAAAATTTATTCTTGAATATGGAGTGTTGTGTATGGAAGTTGGCTTACTGTTGTGGGCCGCCTAACGCTTGTATTGATAAGGGATACCTACTTCCCACTGCCTACATTGAAACTACAAGTTCAAACTCTTTGTGTTTTCCAGTTTGGAGCTCTGTTTTCCCTGAGGACCGAGGTACTCTTTGTTTTCCAGTTTGGATCTTTGTTTTCCCTGAGGACCGAGGTTTGCTTTGGCTGAGGTGGAACCAATAAGAGTGTTGGGAGGTAAGAGCAGTAAGATTGGTTTGAAGAATCGATTGCTAGTTTTTCAATTGCCAAGTATTTATATTGTTCAAACCATAAATCTAAATCTATAACAGAACATTTCAATTGCCAGGTATTTATATTATTCAACCATAAATCTGTAACCATAAATCTAGTTTTTCAATTGCCAGGTATTTATATTTTTCTATATCTCATAAGCTGGGCGCATGAAACCATTTGGGTTGGATGGCCGATTAGAACATGAAACATAGGCACATACCATCAAACCATGGTCTTTTCCTTCGATACCTTTGTTTTTGGAGGATTTAGGTGTCGATATTTCCAATCCATAGGTCTCAACGATTTCAAGTATCGAGATCAATGTGAAAGACCAAGATAATAGGGTGTACCGGCAGCTAGAGAGGAATTGATAGTGCTAGAGAACGACTGCTACTATAATTATTCACTTCCTCTTGTCGTTCGCCCAAGCCATGCCAATGCATAGCATATTTAAAACATAGTGTTTGATAGAGAATAAATATGGAACGAGACCGGAGATGGATTCAGTGGTGCTCAATGGAGAAAATCTTCTATACGATTCAATATTATAATTAAACTATATTTCTAATATTTTTAAGAATTTATTTTATTTTTTATCGATGAATCCAAATTGTGTAATTCTTTCCTACCGCTCTTACAATATTTTTTCAAAAATATTAAAAGAATTCCAGTTCAAGGTGTCAATTTTCCTATAAACCACATAGCGACATTTTCCACATAACAATGTTTGCAAACAGGGCGTGCTCTGTCACTTTCCCGGTCCTCACACGTTTCGAACTTTTTGGAGCTCCACGAGACAAATGTCAAATGTCAACCCTCATGTGACGTATTCCCCTTTTATAACCCTCAGAGGTGGTTTTGCACGGCGTCCGGGCGGTTTCCCTTACCACTCTTTCAATTTGCGAAATGCCCATGTATCGACACCTGGATAGCGGTTTCAGATTTCGCAATCGCTTATCCTTTCAATTTAACCCGCATCTCCACAACGCGGAATGTCT
Source organism: Larix kaempferi (assembly GCA_027924585.1). Lineage (NCBI taxonomy): Eukaryota > Viridiplantae > Streptophyta > Pinopsida > Pinales > Pinaceae > Larix > Larix kaempferi. The sequence continues at coordinate 3,078,830 of BSBM01000052.1, read as the reverse complement.
CTGAGCCGTCAATCCATCCATTCTTGTTCATTCATCGGTGATAATGGCCCACTTTTTAACCTTTTTGGATTTTAATGCTACCCACGGAATCTCGGCTATCTCCCCTTCTTTTTTCCCAGTGAAAGAGTATTCCACCCGTCAATCTTCCCTAGTGCGATCCATACCATTGGATCATCCATCATTTTACCTTCATTTATTTTGAATATTCCAAAAAATCATCTCCACAGTTGGATTCCTTTCCACTTTCATTCTAACCATTGATTTATCATTAACTTTTGACTTTTAATGTTACAACCCACGATAGTGGTTTCGCACGGTGCCTAGGCAGTTTCCCTTACCATTCTTACAATTTGCGAAATTCCCATGTATCGACACGTGGATAGCGGTTTCATATTTATCAACTACTTATCCTTTCAATTTACTACGCATCTCCACAATGCGAAATGTCTCTGAGCCATTGATCCATCCATTCATGTTCAATCAATGGTGATACTGGCCCACCTTTTAACCTTTTTCACTTTTAACACTACCCATGGAATATCGGCTATCTCCCCTGCTTTTTCCCAGTGGAGTATTCCACCCTTCGATCTGCCCTGGCACGAACCAGAGACCGTTGGATCATCCATCATTTTACCTTCATTTCTTCTGAATATTTCGGCAAATCATCTCCACCGTCGGATTCCTTTCCACTTTGATTCTAACCATTGATTTATCATTAACTTTTGACTTTTAATGTTACAACCCAGGATAGTGGTTTTGCATGGTGCCTAGGCGATTTTCCTTACCACTCTTTCAATTTACGAAATGCCCATGTATCGACACGTGGATAACGGTTTTAGATTTTGCAACCGCTTATCCTTTCAATTTACCGCGCATATCCACAACGCGAAATGTCTCCGAGACATCGATCCATCCATTCCTATTCAATCAACGGTGATACTGGCCCACTTTTTAACCTTTTTTGCTTTTAACGCTGCCCACGGAATCTTGGCTATCTCCCCCGCTCTTTTCCTAGCGGAAGAGTATTCCACCCATCGGATCATCTATCATTTTACCTTCATTTCTTGTGAATATTCTGGAAAATCATCTCCACCCTCGAATTCCTTTCTGCTTTGATTCTAACCATTGATTTATCATTGGCTAAGTAGTATAGAGGGTCTATAGGACACTTGACCTGAATTGATTGGCCAATGATGTACTGTTTCAAGCACTAGGTGGCGAATACTACAGTAAGATACATCTTTTCTATATTATAATAATGAGTCTCATAGTCAAACAAGGTATGGAAAACATAGTAAATGGATCTAAAGTCCGCAGATCTAACTAAAGCACTAGGCTATTACACAAAATGGGTAGGAGCGGGTAAATCTAAATTAAAGGGGTAATACTTCTAGATAGGTTATACTTGCTAATACAGAAAGAATCCATTAAAGAGGTCGCATATAACTGATTATGTGAGGTCATTATGTAAGGTAAGATTCTTCTACCATGGAAGGGTAAGTAAGGTCAATAATTCTTTTAATATGATTATCCATAATTTTTTAATGAGAAGGAATTATTATGCCATGATTCTGTAACTTTTGAATTTTAATGTTACAACCCACGATAGTGGTTTCGCACGGTTCCTAGGAGGTTTCCCTTACCATGTGGCACAATCTGAGTGTTCCACGTGGCACAATATGAGCATTCCATGTGGCACAATATGAGCGTTCCACATGGCACAATATGAGCGTTCCATGTGTCAGATGTTTTGATACAAAGAGTTTGTTTTCAAGTCAAAAAAATTTCAGAGAAAGAGGGGTCTGTCTTTCGTCAGGTTGTTCCATTTCGGGGTGTTGGAAGTAGATGACGAGGAGAAAGAGCGTCTGCTCTTTCCTCTAGGGATGAGTTTTTAGGAGTGGAAAAAGTAGATATTGGCACTCTAAACACAAATTTCATAGGAACATTGCTTCGCACATTTTTCTAGAAAGTGGAAATATCCACAGAGAAAGATCGTCCACTCTTTCTCCAAGTTCTATTTTTATAATTCCCTCGTAAAAGAAGGGCCGGACGACCCTTCTACTTCCCAATATTCTTTTCGTTATAGTTTGAGACTGCAAGAAGGTTTGGTCGATCCTTCTTTGTGTTCTCCATTCTATATATTGTTCAATTGCTAGATAAAGGTTTTCACAATTATCTACTAAACGAAGGGGCATCTGATCCTTCTTGTCGGAAAACATAAATCCGGGAAAACTGTTTTTATATGTTATAACTTAACTGATGTCTGGTTTTTAAACTTCTCTCGTAAATCAAGGGTCGGATGACCCTTCTTGTGCTCAGTATTCTTCCATTGTTCACCATTTTAGATATAGATGAATTTACATCTTAGCCTTCTTAGGTTGAATATTTACAATTATCTCATAAATGAAGGGGCAACCGACCCTTCTTCTGCCCAATATTGTATTCATAATATTTCTAGAATGCAAGAATGGTTGATCGATCCTTCTTTCTTTCGTCGTTCTGGATATAGGTGAATTACTGGATATAGTTGTTCACAAATATTTAATAAATGAAGGGGAGACTGATCCTTCTCATTGGAAAATGGAATTTAGGACAAACATTTTTATATGTTAGAACTTAGATGATATCCCGGTCCCTACTATTTATAGCAGAAGTCAAAAGTGGGGAATTGTCGACATAGCCTTTGTAGATTAAATATTTTTAAATTTACATCATAAATGAAGGGTCGGCCGACCCTTGTTGTGATCAGTATTCTTCCCTTGTTCATAATTTTGGAAATACATGAATTGACGGGCTAGCATTCGTAGGTTGAATATTCTTAATATTCTGTCATAAATGAATAGGCGGGAGACGCTTCTTCTACCCAATATTATTTTCGTAATCTTACTAGACTGCAAGAAGGTTCGTTCGATCCTTCTTGTGTTTTCCATTCTGGATATATATAAATGTTGGATATAGGTGTTCACAATTATCCACTAAACGAAGGGGCGGCTGATCCTTCCATTCGGAAAATTGGAAGTCTCGACAGACATTTTTTTATATATTATAACTTAGGTTATATCTTTGTTTAAAATAAATATGATTTTTAATGTGCTCCTATTATTTTATATTTCATAAATCGTTTCTGAACTGGATTTTGGTTCTGAACAATGTGTCCTATTATTTATATTTTAGATATCGTTTATGAAATGGATTTTGGTACTCAACAATGTGTGGACCTACTTTTGAATGGATTGAAAATTGCTGAAGGAACCTCTTTTCCAGAAAGAAATTTTTTGCATAATATCAGCATTCATGATAGATGTATCATTGTAAATGTTACTAAGACTTTAAATGCAAGTATTCCATTTCCCTATCCATCAAAAGGTGCAGATACATTGTCAGAGGTTGTTGGTGGTTATAATCAATGGCATGTATTTGAGATTGTTAACAACATTGGGTCTGCTCTTCACGAGAATGAGGTGAATGATTTAGCAGCTTCTACTTCGCCGAGTGTAGCACATATCATAATAAATGAGAATAAATCTTCTTTTATACTGAGAAAAATTAAGTTGTTACATAAGTGTTTAGAAAGCAAGGATTGCATTTCCATAGGTTTTGTAACAAATGTGAGTGGGACTGATTTTGTTGGGGGAACATTTTTGGATGACTTCTCCTTTGGTGTTCTAGTGGATGAAGTGGTGTTTTCTTGTATGGCATGTTGTCCAGGGTTGAGCAGTGGAGGTTTTGTTGTATGGCCGATTAAAATAATCATAGATTTTAATACAGAAACATTGCTTTCTGTTGCAACCAATTTCAACAATAATCAATCTGAATCTACTTTGAAAGTATTAAGAGAAAATTACAATGTCAGGTTTGTGGGAGAGAAAGTTAATTTGATACATCAATGTTCTTTAAAGCCACAGTATGTTGCTCAGGGAATAGTGTAAACTATTTTTGAGGGAGACATTGTACAATTCAAAGCACTAGATGCTGGTGAGTTTGGTATTTTAGTTCATAAAGTCTTCTACAATTGCGAGGATTGTGGTGTATTTGAAGGCTCCCTTATAAGATGGCATACAAACAATTTGCTTGAACTCGATGATGTTCCTTTGGATGTTATACTAAAAAAGAAAATAGACGAAGATATGGTCAACGTTTGGAATATTTTTGAAGAATGTCCTTTACATATGGTCCTTCCAGGTACTCCCCATTGTGAATATACATAGGTTAAAGGTAATGGAACAAGGCCATACAATTCTGTAAAGAAGCAAGATGGAACTAAAATTTCTGAAATAAATTCAAGATCGGTACCTTACAGGCCTCTAATTGATCAGCGTGCATTCCTTTCAAAAATTGTCTCCTAACATTGTTGCTCAAATATTTGTATAAATAAAATTTCACTTCATTCGATAGTTGAATGTGTGAATAAATTTGATAGTATGAATGGAAATTCAAGAAGACAGTATGTTATAAATTCTATGGGATCAAATGCTCCTGTGGCCAAAGAAGGAGATGACAGAAAAAGAAGCATGTTTACAATGCGATTAGACACAATAGATGTCTGTCAAAATGCATGGTATAAATGCCATGGAATAAAAATGAGCACTTTCTTCAATTATAAAAGCATGTTCTTGAATGGTGATGTGAGAGATGTGCATGGTAACAGTGGCTTGGAAAAATCTAGGGTGAACACTTCTGCATTGGTAGCTACTATTTATAAAATTGTAGAAGAGAATTCAGACAAATCTCCACATCTTACACGATTAATCAGTGAATATGGAACAAGGACAACCTTGAAATTATTGCCGTCTAATATGTCCAATGGTTTGCTGCGAAAAATGGCTAATGATGAAATCGAAAGAATTGGTTTGCCTCTAGTATCACAATCCTCCTTTATCAAGGTGATGAGAGAAGATTTTTGAGATGTTAAAATTTCTAAATCAAACTCCTTTGCAAGGTGTAATTAGTGCATTACAATACATGATAGGCTTAAGGGGACCACTAATCCAGCTGAGGTGGAAAGGTTGTGAGGAAATCAAGCATCTCATAATAAATATATCGCAAGTTGTAACCAAGTATATTATTCTCATAGATTAGCTTCACAAAAAAATCCAAAGACTTTTCTAAGTATTGTTCATGACAAAATGGATAAGTCAAAGACTTCCATTCCAAGGATGGCTAAGAAGGAAAAAGCTTTTAGTAATGTTATGAATCTTCCCATATCATTGACTGGAATTTTGACTCATGGGCACAAGACTGGGGGTTTTGGCCATTTCAACCTCTCATTGTTAGAGATGGGATAGAATTTCACTGTGACATCCCTGGATAAATGCTTGAAGTCTCTTGAAGAACCAGTGGTTGATAAATATGGTGATTTTCTCTACAAAGGCGGAACATCTAAGCACCAATTGCATGATGCTCTATTCCAATTAGACACATATGAAAAGTGTTTGATATACAAACAAGATGTAATGCAAGATGATGTATTGTGTGTTGATGGTACTAATCAATGCATGCCAAATAGAAAACTACCACCCATATTGTTGTTGCAAATGGATAATTGTTCAGGCGATAACACAAACTGCTTTGTATTTGCATTTTTATCTCTTTTAATAGCAAGGAGAGTGTTCGATATAATTAGAGTTGCATTCCTCTCAATCGAACACACCCATGCAGACATAGATGGAACTTATGGCAGGTTATCAATAGAGCTAATGCGCAAGGATAAATTTTCACTCTCAGAAATTATGGATACATATAGGACATGTGAAGATCAAAATTTCTATGTCCCTTATCTAATTGATGAACTTTATGATTTTAAGAGTTTTGTGAAACCCCACCTTTTGGATGGAAATGCCAAGATCGTCGGTATAAAAAAATGCCATTTTTTTAAATTTCAGCTCATAGATGGCATTCTAGTCATGCAATGGAGGGCATCACTTCGGGATGAAACTTGGTCGTCTCCTATTCATCTCTAGCGGTCATTGCCAGATGGTAGTGCAGACTTGACAGTGGGACAACCTAGGTTATTGAATCTGCAATCAAAAAGACCTTTGGACATTGACAAAATAAAAAAAGGATTAGAAACATATATTTCATTATGGAATCGAGGGATTGAGAAGGGAGGTGAAAACTTTTGGCGTCCCAAGTTAAATTATTGGGAGGTTGTATATAAAGCTTTGGACAGTCCCTTAGAGAGTGTTGATCAGTTATCAACTAAATTTTAGTCATCGACAAGCCATGATATTCATAGTAGTGAACCTACAAGATCCGAGCATGAAATTATGGATGCCTATTTGAAGTAAAATGTTCCTGCTTTGCAGGATTTCTATGTCGGACCAGTATGCAACAAGCCTAGAGATGAATTCATTCCAAGAGTTGATGTTGTAAAGGGCCAAATGGTCATTGTGCAATCACCAGATCCAGATTGTGCAATCTGGTTGGGTAGAGTGATTGGTGATATTTATCAGGATTCAGATGCTAATATTGTTGGGTCTTAAAAAGTAGAGGTGCAATGGTGGAAGCCAACAGGAGCATCGAAGAATCTGAAGGTCTTGTACAAAAACTGCTTAGATAGAAAGAAACAATGGGTTGTTGGTGCAGAATAAAATATGATATCGATATAAATATCATCATATGGGCATGGTCACCAAGGCAAGGATGGACAGGAGAAAAAATTAGAATAAACGAGAAGGGCCTTGCAGTAGTCAAGGCACAATGAGAAAATATGGGGCATAATGTTCGGAGTGGGATGGATGTTCCTTTGGATACCATTTGATGTGATCTTAGCCCCAAAAAATTATATTTTGTTGCAATCCTTCTAGTCCATCTATTAACCTGGCTGGTTCTTTTCCGTGCCGACCATTTTGATGTCAAACAGTAAGGATTTATGTTCAATCTCCAAGGTTGATAGTAGACATGGGAATTTCTCTATATCCTAGTTTTTTCCTCAGAAGTGCAATGTGAAAAGAAGACGGATGTAATCTTTTTTACCAGTATATAATACAAAGTTTCTCTTTTTTTGCTTTAAAAAAACAATCATTTCAATAAACAAGAAAACTAGTGGCACTGGGATCAAATTTGAAGGGCTGAACTTATTTTTAGATTGAAGGTTATATATTCATACCACCCTTCTAGCATGAAGGGCTTTAATTAAAAAAACATAATAACTAAAAACACTTTTCATTATTTTTATGAGATTTCATTCTATTTAAAAAAAATGCTTTTATTTAAAAAAACAAAAGGAAATAATGTTTCTATTTAAAAAAAAAAACAAAAAGAAAGAATTTATCTATTTAAAAACAAAAAAAAACAAAAAGAAAGAATGTTTCTATTTTTTTTTAAAAACAAAAAGAAAGAATGATTCTATTTAAAAAAAATAGAATAGTATTCGCATAATGCTACTATAATGATACTAATGTAAGTGTGTAAAGCTACTTATTTACAATTACTTCGAATTCGAATAAGATGTCTACTACCGTATTTAGACATAAATCTTATCGACTATGAATTCGAATTCGAATAAGGTGTCTACTACCGTATTTAGACATAAATCTTGTCAGAGTACGATTCGAATATGATACAGAAAAAATCAAGTACGGCTAAGATACGGTAGTAGACATATTATAAATACAAAAAACATGCAATTTTAATTTAAAAACAATAATATTATACATAAATCATTCCAAATTTTAACATATCATTCATTATTCATTGAAAACAATATGAAACATATCTCAAATTCAAAGTTGATGCATCATATGATATAACAATGTTTATGATGTAATCATCCCCATTCCCTCACCAATCCTAATAGAATTATGAAATAAATAGTAAAATCATAAAATTTAAAATTTAAAATGTCAACTACATAGTAAATATAAAATGACTTGAAACTTTAAAAATAGAAGTTAAAAATATACATAAATATACTTTTATACAAATGACTTAAAAAATGAAGAACAAAGGAACTACCTAAATACTTTTATACAAAATTACTTAAAAAAAATTAACAAAGTAACTATCTAAATACTAAAAAGTAAAACATAAAAGCAAAAATTAAAATTAAAATTATATATCAAATAAAACTTAAATAAATAAAACTGCATGTAGTCATGTACTAGTAAGTTAGTATACTAGTAAGTTATTATTAGTAGCACAGATGATATAAAAGCCTTACTAATAAATTATAATAACTCTAACAATATAACACTACGTATTAATAAATTATAATAACTAATTGACTGTACCGAACTCGTATCATCTTGAATGTTCACCGTATTTTTAACTTTGTTCGAATTTCCATACAGCAACTGCTAATACGGCCATATTTTACTACTATGATATAAACAAAAAAACACACACCAACTACATGGGAGAAACAACCCCCGATCACTAAAGAGCATAACAACATTACTGTAAAATATAACGCAAGTCTGAGAAATGGCCTTGAGGATTTTATTCCGGCGTAGTTCTGGTAGCATCAGGAATACGAAGGCCCATGGATTGCAGCAAGAAGTCCATCTTCCGATTCAGCTCCCTGGTTTCGTCTTGAAGCGAGTTCTGCACTGGATCCTCTTTTTGCATACGGTCTGTAAGGACATACCCCACCAAGTTTTTCATTACCCAGTAAAGGGAAATAGTTCACTTGTACAGGGTTAAACGGCCAGCAGTGTTCCCCGGTTCCATGGCCGGATTTTCCAGTTCCTGTCTTTCCTCCTGTAGGGTATATTTACCAATATTTTCTTCTGGCACAGTTGTGGTAGCATTAGGAATATGGAGGCCCATGTATTGCAGCAAGAAATCCATCTTCCGGTTCATCTCCCTGGTTTCATCTTGAAGTGAGTTCTGCACTAGATCCTCTTTTTGCATATGGTCTGTAAGAGCATACCCCACTAAGTTTTTCATTACCCAGTAAAGGGAAACATTTCGCTCATACAGGGTTAAACGGCTAGCAGTGTTCCCGAGTTCCATGACCCAATTTTCCATCTTCTGTCTTTCCCCCTGCAGGGTATCTTTACCAAGATTTTTCCCAAGCTCCTGCTCCACAACTTGGATTTCCTTCTGCACTTCAAACGATAGGTCTAGTTCAAAAATCCTACATTGCCTCCAAACTGTCCTATGAGCATAAGAGACTCTGCGACTATCCTCCAAAAGGATATGTTCCCTGTTACGCCTCTTCCTCTTCACCTCTTCCTCGGGACGATGGTCGTCCATAATGCTCATCAAAGTGAAGTTTACTCGTACAATTACCGTTCCAGTTCCTCGTCAATGTCACGAAAAGGCCTGGAATTTCAAATTTTATGTACCTGTCAATTCAAAATTTGATGACGATAACATGTTTTTAGTGCCTGTCATTTTACATTTTATGTAATAGTAGTCAAACAATTCGTGTATGCGAATGATCATTCCAAGAAATGTTGAATCTTTAATATCACGATCATGACACAGCAATCGAATAATTTGGGGCTTGGTATGGAACGATGGTGGGATATCCAAGCTCCTTGACATCATAATAAATATGTAGTATCAAGGCATGTCATTAAAAGCAAGGTTTCCCGATCATCCCATCTTCCCAACAAGCAAGAAAAAGCAATTTGAGCATGCGTTGGCAAAGATCTCTTCTTTCTAAAAGCAATGAAATTACATAAATTAATGTATGGAGCATTCTCATGAAAACAAGCCTTCCTTTTAAAAATCAACAAAGGAACAATTATCAATAAACAATATGAAAAATAGAGTTTATGCTATCCCTATTGAATGCAACATGCAAAGTCATAGAATATTGCAGCAGTTAAACACAAAGGTCGATCCCACAGGTGGTCACCATATATATATATAAAAGAAAACAATGATAAAAATGGGTATATCAACCTCGAGAGCCTTTGTCCGTGGCATCGTCATGGTAATTTCAGTTCAAGGCAAAAGTAAAATAGATGTACAGTAACAAGCAATGATCCCATACTTTTCTAGGTAAATAAATAAAATATATGGAGGATTTCTAGTCCATGCTAAAATAAAGTCCATCTATGGTAACAAGCAATGATCCCCTACTTTCCTTGGTAAATAAATAAAATATACAGTGGCTTTCCACCCCATTCCAAAAGAAAAGAAAAAAAAAAATCCAAAACAAATATGAGGGCCACACTCTTTATTTAAAGACACCAATTTTTTTATATCTACAATTGCTAGTAAGCATATTGTTGTTCTCTTATTCAATGTCTTGTTTATTCACAATATATTACACAAAATTTAAAGTCAAAAGGATGTAAAAAAACCTAAAAACCAACCACAAAACATAGCTGCCATAATTTTTTTTTAAAAGCAGAAATCCCATCGAAAAACTTTTAAAAAAGCAGGAATTCCATCGAAATACTACCAATTAATACATTTCAAAATCATCAAAATAGAACCCCTAAGCCATACGAAACTTCTAAAAAATTGACATACCTCAAGCAAGCCGGTATTTTTTATTTACATAAAAGTTGGTACAGAAATCCATTTTTCCTCCCTCTGAAAAATGCCGCACTACACTCAGGTCACAAGTACATCTAAGAATCACACTACACTCATGTCACAAGCACATCAAACAAGCATAAATCTGATGAAAATTTTCAATTCATTAAACCATGTAAATCTTCCCAATCTTAATTACTAGTATTTGTTTATGACGGATAAGTGAATTTGGTGGACGTTGATTTGAAGGGTTTAAATTATGCATGCCTATAGACACACAGGTAAATTCCAAGCAGACCTGTCAAATATGTTCCAGTGAAGCAAATATGTTCTACACGCTGTCAATTTCCAGGCCTGAAGTCTCACAAACTGTTGGATAATTGTACAATCACTCTAGCAAAATCTACAGAGATGATATCTTGTTCGAGCAAAATCTACAAAGATGATATCCTGCATATTGTGATAATTACCGTTCCCCATCCGTCTTATCTATCTTCATTACTAATTTTGGAAAAATAAATATTTATAAGCTTCAAACCCGTAATAAAAAAATAGTAACCTCGCTATACTCAATGTGCCAAATCAAATAAAAATTAGTAACATCACTATACTCAATGTGCCAAATCAAATAAAAATTAGTAACCTCGCTATACTCAATGTGCCAAATCAAATAAAAATTAGTAACCTTGTTATACTCAATGTGCCAAACCAATTATGCCACATGTCACAATATGATTGTTCCACGTGTCACCCTGGGATAATAGATATCAACATTTTAACAACAAAATTTATAGATGTTTTGCTTCAAAGACTTTGCTGGCAAGTGGAAATATTCTCAGAGAAAGAGTGCCCTCTCTTTCTCTAAGGTGTTCTATTGTTACAATTCCCTCATAAATGGAGGGTCGGTCAACCCTTATTATTCCCAATATTATATTCATAAAAGTTCAACACTGCAAAAAGGGTCGGTCGATCCTTCTTGTGTTCTCCATTATGGATATAACTGAATCGTTGGATAAAGGTTTTCATAATTAACTACAAAAAGAAGGGGCGACCGATCCTTCTTGACGGAAAATGAAAGTTAGGACAAACCATTTTTATATGTTATAACTTCCAAGGTGTTCTATTTTTACAATTCCCTCGTAATTGAAGGGTCGGCTAATGTCATGTTCCAAATTTGGCATTGGGTCACAATGACCTAATAAAATTGGCCCTATTTATTAGAGTTTGTCAAATTGATGCTAAAGGTCAAATAATTGCCAAGGAGGAAAATTACTAGTTTCCTAGGTCTGGGGTGGAAGCTTTGGGATTTGGAATAAGGGGGAAAATAAATGATGTTTGAACATTGGAATGGCATAAATATTTAATAAATGAGCTAAATAAATATATACAAGTGAAAATCAAAGTGGCATTTGATCATGAAGACACATCGAGGAAGTGGGACCCACATATGGCTAGATTTCCCCACTACACTTGGCATCATTCTCTCACCAATTCGAATTCAAGGTGAATGGTAACATGATTGGGGGAATTCAAAAGGTATTACTCATGGCATGACTCATCCAAGGTCTAAATATAGAGGAATATTAACTCCCATGGAAGAGGAAGAGGCAATTTGGAGCTAGCGAGACACTTGGGCTAGATTCCCTAGCTCTATGACAACAATGATGAAGATGCTATGACACCTATGACACAAATCAAACCTGAAGGCTGACATATGACATATATGAAATGTCAGGTCTAAAAATAGACTCCAAGAGGGCGCTCAAGGGTGTTAGGGCAGCTAAGATGCTTCCACATGGGATTTGGTGGAAGTGGGAGACTAGGAATTGTTGTACAAGTGGCGTTCTTTGGAATCTCTTTTCAACTTGAGCTGGTATGAGTCGCTTGGAAGGAATTTGACCCATGGAGGAAATTAGAAATTTATAAATGTAAATAACAAAGAATGAAACTAGCTTTTGATCATTTGTAGAATTTGCCATTGCATTTGTGAAGAGGGAGAGCTAGTGGATGACTAGTTTCTTACCTTAGCCAATTTCGAGAGTGAAAGATTCCCATCCAAGTTGGTAATTGGAAAGGCCATTCAAACATTTCATCTAGATATTTAATGGAGTATTTATTTGTAGGTGTAAGATACAGGGAAGATCATGGTTTCTTCTATTGTAGCTCAATCCTTCAACCATTTCCAATTTTGATGGCATATTCTTGATCCTTGAGAGAGGGCATTTTTGGTGAGATATTGTACTCTTTGGGGGAGCTTCTAATTCCCCATTTATTTTTTAATACGAATTAAATACTCTATTCTTCATATCCAGAAATTTTCAGGTCGAAATTCCAAGTAGAAATGTATAAATCTCATTTTTAATGAAAGAACAGTGCCATTTCCCCACTATCTTGTTGTGAACCAATGTAATGCTGAAGATTTCGAATGAATGGATTATTCTCTGATGATTTTGTGATTAATGGACTGCCATGGATGTATTTTACAAGTTTTATGTACTTTAATTGAGCATTTGAAGTATTTTTACTCAATTTAATTGCATTGGGAGAAGAAGTAGTGCCATTTCCCCAAGGGTCGAATTGGTGATTTTTGCAGCTGAATGGGAGAGGGTTGGAATAGATATAATAGTCAATTAATGGTGCAACTGAGACATTAATAAAATTATTAATACATTCCCTAACTCTTTTAATAAATTTGAGTGGGTTTGGAGGCATTTGGGAAGCCACTTTCAGTACTTACCCCAGGGAGATTTGAACCCCAAATTACTAGTAAAATTTCATACTTGGTCCAGAATCTTAAGAGAGTTTTAAGAGGTAGTTGGGTGGCCATATATCATCCCTTAACATAATGTTCAAGTCCTAATATCATTCATACACCTTCCTTGAATATTTGAAGGCATTTGGAGTCAATTTGAGACCTAGAGACCAATACTAGTCAAAGAGAAATTACTAGTAAAGTTCCCTACATTGGTCAAAATTTAAAGAGGATTTGCAGAAGTATTTTAAAGATCCAAAAGCATACCTGAAACACATATTTATGTTCTAAAATCATCCATATACCTTCTCAGAAAATTTGGGAGAAATTGGAGCAATTTGGGGACCTACAGCTTAAAACTAGTCAAAAGTCTAACTAGGGAAAAAAGTGAAAAATTGTCATTTTAATAAAATTCCTAACAAGGGACATTACAGTGGTATCAGAGCATGGTCCTTGTACCTATGAGTTAATATCATACATTGAATAATAATTTGCAACCATGTCTTATTATTATGATGAATCCTATGAGTACAATTCTTATGAGGAATATGCAAATGCTTATGAACAATATGAAAGAGAATGTGAATGGTATGAAAAAGAGGTGCCATCATGCAACACTTCTTACAATTTCAAGAGGAATGAAGGTTATGATTATGACCCTATGTATGATAAATATGAGGATGTCACACCACCAAAGGATAATGCTATGGATTATTTACAAAGATGGAGAGCAAAATATAAAACCTTGCCCCAACAATATCAATCATATCAAGAATATCTTGCTTTGAGCAAAAATACACAAAATGCCATGTCTTTTGAGTACTATGCTGAACATATTTTTTCAAATAGGTCCAAACATGAAGATGTGGAGTTAGTAAAGAAAGGTTTATGCCCTTCTTGTAAAGAACCTTGGAGTGAGTATCATATATGTGTGCATAAAATAATGTCCCACTTGAGGAGAGCTTTTGGGAATTCATCAAAAAGAGATTCCAAAGATATTAATCCTAAGGAAAACAAGGGGAAAAATGCATCAGCTTGCTTGAAGGAGTAAAATGAAGAGACAACACAAGAGAATGAAGAATATTCTATTGAAAATATGGAAGATCATTTCGAGACACCTTCTAGCTTAGACATGAACCAAAGAGCATCTACTAATGGATGCTTAAACTATGAAGGAGTACCTACTGATGGGTGCTCACACCTCTATGTTGGTGACATAGAGATCACTTTTAAAAGTGTTGTTGCAAGCCCAAGTTCCATTAAGCATGATAATGAAGACCTTGTAGCAGTTGAAGAAGAACCAATATCAACTTCCCCATCACCACTCGAGCTTCATGAAGTTGGTCCAATAAAAAATGAAGAAGATGAGGAGGTTCATTTGCAAGAGCCTCATTTTCTTGAAGGGTCCTTAAAGATGAATGAAAAGAAGATCTAAGATTCTCTCAGCATTCTCCATGACACTCAAGCATTGGTGTCAAATTCTTGTTGATGAGCTACTTCATTCGAGGAAACATCCTTCCTTGAAGACATGGAGAAGATTCAAAGAGCAATGTGCCACATCAAAGGTAATTTCATGTCTTTTCTTTTTGATAGAAACCATTTGTTTGAGCTTAATGAATTGTTACATGATGAATACTTGAAGAATAATGAGGATAATCATAATCTCACAATTCAAAATGAGCAACTTCTTGAAAAGTTGGAAGATACTTGTTTTTCCTCCTATGTTTCAGATTGTCAAATGGTAGATTGTTTGGAGGATTCTCATGACATGGTGGAACATGAAAAACGTTGAAAATTGAACATGCTTGATGTGTTTGAAGATGAACTTGAAGAGATCCAAACACTTGATGTGGTGGAAGAGGAACTTGAATTGTCTATTGATGAAGGTTATGCAATTTTTAAAGAAGAACATTATTCCTCTACATTGGAACCAATCTATGACAAAGGTTTCACACTTTTGAAGGAGCTGCATGATACTACTCATATGGATCCTTCCCATGATGAAACTTTTGCACTTTTTGATCATTTGGGTGAGATAGTTAATCCTCCTACATCCTACAATTCCAAGTTATGCAGCATTAGTCACAATGAAGAATGGGTGAAAGGGTTCTTTTTTATGGTGCCACATGAGGAGTATGGCACTTCTAGATTTACTTTTTATGATGATATGGTTGGAGCACATTATTATTCACATTTGCAGCAACATCCTTTGTTACTTTATGATGATACACATCTACATGGATGCACCTATGATATGCATTTGAGTCACTTGAAGACTCATGGTTTTTCTTGCTCAACACTTGATTCATTTGATGTTGGAGGAAGTTCATCCAACACTTGGGTAAATAGATTTATGATTGGAAAACATTTTTGTTGGAAGCCACATAATTTTTTATATCTTTATGATTCTCACATTCAGGGATGTATGGGTGAAACTTCTTTGAGTCATTTGAAGCCTCCCTGTTTTTTCTGCTCATTATTTGGTTCAAATTTTGGTGGAGATTCTTCATTCACTTTTGGATGAAAGAATACATGGCTGAATATTTTGATGCATATCAAATCCTTTTGGAGCGGCATTATAGGACATGGGATCCTAACCTATGTCATTGGATCATATTTGATTGGTTACTTGAAGCTTGTATGCACTTGTAAAATGGTGGTCTACTTGTTTGGAGGTATAATCATTTTCATGATTCTTTGATGAAGCACCTCCTTGATGTACATTTTCCTTATTTTGTTATGTACCTTGATGATATATATTTTGTACTCATGATGTTTGGAAGAATGCATACAAGAAAATGGGATCCAGGAATCCTCTTATCTGATGGTATGGGTTGGAGAGCACTCTTAATTGTTGGGGTGCAAAACAAGCAATGGGACCCTAGAATAATTTTTGTTTCATTGGTTTCAAATTTTTTATTTGGGAAACAAGCAATATGGGAGATGGATTTCCCACTTAATAATGTGTCTTTTATCAGAGTAGTGCAGCAGTAAGCATGGTGGTTCCTCTCTAAAATCTTCATTGAAACTCAAAGACTCAAGGTTGGGCAATTCAATGGCAACTTCAGAGAATTATACATAAAGCAGGTTCTTCAAGACCCATGTTTGGAATTGCTTGGGGACAAACAATTTGAGCAGGGAGGATTTTTCATGTCCCAAATTTGGCATTGGGTCACAATGGCCTAAGAAAATTGGCCCTATTCATTAGAGTTTGTCAAATTGATGCTAAAGGTCAAGTAATTGCCAAGGAGGAAAATTACTGGTTTCCTAGGTTTGGGGTGGAAGCTTTGGGATTTGGGGGTAAGGGGGATAATAAATTATGTTTTAACATTAGAATGGCATAAATATTTAATAAATGAGCTAAATAAATATATACAAGTGAAAATCAAAGTGGCATTTGATCATGAAGACACATGGAGGGAGTGGGACCCCCATGTGGCTAGATTTCCCCACTACACTCGGCATCATTCTCTCACCAATTCGAATTCAAGGTGAATGGTAACATACTTGGGGGAGTTCAAAAGGTATTATTCATGGCATGACTCATCCAAGGTCGAAATATAGAGGAATATTAACTCCCATGGAAGAGGAAGAGGCAATTTGGAGCTAGTGAGACACTTGGGCTAGATTCCCTAGCTCTATGACAACAATGATGAAGATGCTATGACACCTATGACACAAATCAGACCTGAAGGCTGACATATGACATATATGACATCTCAAGGATAAAAATAGACTCCAAGAGGGCGCTTAAGGGTGTTAGGGTAGCTAAGATGCTTCCACATGTGATTTGGTGGAAGTGGGCGACTATGAATTGTTGTACAAGTGGCATTCTTTGGAAACTCTTCCCAACTTGAGTTTCCATGAGTCTCTTGGAAGGAATTTGACCCATGGAGAACATTATAACTTTATAAATGTCAATAAAAAAGAATTAAACTAGCTTTTGATCATTTGTATAATTTTCCATTGCATTTGTGAAGAGGGAGAGCTAGTGGATGACTAGTTTCTTGCCTTAGCCAATTTCGAGGGTGAAAGATTCCCATCCAAGTTGGTAATTGGAAAGGCCATTCAGACCTTTCATTTGGAGCTTTAATGGAGTCTTTATTTGTAGTTTTAAGATACAGGGTAGCTCATGGTTTCTTCTATTGCAGCTCACTCCTTCAACCATTTCCAGTTTTGATGGCATATTCTTGATCCTTGAGGGAGGGCATTTTTGGTGAGCTATTGTACTCTTTGGGGGAGATTCTAATGCCCCATTTATTTTGTAATATGAATTAAATACTCTATTATTCATATCCATAAATTTTCAGGTCAAAATTCCAAGTGGAAATGTATAAATCTCATTTTTAATGAAAGAAGAGTGCCATTTCCCCACTATCTTGTTGTGAACCAATGTAATGCTGATGATTTCGAATGAATGGATTATTCTCTAATGAATTTGTGATTAATGGAGTGCCATGGATGTATTTTACAATTTTTATGTACTGTACTTGAGCATTTGAAGTATTTTTACTCATTTTAATTGCATTGGGAGAAGAAATAATGCCATTTCCCCAAGGGTCGAATTGGTGATTTTTGCAGCTGAATGGGAGAGGGTTGGAACAGATATAATAATCAAGTAATGGTGCAAATGAGACCTTAAAAACATCCTTAATACATTTCCTACCTATGTTCATAAATTTGAGTGGGTTTGGAGGCATTTGGGAAGCCATTTTCAGTACTTACCCTAGGGGGATTTGAACCCCAAATTACTAGTAAAATTGCATAGTTGGTCCAAAATCTTAAGAGAGTTTGCAGAGGTATTTTGGTGGCCGTATATCATACCTGAACATAATATTCAAGTCCTAATATCATTCATACACCTTTGTTGAATATTTGAGGCATTTGGAGTCAATTTGAGACCTAGAGACCAATACTAGTCAAAGAGAAATTACTAGTAAAGTTCCCTACATTGGCCAGAATTGAAAGAGGATTTGAAGAAGTATTTTAAAGGTTCAAAAGCATCCCTGAAACACATATTTATGTTCTAACATCATACATATAACTTATCAGAATATTTGGGAGCAATTGGAGCAATTCGGGGACCTACAGCTTAAAACTAGTCCAAGGTCTAACTAGGGAAAAAAGTGAAAAATTGTCATTTTAATAAAATTCCTAACAAGGGACATTACAGCCAACCCTTCGTTTTCCCAATATTATTTTTATAATAGTTCGACACTGCAAGAAGGGTTGGTCGACCCTTCTTGTGTTCTCCATTATGGATATAACTGAATTGATAGATAAAAGTTTTCACAATTAACTACGAAAAGAAGGGGCGACCGATCCTTCTTGTCGAAAAACAAAAGTCAGGACAACCATTTTTATATGTTATAACTTAGCCGATTGACTGGCTATTCAAACAATGACTTAATATTTTAGACATTGAACTTTTGACCTTAAAATTTTGAACATTTAAAAATGAAAATTGCACTTTTCAAATAAAAATTTGCATTTTTTAATTTGAAATTCACACTTTTCAAATCAGAAATTGCATTTTTTTATTTGAAATTCACATTTTTCAAATGAAAATTTGCATTTTTTTATTTGAAATTCACACTTTTCAAATCAAAATTTGCATTTTTTATTTGAAATTCACACTTTTCAAATGATAGTTTGCATTTTTTTATTTGAAATTCACACTTTTGAAATCAAAATTTGTATTTTCTTATTTGAAATTCACACTTTTAAGGTTCATAAGTAGTCAAAAAACACACTATTTGAATAGAAAAACACATTTTTTAAAGCCAATATTGCCACTTTCAGAACCTGATTTTGCACTTTAGAAAGGTTGATATTGACACTTTCAAAGTCAAAATTCACACTTTCTTAGTCCAAAATTTGCCTAATATGTCCAAATTTAATGAAATTGGTGTTTTTAGGTCAACAGCTTGTTAATTCTCGGAGTGGTTAGATTCTACTTATGCTTACCCAAGATACTTTAATTGCGGCTATTCTTCTACTTAGCATGTCACTTCTTAATGAAATAACTATGCATCAACTATCAATGTGGGCACTTTCAGCTATCCCTGAACCAACAATCATTAGATCTCCTAGTGGAGGACCATATTGGACAGGTTGTCAACTTTTTCAAATGTGATTACCTCATGATTTTAACTGCATTGGAAAAGGAATTTATATTTAGAAAAGTGAAATTGTAAGTGTCCTTCAAGGTGGGAAGCATTCCCATGATCTTTTGGAACTAATTTTACATACATTTATTTTCCAAAAAGGGTCAGGGGAATACCTGAATTTTTTAAATTCGGCACAACATACTCTAACATAATGCTTGTCTCAAGGAGGGCTTAGTGTGGGTTTGAATGATATGCACCTATTTCAAGACACCACTTCAAAAAATTATTTGGTTGATGTTGTTAATAAATGTGTTGAATATGTGGCTCCTTGCATGAAGCATACGATGCTCCCAAGTTTAGAGGATGCAATAGTATCCTATGTACAGAACCATGTCCAACATACACATAATAATATATCAGAATGCATCTTTAAATATAACTCTCTCATTGCAATTGTTGAGGCTGGAAGTGGGCATTATACGAATAAATTAATTCAACAAACTTGATTCTTAGGACTGCATATATTTAAAGGAAATAAATTTTACCTAGAGGGTGGAGTAACTGGATTTTTTCTTCATTGAACATCAAATCACCTCTCAGTGTTGAATTTAATTTTTGTGAGGCTCACGACCTTATTGTATCCTCTATTAATTATTGTTTAAATCCTCATGAAGCATGTAATACCCCCATTTTGACCCTTGTAATGTATTTAATTAAATTGTGTAAATGATGTAAATATGCTAGTGTAAATTCCTAGTGCGGAGCTCAAGGCCAAGGGATGACTAGTGAATGTCTAGGCATATATGATGTTTATATTTTATTTGGACTATTTAGTTCGATTTTATGATGATTTAGAATATATGTAAATATTATGTGTATGAATAATAAAATGGTCCAACAATGGTTGTGTAAAGTGGACCAAAAGAGCTATGATTCCATTAGAGGGGAAGAGGAAAGGGGTTCCATGGGTGACTAAATCCTTGCTGCCAAGTGTCAACCTAAGAACTCACCCAAAATTGTTATGTGATGGGAATAAGCCAATTATCTCCTTTTTTTACCATTTTCCAATCATTAATGCATTTGTGTGGTTGGTGGGAAAAGTCACCTCATGTAGTTATTGAAACATGGGACTAACAGTTCTGTCATGACATAAGTTAGTTTGCATCTTCTAGGAGTCCTTTCTTCTACTGTCAGAAGTTATGTCAGTGTCTTTTCACCATTTTCTCACATCCCTTGGAGTCAACCATCATTCTCTCATTCTTTCATGCAGATCTACACTAGGCAGAGATCTCCACTGTCCATGAGCATACCAGACTGTTCCTAACCCAAAAATTTGAATTTCGAGACCATGCTGCAGATTTGGAAGGGAAAAATGATGGTTGTAGGTGAGCAGAGAGGTTGGGCAAGCTAGGAACCCTTACCCATTGAGTTATGCTGCTCGTAGGTGCTTGAGAGGCCACGAATTGAGGCTACAGGTGGTTATATAGCAGCACATATAGGATTGCACTTCTTCTATGCACACAATGTAAACACCCAACAAGATGGATCACGCAAGAAAACCGTGGATCAGGGAAGGGGATGCGTGAGCTAGAAGGGTGTTGTGTGGGAGGTTATTGTGGAAGCCAAGGTTGTGAGGGCTAAGTGAGAGACCCCTATAGATATCTATATGAGCATTTGTCTAAGCATAGAGAGGAGAATGGGTTGTGTGATGAGAGATAGAATCCTATAGGTGTTTCCTTCTCCCTGGGGGCCTCATAGCCAATCTTGGGGGTGGCCTCTTAGCAAAAATAGTATATGTTGGATAGAGTGCCTATGGTTGGGTGGAAAATCACTCTTACACAACTAGTTGCTTGGATCTGCATTGGATAAAGATAAGTATTCGCATGCATTTGAATCTGAAATGTTTTTATTTCATCCCTGTAATGTTTATGCTTGTGTATTTGCATTGTATTTGTGTGGGATATATTATAATTCCACTGTGCATGTTGATTTAAGTTTCTGCACACATTTTATTTGTTGAAATTCATATTATGGAATTGGGGCAAAATTTAAGAGCCCGAATTCATATAGACGTCCCCTCCTGATGGTCAAATTGGGTGAGGGGAACGTTACAAAGCATTTATTCATGAAATCTCCTCAAGAGAGGCGCTTTTTAGCAAAAAAAAAGAGTTCAAGGAACTGGGAAGAATTTCTAAGCAACTTATGGCATTTCTTTGGGACATCATTATTTGTTATGATGGTACCATATGGACCACGTAGGCAAAAAATTTGGTGTAATTTTAGTATGATTTGGACCTATGACACAGTTATCAGAATGGAAAGACGAGAAGACCAAATTAAGGAGACATTTGCAACCTGTAGATCCAGTGGGAATACATGCTTCTACTACTTTAACAAACCCATCCTATAAAGTTCTCCTTGATTCTAGTCAATAAAACATATGCTCTTGGTATATCCTTAAGGTATTATAGCTGTTAAGTTTCGTTGGGTTATGATTTATCCATCATTTTGAGTGTTTTTAGTGTATACAACAAGATGCGTATCATCCCTAAGATTTTCTATTTAATTTTTTATCTAAACCAGAAGCTTTAACCCATAGATTCTACTCATTTACTCTTGCTATTGAAATTAGGAAAATATCTGAAATGTTATAGAAATATCTAAAATGCTATAGAAACATCATGCATTTCAGATATTACTTTCTACCAGTGGACGATATAAATATCTGGTGACCCTACAAATAACACCATCTTATTGTTGCAATACTAACATGATCAACCTGCTTGATTGTAGAGAGTCACTTCTTGCCATAATGTTGTCATTTTTTGCACAATGTATAATGAATCATCATGACTTGCTTATTTTCTAGATGGTACAAACTTTAACAATAGCATTGATTTCCAGTTGATTTATATTATTAATTAACATTATTCTTGTGAATTGCTCCAGGATGGGTTGTGAGTATATATTTTTTATCATGATACGACACCCCTAGGTTAGAATTTTTCATAAGCGAAATCCCTTTTTTGCATTGGCTTGTCATCTCAAAGTTTCCCATTTTCCAATTGTTTTTTTTGTTTCTAAATAGGTTGTTTCTTCCATTATAGGTTTTTTGAATTTTACAGGACTTATTATTTTGTTTTTTTCCTCCAACTGTAAGAACATGGCATTTTGTGAACATGTTTTTGTCATTCTATAAGTTGTAAGATTTTATCATGCATTTTTCCAGTTAATATATAATTAGTCAGAGGAGTTTAGAAGCATCTCAATTTATGAGCTTTATGGTTAGTGTCCCAATCATAGTAGCATAAGGGGTTACACATTTTAACTCAAACTTTCAAGTACAAGGACTATTGGTGTTATTAGTAAGATAGATCAAGCAACTTCTAACCATAATCCTTGCTTTTATTCAAGCACTTTTGTTGAGTCAGGGACCATGGATGACCCAAGAGATTCCCTGGGTGGATTTGATCATTCATTCTGTTTCTATTGCCTTATCATGACCAGGATCTATAGGGTCATAAAGCTCATTAGAAACAACATAAATGGAAGAGAGTGAGAGTTTGAAGTCAATTTTGATGGGGAATCCACAAAAGAAGCTTGGCAGGATTGCTTTGGTGGATACACTTGCTTGACATATTCGAAAGAGAATGAAATTGAGACTACCTAGCCCCGCTCAAAGTATTTTCATCCAAACCAATGGACATGTTTATATGTGTTTTTTTTAGTTGTTCATATGTTTTTATTTTCTTATTTTTTTTCTTATTGGTATGTCATTTTGATATCAGTTGGTCATTTCTGGTCATTCTCATTCCATACTCACAACCGTACCAAGCACCTCTAATGACAAGTTTTCACTTGCACATATATACTCTTGTATGTTCCCATTCCATGTTCCCACTTGAGTTGAGCTGCTCTGATAGCTAATTTTCCACACAACCAAGTAGCTCTGACTATAATATTTTGCAAGAAAAAATATATTGATGTACATACCCAAGGCTTATATGTTCCAACAAAATATTTTTTCTCTGGTATTTACCTTGATATTAATTATATAAACATAATTTGGGCCCCACCAACTATTCTGCATTCAGATTTACATTTTTCCATTGATATTATTTAATATTATACCATTTTTTGATTAGTATAATCATAATTTTTTGCCTTCCAATAGTGTGAATATGTGGGTTGATGGTGGGTGGGAAATTTGCTGGAAATAATTTCCAAGAAGATATTCAACATTCTAAGTTTAGATTTGACCATGTCTTGCTTATCCAAAAGAGGTATGATGTTTGTGTTGTGTGATGTCTCAATGTCTCTCTCAAAAGAGAAACCTGAAAAACATTATGAAATTTTGGCTACACAGGTAGGCTAGATGTGGTGATGAAAATAGATCCTAGCCATAGTGCTAATGGTTTTCCACTTTGGTGACGATTGGGTGGCACTACTAGTCAAATGAAGTGTATTAAAAAAATAAGTATTTTAACTATGCTTTATATAATATATTTATTGGTAGGACATTTATCTTTTGTACAACATGTGATACATATCCATCAACACTTACATTCCAACACATTGTGCTTATTATTGTATGGTTTTGAATTTGATCACAACACTTGCTTTCTCTAGTGAGATTAGCTATGTTACCTAGATAGAAAATTGGTCTTCATAAGATGCTTGAAATATTCATAGGTGATAAGGCCTAGTTGTTCTCCAAAGACTCAAATGCCCCAGATTTTTGTATGGTCACTTGTCTAACATGTAAAGGCCCTCTGGATAAGTATAGGCAACCTTGTTAGATGGCCCATCAACCTATAATTGTTTTTATTAGTAAAAGTTAAGGGTAAACGCTCGCTAGATAAGTATAGACAACCTTATTGGATGGTTGTTCTACCCATACCTAGTTTTATTAGTAAAATTTATAGGTAAAGGCTCTCTGGATAAGTATAGACAACATTGTTGGAATTGATTTCATTTTTGATATCTTTACAGGATTGGTTGAGATTTAGTGTTTCCTTTTGGCATACATTTCGTGACAGTGGGGCTGATCAATTTAGGGATCCAACTAAGCTGGCCATGGGAATATGGCTCTAAATCATTAGTCAAGGATCTAAGAAGAAGTAAGATTAACTTTCCTTTTTTTGTATTTATTGTTTAAGGGTCCACATTGTATATGGGGTAGCCATTTCTCGGCTATGACTCTCCAGGGTGATTGCTAGTGCAGTGAAAATGAATTTTGAGTTTCTAACTAAATTAGGAGTTGAGATGTGGTGCTTTCATGACCATGACATTGCTCCTG
Source organism: Larix kaempferi (assembly GCA_027924585.1). Classification (NCBI taxonomy): domain Eukaryota; kingdom Viridiplantae; phylum Streptophyta; class Pinopsida; order Pinales; family Pinaceae; genus Larix; species Larix kaempferi. Next base: position 3,054,232 of record BSBM01000052.1, on the reverse strand, counting down.
GTAGGAAAGCACTCATGGTAATTATGGAAAAAAATATTTTCATGCAAAAGAAAATATTTAACATAATGGATACCTACAGCAAGAAGCCTAGTTTTGAAGTACAAATGCATACCTTCATCACTGCATTTTGACATTGAGACTAGCCCATATATTTCACCTCTATGTTTCTTTTGATAATCTCTCTATGTTTTGTTTAAGCGATTTGTTTTGTTAGATTTGGATTCAAATAATTTATGTGTATTTTAATGAACTGTTAGAGTAAATAAGAGTTCTCTCGATATTAATCTCATTAGCTAGGAGAGTGTCCTTTCGAATGGGAAAAATACTATAAAATAATTCTATAGCCAACATTTTTTAACAAATTTTCAAATTCATATCATTAGTTTATGTACCCTTCTCATTAGGTTCTTATTTTCTTGTTGTTTCATCTGGTTTTGTGCAAGCATAATATTTTTCATAAGAAGTTGAAGAGTATCTTGAATTAAGATTGTCCCAAATAAGTTGAAGGGTATCTTGAATCTTTTGTCTACGAGTTGCAATTATTTGAACTTTGGTGCAGGTAGGAGTAAAGTGTTAAAGTTTGGCAAAGTATATTAGTCATAAAGTACTTCAAAAGGGGTCATCTTGGATGTTGCATGGCGAAAGTGTTATACCACCATTTTCTTACGGTTAGCAATTTAATCTATTATGATTTTTTGTTGATAGCTTAGCAATTAAAGTAACCTTGAAGGTACTTGTTCAAAACCTCTATTTTGTTTGTAGATGATAGGTAGAGCTCATAGCTAATTGGGTGTGGAGATTAACTGCTCTTTCTAGAAATCACTGGTGAATTTAGGATATTTTTCAAATACAAACGTCTTAGGAAATTCATGAAGGAAAACATTTGCAATTTGGCTAGATTTGGCATTGGATTGAACTATATTTGGTAAGTCTATCAACAATAACCAAGATGGAATCTTTTCCTTCGGATTTAGGAAATATTTTAATATGAGATAATAAAATAAGATAAGATTATTAATATCTAGGGAATGGATCACAAATAGTTTAATCATTAATGAGACTTCAAGGGTACTAGCATAATGGAAGAGCACCTTCCCTATACGAAGGAGGTTGGTGGTTCGATTCCTCCATACCCTATCTACAAAAATCAATGAATATTCATATATAAAATGACTAAATTAGTCACCAAAAAATGAGAGATAATGACCAAAAAATGAGAGACAAGCGACCAAACAAATGACCAAACTTCGCATATAAACGACCAAATGCCAGTTTTGGTGGCTAATTTCCGGTCTCTTATCATGCGACAAAAAATGTGGTTATATTTAGTTTGGTCATTTATAGCTTGTCTTGTGGTCATTAATTTGGTCATATTTTGTGTCACTAATTTAGTCATATATTTGGTCATTAATTGTGACAATTAATGACCAAATATATGACCAAACTAATAACCAAATATATGACCAAACTAATAACCAAATATATGACCAAATTAATGACCACAATACAAGCTATAAATGACAAAACTAAATATGACCATATGTTTTGTCGTGATAAGAGACCGGAAATTAGCCACTAGTGATCGCCAAAGAAAAAGTAGTCATTTATATGTGAATTTTTGTCTTTTTTTTGTCACATATCTCCCATTTTGTACTAGTGAAATAATGATGAAATTAGTGTGAAGTTTTGCAGATCGGAAGATTAGTTTGTAGCCATAAATTTACAAAGCCCTTAGCAAAGGAATTGTTTGAACGCCATAGAGATAATATAGGAGTTTGTATGATGTAAGAATGGTTTTCTAAATGCTATTACATGTTACAACAATAACAAAAGTTTTGAAATTTTGACAAGTATAGCAACATTTTTTTTATTTTGGGTGAAATAATTAAGGGGGAGAATGCTGGAGATGTTAATTATTTCACGGGTTGCAATTTTGACCATCGAAAAATCTAAGGAGACATCATTGCCTCACCACCTTAACGTCCATTTTTGAAGAGGCATAGACCGACCTGTTTCATGTCATCGAATGTTAAAAGGGACAGCATATTACATTTATTTTTGAAGAGGCATTCACTGCCTCTTCTTTAGTTCTTCAAAAAGATCAACGGAGCATAATATCCATATAATTTCTAAAGAATCAATATTTGAAATAGAGATTGGTCAATTTAAATTTAATGATTGGTTGTTTTCATGATGTATATATATCCATGTAACTCTGATTTTGTAAGGTGTGAGTAATACGAATTGTGACTTGAATAAAAAAGCAGAGTTTATGCTCTGTAATTTTGATGCTTTGTTCTTATCATATTTAAGAGTTCAAGTAAACTCATGTTTGCTTTGAATTGATTTTGTTGTAGCATGATAAAATTTCTGAGTTTGTATGTTGACTGTGGAAGTACTAAATTAATTTGAATGCTGGAACAGAGTATTAGTTTGGATTTATGATCACAAGGGTGATAAAAACTGTGCAGCAGATGTTTGTTGTTACTCAATCCTGTAGGTTGCTATTTGTTGTTACTTGTGTAGGATGTTGAAACTATGTCCTATTGGTGATGATTTGGTATTACAGTGACTTGTAAGCGTTGTTGTTACTGTGTATCACTTCTGTGACAACCTCATAAAAGGTAATTAGTTACACACAATTTGCAATAAAACTTAGCTACTCGACATGAGTTTATTTAGTCGTCAGAATAGATACACACAGAAAAAATGCACACAATGATTTAGATAAATCCACACTCTCTACTACCTACATAACATCGATTACAAACAGATTAAAAAAACAAAACGCTATAGGAAAATCCATACGATGCTAATAATATATCACTAATACTCTCAGTTGGAGTTGATAAATCTCTTTCTCAGTTGAAGGGAGAGTTTTGCAACCTTGTATGGGTGTGGAAGGATTTTCTTCACCCTCTCTCTCTCCATACAAGTATTCACCCACTTATGAAGCCTTGGAATTGAGTGTCCCATGGTATCTTCCAATTTTTCACTAATTCTCGGTGTGGAACCAAGAGGTAAATGATATGAATGCAATCTCCATGAACCCAAATTGGTCCCCTCCAAAATAAGGTTTATTTCCGCTGGAAAGCTCCTTATGTGCTCCTTCCAGCAATCCTAGGTATTCTAACATATTAGGCTTACCCTCTTCATGGTCTTCTCCTATGTGTCTGTAGGATGAGAATAGTTGGATTGTCATAAAACTGCACAATGTAAACCAGAGTCAACCACCATTAATTAATGAGAAGAAATGAAGAATTGATTAAAGTAATGAGAGCAGTTTAATATAAATATTTCACTACAAGAAAAATGACATTTTTGTTCAATATTAATATTACTATTTGTGAAGGATTTAGAAAATCCTCAATGACATTTTAGTTCTATATTAATTTTACTATTTGTGAAGGATTTAAAAAATAAAAATTAAGATTAAGTTTCCTTCAGTGGGAGCGGTTGTGGATCAACTAATGCCCTAGATTATATTAGTATTTATAGCACCATGAATTCTCCAATTGTATCGAGGGAGAATGCAGTCCCAATCGAAAACCAAAACGTAATTTTTTCTTTAACATGATAGATCCACGAAAGACCTTGCTCTGCTAACTTTATATAGTGGAATAAGACCAGTAGCAAATTTCTCATTGGGTGGTTATGTTTGTTTGTTTGTTTGTTTTTTTTCTAAGTTTTTATAATTGTTTGTGTTATGTGGTAGATTATATAATTGTTTGTTTGTGTTATGTCTAAGATTATATATATATATATTTTATGTATAGGTTGTTAGTTGGCTATGATTATATTTATATATATATAGTTTGTTTGTTGGGTATAGTTGTTGTAAAAAAAAAAAAATTTTAATTAGGAATAATGAAATTTAAGGTTATATTATGTTTAATTAATGAATTATATATAATATAGTTATGATTAGTGATTTATTTTATTAAAATTTGGTAATTGATGTGTGATAGAGACTTTTGTATATGTGGAGATTTAGTGTATGGATATATATATATATACAGGTTAATGGTTAATGAACATATCTAAATACTAACATAATTACATTTTTAAAAGTGGTTAATTATCATCTATATCAACTACTTTTAAGGATATGGTTGTGTTAGTCAAATACTGATTTAAAAGTGGAAATAATGTGGGGTTATGAAAGTAATGCTAAGTTGTATAGTGTAAAACTGGAGTTTGTAAAAGATATTAATTTTGAGGTTCAATGAATATGTGGCATTCCATAGTGTATGGTGCAAACCACCAAAACCAATCCGAGCTAGATTTAAATTTTGTAACCCTACATTGATTGAATTTTTGTGGTTGAAAACACCAAATTAATATATATATATAGATGGTGAAAATAAAAACCATGCGGCATTTAATTACTATGTTAATGTGGGTTTCTTTTTATTATTATTATTATTATTATTATACACTTGTATATGGTGTAAACCACCATATAAAATCAAAGTGTATAAAAAAAAAAGGACAACCTTGTCATATTTAGCAAGGTTGTGTTTTTACATAGCTTTATTATCAACTACACATAGAGTTTAATGTGAATGCCATTTGTTATCAATTAAATGTTACACAAATAAAATGATTATATCAACAAAATTTAGTTATTAATAAAACAATTTTTTTTTTTTTTATTTAATAATATAATATGTCAATTCTTGCTAGCTCACTATATTAAGGTGTGGGTAGCCTTTGCAAGATCTTCTAGACCTATGTGGGTTATATGTTTCTTTAGCTTTTTTTAAAAAAGTTTCCAACCATATATCAAAAAATTTAGCTATAAATATATTTTTTCTATTTTAAAATAGAGGAAAAATGAAATTTTTTAGAAAACATTTCTTGAAATTTTCAAAACATTCATTAATCGTTTTAGAAAGCTAACAAAATCTTAAAAAGTAAATGATTACAATTTAAAAAATAAAAGATATTAAATAATCTAATGCTAAAACATTAACAATCTAATGTGTGCAATAAACATCAAATAAACAATCATATAAATGGAAAGGATGACAAATGCCTATATATAAAGTGAAGATTAATTATTATTTTTTTTAATTCTTAAACAATTTATTTGATGCAGAGATTATCATCCTCAAGTTCAATAATACCATTACTTTCATAAGTTTTGAGGCAGGTAGAAAATATAATGAAGTATTTCAGTTTTGAATACACATCATAGCTTTGAAACAGTGCTATTTTTTTATCATGTAAACAAAAAAAAATAGAGATTGGAATTATTATCATTGTTTTAAAATAAAATAAAAATTAAGATTACAATTTAAATATTACTGAAAAAATATTATATAATTTATTTAAAAAATAGAAATATTTATTTTCTATATTAATATATTAAATAAGATCTAGCTCCCCAGTAGCCTATCTTGCCAAATGCTATGATCCAATGAATGCACCCATATTCAAATAATGGTCATCTAGAAACCCTGTAGACTAAACCACGATGAGGAAACCATGTGACGAAAATAAGTGCGGTGAATCTCTCAACACCTCAAATTTAAATAACTTTGATGAGATCATGTTGAAGTGTATGCAATGAAATTTGCAAAAAATCCCAACGACAAGATCCGAAGACCATTTAGTGATAGAATTGTGGGGAAACCTTGATGCATCATTTTAGGAAAACTTGCTCACAGGGTTTGAATTGCAAAATATGAAAACAATATTATTAGATCATTTCATATTTCTTAATATTTTGAATAAAATCCTCTCGAGCACTCGACTTAGTAAACTGATAGTTTGGGCATAGCGCTGTGGAAAAGGAATATCTAAGACCGTAACTAGTAATATATGTTTGGTGAGATTAAACTAGCATTTGCCCCTGGAGGGGCAAAGTGAACGCCGATAGGAAAGAGGAAAGATAGAAGAAACAAAGATGGGGTAAATCTATGCTCAAGTATCATGCCAATCAAAGATAGGACATATGACCTGTGCAGCAATAGAATCAAGCTCATCAAAGAACAAGACACATGGTGTAGATTGTCGAGATTTGTCAAAAATCTCTTGTACATTAACCTAAGCTTCTCCAAACCACATTGTTAAGAATTTTAGGCCTTTTACACTGATGAAATCAGCTTGACACTCATTAGCAATGGCTTTTGCAAGTAGAGTCTTCCTACAACGAGGTGATCCATAAAACAACAGCCTACAAATCAACATTGAATCATTGGTGATTTACTGTTTGAAGGTTCCTCTTGACATTTTCCAAACATTGGGCACCTCAACAAACTATCGAACAATTCTTAACATGTTGTTATTAATATACACTATTTACTGTAAATAAACAAATAAAGATACAAAGACAACATTGCACCATAGTGTTTATATACACAACTTAAACCTTACAAACCTTCTAAGGCATGGGTCAATACTATTTGGCATTTGGTTGCTTCAATCACAATAAAATAGACTCGATTTTTTAGCTCATCCAAAGTAATGATCTCATGTGCAACTTGTTGGTTTGCTAGATTAGCTATGAATTTTGTTGCTGCCAATAACAGAGGCTGTATAATAGCTAAACAAAAAATAAGCATATCACACAAAAGATAGTTTCAAAATAAAACAGGAATCGACAAGGCCAAAAATTAGCTAATAAGATAAAGGCAAACCAACCTTATCATTGCGTTTGAATGCCCTTTTAAGTTGGAAAATAATTATTCTCAAAATTAGATTACCAAGGCAGTGAAAAACATCAGTAAATCCACGTGATGGCATTTGGGATTTCATACATGACCTACAACTCTCTTTTTTCGAGTTGAAACAACAGGGGGATTCGCTTTTGGAAATTCTACAGTAGTGTTTCCTTCTCTTGCCTCTACTGTTCAATTTCTAGGAATTTCATCATCCCTCCTTTGTTCATGGTTACTTCTATCAACCCTCGCATCTGGATCCTTTTGTGAAAGGTCTGACCTTGATCTCTTATAATTGTCCGCAGTCGGCGTGATTCACTCATTTGCAGCGAAATAGTTGGTGACCTTTGTTGTTTTATACTGACGTTTGCGTCAATTTACTTTTGCTGAAAAATTCCATCATTAGTCGGTCGGCATGTCTCGTTCAAATGATGCAAAACTTTCGGCACAACTCACACAACCAATGCGAAAATCTTAGCGCAGATTCGTCAAAATGATGTGAAAATTCACAACATAACTGCGACATGTTTCGTCATAAAAGCATGAGTTGTACTAAGTCAAAAACTCATCATTTTCTCAAAACTCTTAGGTCAAAATCAAGATTACAAGACATTTGAAGGAACCACATAATTTTTTAATCGTGTTACCTCCACCTAAGGGAATTGTCAAATTCATATTGTCCCCATTTGTTTCTGCATAAGGTGTCTCACCAACAACCACAATAGCCATGATAGACAATATCAACAGCAAGGTCATTGATCACGGTACACCCCTCACTTCAATTCATTTCATCTTGAAAGTTCCTTGATGAGATCTTGCTCTGACAGTCCATTTGCTAATAATCACTCTTAGATATGTGATCTTCTGAATATGAGAGTGCAGGAAAATATTCATATCGACATTAAAAGGAAAATATATGTAATCAAATCTTCCTTGATGTTTTGAACTTCATACCTACCTTGAATTTATTGAAATACATTATATCCTTATGCTCATCTATGAGTGAAACCATGCATTCCAACAACATAATAGTCATTGGGAACAAATGCAACTACAAATCCAGAATACTTTATATCCTTGTGCTCATCAATAAGTGAAACCATGCATGCCAACAAGGCCACCCTTACATTCTCTATGCATACACAGGGCATGCCCACACCTAGCGTTGGAAAACCTGGATTTCACATATGTGGAGTAACTACAATGAAAATGTCCAATTAAACTAACTAACACACTTACAATAACTTTAGTGGTTCCCTTTACAGCAATGGTTTCTTCTCAACTCTACATACTTCTCAAATGGAGTATCCATTGAAAAGCTAAATACATTTAGTTTTTGATTCGCATAAACACATAAAAACTGATTGCCTTTCAAGTAAAGATGAAAGAAAAATATGTACTTGCATTAATTAAACATTTAAGAAAACAAGCCAGAGCCAACCACTAACACAATGTTAAAATGAAAGTGACATAAGAATACGTGTTTACATTGATTCAACTACACAATATCTACAAGAAAATTATTTTCATAAAACTCATTATTCAACCTCTAACATTTTTATAAAATATAAATGAAGAAAAGTTTAATTGGAATTCATTTTTCTTATACCTACACTTACCCAATGTTATAGACTCCATATTCTAAGGCAGGCTTCTCCACTCCCAACATATCCTACTTGCACCAAAATGGAAAGGCATTCAAAATAATGGATATAACAAATTATTAATTGTATCAATACTAAATCCATCATGTTTAAATTTTAAATTTTATATTAGATAAAGAAATTAAAATCATAAAATAAATTTGATATTAATATATAATAGGTTTGAATTTAAATTATTATATAAAAAAAAGTGTCCACAAAAATTATTAAAACCTTGATGTGTAAAATATCTACAACAATAAAAAAACATTTAATAAAAAATCCAAAAGCACATTGCTATGATTATTTTCAAGTTTATAAATGAAATATTAAAAAATACATATCACTTTGTTGATTTTTAGTTCAGTTTTGAAAAAGATTAAAATGAAAATGAATTAAGGTGTAAACTTTTTATAATTTTCAAATATACTAAATTTAAAATTTAAATTTATAGATTGTTATTATTTAAATATAACAAAATCATCCAAATATAACAAATTCAAAATCTCCCAAAGTTGTATAGCAGCAAGCTTTCCATACTGAAATTTCTATATAATAATTATTATTTAAATATATTGAGTAAATTTAGTAAGATGAAAATGGAAAATCTCCCAATATTAAGTATTAATTAAATAAATTTTCACATATTTATCCTATTTAAAAAGAGTGCTCCGAAAACAATGTAATATATCCTAGCCATTTCACTATGGCTAACTCATTACCTAATATTCTAACAAGATAAAGTGATTTCATAATTAATATACAAGACGCCATATAAAGTGTATACAAGACTCCATATAAAGTGTATATAGATGCAAAACGCATTCCATGATCTTACTCATTATACATGTTTATATATAATTTGAAATACTTTCCTTCACAATATAGATCTCATGTACATAAATTATTAATAATTCACAATACATAATTTATTTATATAAAACATACTAATTTGATTGATTATTAATTCATTGTACCTATTTGTTATAATATATTGAAATTAAATATATGTAATTGAAATATATATAAACCATGATACCATCCACCAATTTTGTTGGGTCTATATAATCCAGTAATGTACAATCTCAATTACTCTTAATGTTATCTATATGGTAATGCTTTATATTACAACATCATCACATTAATACATAATTCATTAATACGACAATCTCAAAATGCTCTTAAAGCTCCTTATAAGGTAATACTTTATGCGGTGACATAATTATAATATCCAAAATCCATTTTCAAACATGGATTGTTCATATAAGAACTACCATGCTATCCTACCTTTCAACTATTTTTGTTATAACTGCATAAGCTAGTCATCACGTCACGTCAAGTCACACATACACGTAAAATTCTACAAGAAACACATATCATTAAGGATTCGTAGGGGTTCATAGTTATATCGAATTAGGGGTATTAAAGTTAGATTCTAGAAGATATACACTAGTTAAAAGAAAATACACATAGATATGTTAATAACATGAGAACGTTGCAGTTGATTTCAATAACATATGCGAAGCAAATGAAAAATATGGGTACACCAGAAATTCCTTCATTATCTACAGCGATTTGGCAGATAAGGATTTATACACAGGAATTTCTACGCAGAGATCTTGCGATTTGAGTTGAGAGGTTTGCGTCTGACTAAATTATTTATTACTGCACACAGAGCGACTTTTAACCAATCTCAGGAACAGCAAAAGAAGTGGCGTATACAGGGATTCGATCATACTGAAGGTATTGACAGAGGTTTGTGAGTGCTCATACTGAAGGTATCCGGAAATGAGTTTCACTTTCCAGAATGTTGAGTATTAATTAAATAAATTTTCACATATTAATTATTACTTCTATATTATAATAATTTCTATAAGCTAGCTTCCTCGATATGAATTTTGTGGTGGCATCTATAATTTCTTTGTATCTGGGCTTTATAGGAGAAATTCTCTAACACTGGCCAATGAATTGGCACTATTGGAGTTGTTATCCAATTCCTTACAACGATCAAGCCAATTAGGCTTTGAAATCGCCATGGATTATATATACTTTCTGCACTAAGGAATGCAATAATAACTGCAGGATTATGTCATGCATGCATCAGCCAAATTCCCATACTTTTTCTGTGAAACTTCTGCTATCAATTAATTAATCAGTTGTTGAAGGAATTAAACTGTATGCAAGCCTAAGCAGGCCAAAGACTCAGGGAATTCTCGTATATATTATATTCGTTACTTTTGACTGATGAAACATTCAGCTGATATGTGGGTATCGTAACATGGGAATGAGTGGCATACATTCGTTCACAAAAAAATATGATGACATTTATTGCATTATTAAGCAAACTATTATCATTATTACGGATCGACTCCTAGGCTTCAACATGGAATTTCCATTTTTTCTCCTCTCGCTTCTCATTATGATGGTCGCCATCTTTCCCCTTAGAATGCACTTCCGGGCCGATGATTTCCCCAACCTCTTAGACGTAAAATTTGCAGTAGCAACTACAATTTCTTTGTATCTGTTCAGATTGGGGTTTTCCAGGAGAAATTCCCTAACACTGGCGAGTGAATTGGAGTTGGCCCTGGAGAAGAGGTTGGAGTTGTTGCTTATGTCTCTGTTCCTTCTGGGATTTTTATATTTATTGCCAAAATATTGAGCTTCATCTTCAACTTCAACTTGAAGCTTTAGTTATAGTTTCATCTTGCAGATTCTTACATATTCGCATCCTTCTTCTGATGAACAAATCCAATTCCTTACAACTGTCAACCGTGGATTATATATACTGTTTGCATTTGGAACTTGGACATAGTCGCAGCCGGGGAATATGTGCGCAGTCTCCATGGGCGGCCGGTCGCTCCAGTTCGGCAACTAATTGGATAGAGGGGAATACCCTGAATTATTTGTAACCTTGTAGCGTATTGTAAGCCGGCTCACTGGAACCTTGGGCGCCAGGACGACTCCATGGGAGATGGCGACCAAAGGGTTATTGAACAGCGGAGAAGACAGACGGGCAGAAAGGGAGGATATCGGGTGTGGGCATTGCGATGAAAGCCTCGTCGCAGAGGAGGAGGAAAATGCCATAACCGCGGACCAGCGACCACCGAAGCGGCAGGAGGGAGTTCGCTGCACTCTGGCGTGTTTGTGTCGGTTGTGCTCAGCCACCAACGACCAGATCCCAGCGACCGGCGACCAGCGAAGCGGCAGGAGGGAGTTCGCTGCACTCTGGCGAGTTTGTGTTGGTTGTGCTCAGCCACCAGCCACCAGCAACCAGCCGCAGGAGGGACCGATCACGAAACCAAAATTAACAAATTTTGCGATCTCGCCAAATATTGCCGACCGTTTCGCTGGAAATAAACTAAAATTGTCGATCGCGACCGCCGACCGTTTCGCATCGATTTCGCCAAATCCTATCGACCGTTGACCATTGGCAACACGCACACAGGTTGGAGGGGTATATCTTCAAAATTGTGTGCTCATTAACTAATATCAACGCCCATTATCGTAATCTTACCTGGATTGTTGGCTTTGAATCTGATGGCAGTCCATCCATTTGCAGGAATGCCCTCTATATTGCGCCTGGGAGGATCAACGAGATTAAAATTCAGCGGATGCAGCAAGGGATCATATTCCCAAAGCCCTCTCCCACCACGTAAAAATCAAAACCATGAAGATGCATTGGATGATTCTCTGCAGAGACTATATTTGTTCCCTGAAAAACCAATTGCACATTGCTGTCGTATCTGAAGACTCTTACTCTCGTATCCGACTCGGGATTCCAAAGATCGGCTGGTTGTGCCTCATCAATGGCAAAGTAAAAGCTTGGAGAATGGAAATTGTGGAGAAAACAAATGATATATTGTTCATACTTCTCGGCCTCCGGGGTTAGCGTCTGCTGCACTGTGTAGCCCTGCTCGTAGCATTCCCCATAAGCTTCCTGTGCAACATCCGATGACCAGATAAGATATAAAATCCGGATAGAAGAAACAAGAAACTTTATATGATCATGTGCCGTCAATATGTTCTCAGCAAACCCTTCTGCAGTCCACTTTTCCATCAACATATTCACATTGATCATTTGATCCTTTGGAAACATGGCACAATATAGAAAACAATCCTTCAAATTACGACCGGGAAAATGAGCATAAACCCATTCCAATAAGTTTATACCGTGCAATCGCCGAAGTATTGTATGTGCCACCTCTGTCGGTCTCTCCAGCATAGGGAAAGCTCCGCCTGAGTCCAACGTTGCTGGGATTGCGGCTACTAACAGCTTACTATCCTTCTAGGTGTTGTAGATTTGTTTGAGAAATCAAGTAGCGAACAGACCCGAAGTTATTCCGAAGTTATTCAGAATTAGCAAAGTATAATCCAAGGTATCTGCACACTTTCCACGAATTTGTAGGTAATGAAGCATTTTCAGACTATTTGCAGGTAACATTAATGCAGGACCAAGATTCTTCCTGACCTGGAGGTAATGCTTCTTCAGGGTGAAAACGCCTATGGCCTAATTATGTTTAAGAAATAATAATCTGATAGGGTATATAAAAGTTAAAAGATTATTAATAATTATATCCAATTCGTTTCCTATATGGAGTTATATAGAGGTAAACTTATTTTTTCTTTATGTAAAATGTTAGAAGGAGTTTGTTTATTTTAAATGATGATGAAGGAAAGAAGAAAATAGTTGGAACCATGTTTGATTTGAATTCTTTGAAATTCACTTTATATGAGATAGACTTATTATTTAAAGTTGAGTTTTAATTTTAGAAAAATGAATTATGGTTTTAAAAATAAAATTGATATAAAGAAAAGACATAAAAATTCAATTTAAATAAATTTTTAAAATATTGAGTCATAAAGTAAGGTTTGGATATTTAAAGGAAAAGTCTTCTAAAGCTCCTCTCCCTCCAATAGGATATTCAATTGGCATTGCATTCAATGTGAGTTTATTATCAACTTGGAGACTTATGGTAATAAAATTGTCCACATAATTTGAGATTTGCAATATTTAAACAAAACAATGGTAAATGATATGCAATTGTAGCCAATCATGATAGTAGTTGTAGATTTATATTGAATGGTATTATGATTAGAAAAGAAAAGGCTTCATTGTTTGTGTGGGATCCTAAGGACTTGTTCAAATCCCTAAATTTTTCTATAGGAAATATGTAAACGTTCATAGTGTACTTGGAGATGTCTTCACTCTTCTTTATCTCTATATTTTTTTTTTCTCTATCCTCGTTTCTTGTATGCAAAACCTCTAGACTCAATTTCTCATAGCGTTCATGTTTCTCGTTTCATTTCCCATTTCTCATTTCTGGTAACATCGCTGATAATGGTGGTGGACATGTGGTACACTGGTAGTCGAAAAATGGATCCCACAGCGCCATGGACATGGATGGCATGAACCCTCTTAATCTGAAAAGATAGATTATTTTATAGTGTGTCCATTCTTGATTTTCTCTCTTTCAATCCCTTTGTATATTAACCATTAATTAGTCCCTCTGTGTATTAATTATTTATTAATTGTGTGGATGTGAATCCCACCAAATTTGGTGTCGATTATCATTCTTGTTAATGAGTTGCCACAACCGCACTCCAAATGACGATGTTTGGCTCTATAAATTGGAACAACAAAATCATTTTTGTCTCTTGTCGTGTGCTTTCTTACCGGAGTTATAAGAAATAGGTAGGTAGTATGCTTGTTGTGATTTTTTTTTAAATATTAGGCGGGGTTGTTTGATTGATGTGGAAATTGGTTTAACAAATATTTCTCTAAATGCCATAAAGATTGTTAATGAGGTATTATTTGGGTTATAAATTATTTTTTAAATGATTAAATATTATAATTGCAAGTTGGATACAAATATTAAATTAATAATTCATTTTTTTCTAAAATATTTTATCTTCAATAACTTTTAGAATTGGCTTGATGGAGAATAGATGGCCAAGAATTTGAGGGAAAAAAATGGTCATGCTTCATTTTTTTTATTAATCATGCTTTATTTAATTAAAAGTTGAACTTTCCATTTATTGGTGCTTTGAGGTATTGTTTATGGATTTTGTTGCCTCAATGGTTTCTTTAGGGGCAAACACGTGGAATTCTTCCCTAGAATGTCATTCCCAAGGCCCTTTGACACCTACATAATTCTCTTGCTTTCCTTCCATGACTCCATTCAAGGCCTTGAGATATCCAACTTTTATGCCGAAGATCCACTTTAATGGGTTTATGCTATATATGTTGTGGTTCATGGCCTTGATAATTTCCCATTACCTCAAAAATCTTATGTTAGGGTATAGTTCCATCAATTTATTCTCCAACCATGGTCCAAGACCCATACCTAGTACAATAAATTGCATATTTCCAATTTGCCACACTTATCCCACTTTATGAATAAGGATCTTTTATACACTGTACATCATTTCCTATGTTATAGTTTGACACAATACTTTTAGCCGAATCTTCCTAAAACCTTCTTTTAGGTCCTAAGTCCTTCGATTCCTCCCAAGAATATGTCCAAGATTTTAAGACCCATACCTAGTGTCACTTACATCAACACTTAGATTCCAAGGATATAGTTGGGAGTTCATGAGTGTGTTTTAAATCTTCCCTTAGGCCTAAGGACCAAGTTTCCTCCTATGACATTAAAAAAAACCTAAGACCCATATATACTAGAAAAAACCTTGTAATAGTGCTGATGTACTCACTTAGAGGTACAAAGAATACCCACAACAGGTCATTTGTTGTGGTTTGCAGTGTTTCTTTTGACCTTGGATGCCCAAAATATTTTATGAGGGGCTAAGGCCTAGATTTCCTGCCAAGGATACCCTTAAGAGGTCTTATGTGGTGGTTAGAGGTATAATTGTTAATCTTATATGTTTAGAGGTTTCCTCTAATGTCCAAGGCCTAGGATTCCTCCTTTAAGCATGTATATTCCCCAAAGACTTATTCCTAGCTTTATTTCCTATGAGTCCATGCTATATCCCTATTATAAGGCCATGGATCCTCTCAAAAATTCAACACAATGTGTTGGCTCAACACATATTTATTATCTCTACATTCCTAGAAGCTTCATTTTTCCTAAGGCCTAGAGGTTTCTTCTCTTAAGTATGTCGAGGGCCAATAAATCTATCAATAGTGATAAAAAACTTATAATGGAGTTAATGACCACACATAGACACTAAGAATACTCTTATGAAGACATGTGTTTTTACCATCTTTCTTAGTCCTAGATCCTAAAAGCTTCTTTTAGGACCCAAGGTCGAGGTTTTCTCCCTCGATAATGATACTAATATCCATTAATAAATTTAATAAGTTCAATAAAAATATACGAAATCGAATAATCCAATTTCAATTTAAATCACTTTTATTCTATATAATAGAAATAAATTAAAAAAATATAGTTAATTATTTATCAATATTAAGAGTCCTAGCTATTTATTTGCTTAAATAATATTAAAAAGGAATAATTGAATAGAGTTACTTACAAAATAATTATTTGTGAACTTGTTGTGTGTTAGGATATTTAGACACTTAGGAGTTAGTGAAGATCAACTTGTGTAATATATCCATTAGGGATAGTGTATTTATTTAGTATGCATTAGTATGCATTTGTAAATACTTAATCCGACGGTCACGATATGTTTTCAACATAGAGTGATCCGACGGCTCAACTTCTCTTAGATCAAACCTAACCTTGATCCATGGCTTAACACCCGATTGGTCCATGATCTCTATTTAAAGAGCATGGAGGGTCATTGTTTAGTTGATCGATTATGAGAAGCTCATTTGTAACTTTCTTTCTTTGCATAATAAATTGTCCCGTAGAAGCTATTTGGCCGGGGCCGTGGAGTGTTTCCCTCAAGAGGCTTTAAACCACGTCAAAACATCGGCGTGTTGATTTGTGATCTGTTTGTGTGAAGTGGTTGCTCTTGGTGTTCGTTCCTTTGGTAGTACCCTGTGTACCTGAACATGGTATCAGAGCTTTTATGAAGTGTCGCTTCCGGTTATGATCTAGATCTTGAACTGTTGTTGCCGAAACTCGAAAGGGTTTCTAGTTCTGGTATTTCTGTGCATTTCTGGGCTGTGGGAGGTGTTCCATTGCGTCCGGAGCGTTGTTTCCATTGGGAAATAGTTTTCGTTTGATCGAAAACGGTTCCCGGTTGCTCCAGAAACGCGTATTTCATCAGATCTGAAGGTATAATGTTACAGTGACGCATTTTTTTATTTCGTTTTTTGAAAAGAAAAAATCTCATATTTCATCTTTTTTTTACTGTTAGATTTTTTTTGGTTCGGATTGTTGCTTTCCCGTCTGCGTATGCTCTTTGCCGTGCACCTTGAGCGATCTCGGCAAATCAGAAACAGAAAGGGAAAGGGTTTTTCTCGACTGCGTATGCTCTTTGCCGTGCACCTTGCGCGATCTCGACAAATCAGAAACAGAGAGAAAACGTAGACTTTCCGGGCAAGCTAACAAGATCTAACTCCACAAGTGTGGAAAAGTTTTTTTTTTGTTTCATTTTGTGGTCTGTTTTGCAGGAAAAAGGGCAAGCACGCAAACCGAGCAAGAAGAGTAAAAAAAAAAAAAACCCCTTCCTCATTCCCATATTTTACATACCTTTTAATCTAGCTCACTTGGTTCAAAGTTGCTTTATTCCTTAATAGGTCTTGAGTTCAAGTCTTAGGAAGTTACTTTTAAAAGGAAAGTGCATGCAATTTCTATTTTCAAGTTACTTTATTGTAAAAGTGCATCTCACTTAAATAATAAAAATACAAGTGAGTCACTTAAGTTTTTTTGTTGCACTATTTAAAAGTAATATTATTGTAAAAGTGAAATCACTTATTTTACAAAAGTGGTTCACTTAAAGCAACTTTCTTGTAAAGTGATTGTCAAAAGGTTCATCTTGGGAAGAGGGGGGTTCTTTTTTTTTGTTGGACATTCTCTAGCTGCCACGTCACTATTGGGGACATCTTCAACAGTTTCTTTGTTCAAGTATAACTTCATCATACAGAGTCAGTTTTCAGTGCCGTTTTTTTTGAAATCGCCTATTTTTTCGAGCTCTTTACATCCAGACTATTGGTTTATGCTTTTATAGCCATTAATTTACAAATATGGCCGCCCATTGTGATATTCTACTTAACAGTTCCAACTATTTCTCATGGAAATCTCGTATGGAGGATGTTCTACGAAGTAGGGGACTTTTCAGAATTACCACAGGGAAAGAAAAAGAACCCACTGATGATGATAAGAAAATAAAATGGGAAAATAGATGTGATGAAGCTCGTGGATTGATTGGGATGTCAATCTCTACTGATTTGCGATTCCACATATCTGGAATTGATGAACCTAATACTGCTTGGGACAAGTTGGAAACTGTGTTTGGTAAACACAATGAAATTCGAGGTCACCAACTCGAAAATGAGTTGATTTCTTTAAATCCAAGTGACTTTTCATGCATTCAAGATTATTTATCTAAGTACAAAACTCTTAAACTCTTATGTGCAGAATGTAAGATTGAGAGGGAAGACAAACAGTGCATTTATCATATTCTTTCCAAACTTGGACCTGCATATTCTGTTTTTGTATCTACATTTTACTCCATGAAAGCATCATTGAATGCAGCTAGCTATCAAGAGCCTAGTCTTGAATCCTTTTGTGATTCCTTGATTAGGGAACAAGATAAACTCATTCATCTTGGAATAATCAACAATGCAGATACATCTGGGAAAGCCTTATTGTCCCAATAGAAAGAAAAGTCCAAGCCTCCCAAGAAACAAAATTTTTGCAATAATAAGTCAAACAAGGGTCCAAAAACCTCTCAGTCAACTCCTTCTTTAAAAAATGACAAAGGATCCAAGCCAAAAGGAAATAAGACTGAACGTCATTGCAACTATTGCGGGAAAGATAATCATGATGAATCTAAGTGTTTTAAGAAGATGGCAGCCTTGGAAGCAGCAATGAAGAAGCACCACATCAGCCTAGATT
Organism: Larix kaempferi; assembly: GCA_027924585.1. Classification (NCBI taxonomy): domain Eukaryota; kingdom Viridiplantae; phylum Streptophyta; class Pinopsida; order Pinales; family Pinaceae; genus Larix; species Larix kaempferi. The sequence goes on along the minus strand of BSBM01000052.1, from coordinate 3,035,938 downwards.
CGTCTTCAGAATCTACCTCTCATGGACATGCACTTTGTGCTTCTGGTTATTCTTATAATGCATCTTCTTCTTCTACTTCAAATGAATGGCTCATTGATTCTGGAGCATCTTATCATATGGCTAAGGATCAAGCCATCTTTTCTACTATGCATGAATGTAATACCAAACAAATATTTGTTGGTGATGAAAGATCTCTAAGTGTTGTAGGAGCTGGAACAGTTCCAGTAGATAATGGTCATTTTAGTGATGTATTATGTGTTCCAAGAATTTCCTGCAATTTGTTATCAGTCTATCAGATCACTCATTCTGGTGAAGGTAAAACTGTGACCTTCACACCTCACCAAGTTGTAATCAAGGATTTTAAAGATCCTCAACAGGTTCTAGCTACCGGAATTGTTGATGATATTACCAGGTTGTACAAGTTTAACAACTTTGGGTCATCACCTTTCCCTTCAGTTTTTGTTGCTCATAGTGATAACTTGAGCAAACTTTGGCATGAGCGATTTGGTCACTTAAATTATCGCTCATTGCAACAACTATGTAAAGAAAATATTGTGACAGGTTTTCCGATGGTATCTTGTAGAGATGGTGTTTGCTCCGGTTGTGTACTCGGAAAACATCATCGGGACAGTTTTGACAAACGTGCCTCTTGGCATGCCTCGGTTTCCTTGGAGCTTGTGCATAGTGACTTGTGTGGTCCTCTTCCATCTGCTTCCTTTTCTGGTTTCAAATATTTCTTAACTTTCATTGATGATTACACCAGACGCACTTGGGTTTATTTCCTAAAACTTAAGAGCGAAGTATTTAACATGTTCTTGGCCTACAAGGCCCTTGTTGAAAAACAATCTGGTCATCAAATTATTAAGTTAAGATCTGACAATGGAGGAGAATATGTTAACAAACAGTTCACTACTTTCTGCACTGAACAAGGCATCCAACAACAGCACACTGTTCCATATACACCACAACAAAATGGTGTAGCTGAGCGGAAGAACCGCACTTTAAAAGAAATGGCTAATTGTATGATCCAATCTAAGGGACTAAGTCTTCAATATTGGGCTGAAGCCATAAATTGTGTAAATTACATAGTTAATCGCACCCCCACAAAAGCATTACAAGGTATAACACCGGAAGAAGCATGGAGTAAAATTAAACCTGATGTAAGTCACTTCCGTGTGTTTGGTAGTGAAGCATGGGCTCACATTCCAGATGAAAAACGGAAAGCATTGCAGCCTAAAATTGAAAAGTGCATATTTGTTGGATATTCTGAAGATGTAAAAGGTTATAGACTTCTTCAACCACATTCTCATGCTATAATCATTAGAAGAGATGTTAAATTTGATGAAAATATCTTGGCCTGCGAGCCTAACTCGGCGAGTGTGCCATCTTTGGCCTGCGAGCCTGATTCGGTGTTTGTGCCTTCTTCTTCTTCTTCCAACTTTCTTGAAAGGTTTCCAACTCCAGTTTCTGATGATGACAGTGAGGATGAAAATCCACCTCCTCCTGCTCATGTTCCTCTAGTTGCACCAGCACAAGTGCTTCTCGATGGGTCCGTTCAACATGTGAAGCAGCTGGTGATCTTGCCGGTGATCCTAGAGATCAACGTCGAACACGTTCTCAGTTTCAGCGAGCCTCTTCTCTTTTGGCTCAAGTTTCCGAGAATCATGATCCAGAAACTTTTACAGAAGCTTCAGGGAATCCAGATTGGGATGCAGCCATGGATGAAGAATATCGTTCCTTAATGGCGAACGATACTTGGGATCTTGTACCTCTTCCAAAAGGAAGAAAACTTGTCAGATGTAAATGGGTCTACAGAACTAAGTATGCATCAGATGGAAGTGTTGAAAGACTTAAGGCAAGGTTAGTTTCCAAAGGTTTTTCCCAAGTTGAAGGGATTGACTACAATGAATCATGTAACTTTATTTGTTTAAATAGTATAAAAATAAATAACTAAATTTGTGGACAAAAACTCTTCTTTTTCCACGAAAAAACACATATATGTTTCTCAATTGTGAAATACACATACAATCTTCATATGCTCATGAGCACTATTTATCAAATTTGTAAATCTGAAAGGTTTTTACACAAAAATTGCATAAACTAGCATAGTTGTAAAGCTGGAAGACATTATCAAAAAACTTACATCAACAGATGTTAGAACATGTTTTTTCAAATTGTAATCATAACCCAAAAGATATTTGACTGATTACTTCTTCATAAAGGTAGAATTTTAACTACGATCAAAAGATAGGAAAAGTTACCATCTTAATCTAAGATGCGCCTGAGTTGGTCCGAATGATAATAGTTGTCCCATCATTTAGAGTGAGGCCCTCTTTAGACAATCGATCTTCTTTCTCATTAAGTTTCCTAAAAATATGGCATATGCTAAACGTATTGTATGTTGTAGCCAATGTTTTAAGAGAAGAACCTGGGCCTTGTAGATTGATATTCCTAATATGTTGTTTTCCATTTAAAAAATCAACCCAAACTATTGAGTGCCCCTTTACTTCCATTTCTCCAATTCATTCTTCCAATGCTAAACTAAGAATAGACCCTAGTGCTAAACCTTCAGCTTTATTATTGGTTCCACAACCTCCATTTGCTTTGAAATCAATGTTGTCTATTGGAGATAAAATAATGGAACCTCCCAGTTTGCATATTCCATTTTCACACACACCATCAAAAAAATCTAAGCTGTCATTGATAACTGAAGAGCCAGGTTTGATGATTCTTGGATTTTTAATTAAGTCCTTCTCAATAAATATTAAATGGAGTGTAAGGAGCTATGCTATTACATGGAAGAATATAATAAATATTTCCTAAAAAATGTTGTTATTTTGAGCATTCCAAATGCTCCAAATTGTCAGGAAGGGGATGCACTTGATTATCTTTAGATATTCATTTTCGAACCAAGGAAAAATATTTTGATCAATAGAGTTTCCCTTCCAGTGTGGCTCCACCTTTAGTCCAATACACAGATCTATCCATACAATTTGTTAGTAAATACATGAGTAGTAGATTCTCCACCGTGTCTTCGTCCTTCTTGCACAGTAAACATATACTCGGTCCACTGAAATTTCTCTTTTGTAGGTTGTTCCAGGTCATGACCTTGTTATCCAAATTAAGCCACATAAAAAAATTTGGATTTTTGTAAAGATAAAACCTTTCAGATTGCACCCGACCACCACATGCAGTTGTAGGTAGGAATGTTCCAAAAGAGTGAGTAGGCCTCTTTAACCGAATAGGATCCTCCTACCTTGTTCCTTGACCAAATAAGAGCATCGATATCATCATTAAGCTTGATAAAACCCATATTAATACCAATTACCCATTTCTCCCACTCCTCAGTCTGTTGTGCATTTAAGTTTAAGACAGCTCCCAAGAGCCATAAATGTCTTTGTAGGATTCCAATTATGGTAGAGGCAACATCCCTGAGATTGAATTAACCTCTATAATTAAGAGAATCTATTAATCCATGTGAAAGTTTGATTTTAGGCCCACAACCCATGATACCATCCTTCCCAAGCAAAACCCTCTCTCCTGATCCAAATTTCTAGGAAATAAGGTCTCTTATCACCGGTTAGGCTTTGCGAATTTCTTTCCAGAATAAAGACCCCAAAGTATGAATTTGTTGGTTTCCTGATCCAATCAAAGATATTTCCTCCTACCATATATTTCGCCTGCATAATTGACTGCTACTATCCTTCTTTTGACACTAAATTCCATACCGAATTTGCAGCAAAAGAATAACCAAACTTGTTAAGTTCCTTAAAACCCCACCCACCTATCTCTTTTGGTCTAGCCATCAGATTCCACGTAGACCAATCAATTCCTTTCCCAACAGTTCCCCACCATAAGACGTTGAAGCATAATTTCCTTATTTTAGTAAGTATTCCTTTTGGGATATAGGCTATAATCAACCAGTAAACAGGAATAGCACTTAACACCGCCTTAATTAGGACAAACTTTCCTTCTCTTGAGAGGAAGCTTTTGCACCAGAAATTACTTTTTTGAATCCATTATTTTTAAGATCCAATCCTTGTATTTGATTTGGTAATCATTGGGATTTGAATGAAAACCTAAATATTTAATACCCCCTGACAAATTAAGTTGTTCCATTGGAAAAATATCACTGAAGGATTGTAATTTCTCCACATTAGTCACTTGGTTATAAACTGCATATTTATCATAGTTAATTTGCATTCCAGTTTCAAGACTAAACTTATCCAATTTTTTTTTGACTTCCTACTCTTCCTTAGGTCAATCATTTAGGAACAAAATTACATCGTCAACAAAAAGGATGTTGGTAAATTTTACCTGCTCCCCAAATCTAATACCATGTAGTATCCCATTGTTTTTTTCCCTTTGAAGCTCTCCATAACCAAGAGGAACATGTATGGATACATTGGGAAGCCTTGCCTTAATCCTCTTGAAGTAAGAAAAAAAAATTGAAGCTGCTCCATTAATTAATACTACAAAATTTATAGTAGTCATACATGCCCAGATCCAATTGACTATATACACCGAGAGCCCATTTGGATAAGAACAAGTCTAACATACATCCAACAAATGCGATCATAGGTATTTGACATGTCTAACTTTATGACCTTCGTTGACAGAGAAGAATGTTTGATGGTATGCAGGAATTTCTAAGCCATACCAATCGCTTCATGTATATGCCTCCCTTCTAGGAAGCCAAATTGTTCGGCTGAAATATTGGCTACTAGGAAATGTTTCAGTCTCTCCATAATGATCTTAGATATTAGTTTGTAAATAACATTACATAGAGAGATTGGAAGGAAATCCCCAAAGGAGGATAGATTATCCACCTTAGGGATAAGAACAAGGAAGGAAGAATTAAAAAATGACAGTAGTCTTCCTGTTCTTCTGCTTTATTCGATTACACACAGAAGCTCATCCCCTAAAAGGTCAAATAAGGCCAAGAAGAAGTCTAAGGTACAACCATTCGGACCTAGAATTCTATCTTTTTTAGATTTCCTTAAAGTGCTTTCCAATTCTTCAAGAGTTACTGGAGAAAACAAAGCATCATTGTCCTCTCCTTGTATCCACTGTGAGAACCCGAAGCAAAAGTTAAAAATCTCTGGCATGTTATTTCTTTCATGTTCCTTATATATATTTTTGAAGTAGAAAACCTTTTCTTCGGCTAACTTATCAAAACCCCTGACATTTTCACCTCCATCTATCTTACTTAATTCCCATATAGTGTTTCTTCTCTTCCTCTGGTTCATAAACTTGTGAAAATAAGTAGTGTTCTCATCACCCAAGGCCAACCATGTAGCCATGCTTTTCATATGGTTATCTACGTCCCTTTCAGTTAAGATATCATTTTTTAATTTATCCAAGCCTCCTAGAGTCTTTAGGCTTCCCGCGCTCAGAGCCCCTGTCTCGAGAAAAACAATTTGCTCAATATTTTTATCTGTGCCCTTAAGTATTTTGTCTCTACTAAGAAACTTATCCATACACCATTCAATAGACAATATTTTGATCACTTTGAAAGAATTAGCAAACTGTATTCTACGAGAAAGAAGCATACTAGGATCATAATGTTGCCAACCATATTTGATTAGATCAACAAAAAGTGGATTGACAAGCCAATGTGTATTAAATTTAAAATGCATGGCAGGTTTTTGCTCCCATTTCTCCATTTGGAAAAGGATATGTAGGTGATATTAACCTCCTGCAGTAATCCTCCAAGCCTTGCACCACTTAATACTTCCCAAAATATTACTCAAGAGAAGAAACATGTCCAAACGTTTGGCAACAATTGCATTCCCCATTATCTTATTGAACCACGTAGGATTTAGTTCTATAGGTTCTATATCAAAAAGATCTGCTTCTAAGAGTGAGTGACTAAAAAATGCTTGTAGAGGATTGGGTCTAGCATTAGAGCCCCATATTTAATTGCTATATAGTGTAAAATTTAAATCCCCTGCAGCAATAACGAGTTGGTTCCTCAAGAATCTAAGACCGAGGCGTTTCCTCCAATAATAAACCTTCTATAGGTAGGGGCCATAAATATTTAGCACAGTAAACTGAAGGTTTATTTCATGTCTAAAAAACGTGGTTCCCAGGCTCGAGGAAACAAAGAAAGAGTTTGTAAGAATTAACTCCTCTTTCGATCGCGTAAGCAGTCCTCCTGAGAGTCCTATTCAATTGGTCCACATAAAATTCAAACCTTTCAAAACGAGTTTCAGAGCAGTTGTTAAAATCCCACCATCACACATGGTTTTTTGTAGAATCAAAAAATCGAGAGAATGGATACTAACTAGCCTAAATAGAGCCATATTTTTCAGGTTGTTGGCCAACCCTCGACAATTGAAAGACAAAATTTTCATGGAGGAATCATGTTCCTGGGATTCCATCTAAGCACTCGAGAAGGAATCTGGGGTATACCCAAGTCAATCAAGTTCTCTTTCAGAGAAGATCTAAGTCCAACTCTTTTTTTCCTTACAGGAATAACCATCCCTTAACTAGTAAAAGGAGAAGGTTCCACATAGTTTAGAAGGTCTTTTGAGAGTATCCCATATGGGTTACTTTCATTCCAAGAAGGAGAAAGTTTAACCTTAGGGTCAAGGGGCTCTAATACCCAAGCTACTACCATGAATAAATATTTTATGGATTCTGAGATAATTCTTTGAATCATGACTAACAACACCCATTAAACTAGAAGTTGAAACCCTAAAATCAAGATTTGGAGATATTATTTTTGAGGGGTCAAGGAGTATAGAATTAAACTCATAAATTAATCTTGATGAGTAAAACAAAAAAATTGAATTAATTTATTAAAGGGTACCTGCACAAAGTTGTTACCCAAAATGGCTGCAATAAAAGCGCACGAGCGAAAAAAAAAAACAAGGACACGCATGCGCATTCAAACATGCGTATGCGCCATTGCTTCGACAATGTCGAACGTCCACATTGTTGAGTTGACATGGAAAAAATTTGTGCGAACGCTTTATTAACGCATACGCAAACATATGCGTGCACACGTCATTAACTTTGCGCACACCTGTTTTTTTTTATAAAAAAAATAGAGCACAGGTTTGTTATCACAATAACAAACCCGAACCCGCAAACGTGTATAGGCGAAACAAAGACCCCGCAAGCACGTGTTGGAGAACCCAAAAGATCCTACTCAGCATCAGTCTGAACCTCTACTCTATTGCCACTATTGCCTCTAGGTATGTGCTCAACGAATGAATTTTTTGTTAATTTTTTTTTTGTTTTCCATTGCAATTTTAAATTAAAAAAAATTACAATCAATTAAAAAACCAACAAATTGTCATTGCAGATTAATACACCTAACAAAATGACAAACACACCACAACCATCAGAGGAAACCAATGAAACCAAACCATCAGAAGATAACATTAACATTGGAACAGACAATGAACCTGGTGATGAACCATCTAAAAGGATCAATTACACCAAGATTTAAACAAATTAGGGGTATTAAGCAATGAATTGAAGAGCACCAAGGAACCCTCTCAGGTTTCCCTGGATTCATTATTGCAAAAGATCATTCAATCCATCAACATTTCCCATAGTGAGATTACAAATCTGAGCCAATACAGGGCTCGAATGAGGGAGCACTATTCCACTGGGATATCCAAAGAACAAATTAAAGACCTCAACATCATGAAAGCATAGTTGTACAACAAATTCATAGATCCCAAGACAAGAAATCCTCTAGATGTGAGGAAGAGATGGGTTTGAATGGACTAGTGTATTTACCGGCCATGGAGAGATAACTCAGGAAAGAGATGGTTTATGGTGTTTGACAGGCCCCCATGCAATAATTTGGAGGTCCCATAGTATTTTCTTAGGAAATTGTGGGTTGAGTTTGAGCTAGGATACCATGTCAATTATTTTGACATCACTGAGTTTTAGGGTGTCAGTCTTGGCTCTGGCCAAGATATACCTCAGGCCCACAACAACCCACTCACAGGACCTCCTGCACCCAAGAGAGAGCCAAACCCCCCTCCTCAGCCACCTGGGTTTGGTAGCATCCTAGATGAGATTGATGACTCAGTTAGACATGCCACACATCATTTGCTTAGACATACCACATGTGTGGCTATGTCTTCACTGAGTCGGGAGGACATCAATGAGACACACACAACCGCATGGTCTATGGGTGTTGGCCGAGACATGCCAGGTACAGGTGGAACCCAAGCGGGGCCATCTAGTTCGACTGGAACAGCGGCACATCGTTGTTCTCACTATGGTCATTCTTTCCATGGTCCTACGCAGCAGCTTTCCACGGAGAGCTACATGGACCAGGTTAGCTATTGTTTTATTTAATGTTCAAGTATTTATTGTATTTTATTTGATATTGTATTTTTTAATATATTTAACTTTGAATTACACATTGTTGACTTTATTTTTTTTAATGTACAGTTATTCAGGGCCGAGTCTCCATCCTCTAGGTGGGAGGACATCGGTTCCTTCGACCTAGATCGAGCCATGGCAGCAGTAGAGGAGATTGTGGCACCATACACACAGGTAACTTCTTTACTTTGAATAATTAGATCCAGTTATGAGTAATTTATTGTCAGTAATTACAAATTAATTAGCACTAGGTAACCATTTTTATATTGTCATTGTTTAAAACTAAAGTGAAAAGGAATAATTCTCAGAAAACATGTCTATCATATTATCATCGGATTTTACAGTTGTGTTTATCATATTGTCTAAATTATTTAAGAGCTATAATTTCATATAATCCAACCAAACAAAAATGAAACCTTATAAAACATGAAAACCTAAGAAAACTAGACATGTGTTCATGCTCACTTTAGGCATCCTTTGCTTCTCCATTTTCAACTTCTTTCATTTATGATGCTATTTGTGCGTATTCTATGTCTTCATAATCACCAAAATCCAGTTGAACTGTAAAGTCTTTTGGACGAATACCATTCACTCAACCTATGGAAACTATAGGGTGTAATGTTACGAGGCATTTCTAAATCTGTAGCCAACTTCTCTAACCTTTCACTCTGTGCTACCATTCTCTTTTCCATATCCAAAAGTCTAGCAAATTTGTCTTCATGATGACTACATATACTTTGATTAATATGCAAAATTACCTCTTGTAAGGTGTTCATCTGTGGTGATAAGCACCTCAGGACGTTGTGAAGCTCTGTAAATCCACAATGAACACACTCAAACCAACTTACCATATGATGAAGTTTATTGGCATTAATAGTCAAATATATCCTACACGCACAAGATTTTCCATCTGAACCAAATTAAAAGTCTCACTAAAGAATAATCCAAGTTCAAGTGTGCATTGATTACTTGAATGAGGAGGAGTTAAAAGTGATTTCCTCAACCGCATCCATTGCCATTTACAACATAAATACCAGTAAGTGTGATTGCAAATGTATTTCATGAAGGAATTAAGTGAGTTATAACACTCCTTTTTCCAATTTCACCATCACATTCACCATGTTTAATGTAAATTTGGTATCACATGAACAAAGAATATGAAAATATTCAATAAATTCAAACTTTGTAGCTATAACATTAATACCTCTAATGATTATAGAAATGGGAGAAAAATTTCCAAAATCTGTCATTCTTACTTGACCAATGATGAGAGAAATTTCCAAAATCTGTCATTCTTACTTGACCAATGATGAGAGAAATTTCCATCTTCAATTTGTTGTAGGTGACATTGTCATCATTCTGTCCATCAACAATATGTCCATAATCTCATCATCTTATTTCCGTTTAATAGCATATTGTCCTCATTCTTTCCCCAAACATATCCTCATTTGTCCATGGTCATGATGTCATTAATCTACCATTGGTGTTGCCTTAGTGCAGCCTAAAATATTAGAGATACAAATTAGTTACTGACCCTTCTTCAGTCATCCCGAGCCCCGAAATCAGAGCTCTCCTCAATATCCCGAAATCTTCACACATTGCTTCCTTAAAAATGAAACTTGTCTTCTATTTATACTCATCATCACCATCAATTAGGAAGCCGATTTGTCCTCTTTATTTTAATTTTATCACTAAGATGATTAAATAAATCAAATATGATTTATTTAATTCTAGCCATCCATCAATCAGGGAGTTAATAATAATTTTAATTTCATGCCATGTCACCTTCTATCCTTTCAGAATATTAAATGTGAGACATACATATGCCCTTAAGATGCCCGCAATGGGCTCCACTTTGATGCCCGCAAGGGCCATCAACACATGCCCATATTGGTCTTGGATTATGCACGCAATGGTCTCATGTAAATTCCTGCATGCCCTTATCAATATGCCTGCAATACACCACAAATGCCCGCAATGGGTGCTTCAAAGAATGCCCGCAGGGTCCTTTTGACTATGCCTGCAATGGGGCTTTGAAATTCCCACAAGGGGCCTTCCAAATGACTTCACATCTTCCTTGTCCACCTCATCATCTTGTATTCCTCTAATAGTATGTTTTCCAATTCATCGTCCTCCATGTCACCAAGTTATCAATCCTTCTTGTCATCAAGCATGTCCTCCTTGTCATGTTCCATGTCATAAAATACCATGCTTGACAAGCCATCAATCTTGCTTGCTTGTCACTTGTCTTTGTCTTGTCCTTAGTTTGCCATGTCCTTCTTCCATGCTTTTCATAAACACTTTTCATGCTTTCCATGTTTTTCCTACTTGTCACCTTTTCCATTCCTCAAGCCATGTCACCATCTCCATTGTGCTTGCCATAATGTGCATGCGCCATGTTCTTAACTCTTCCATGTCTTTGTCATTAATGTATTGTCATCAATGTCATTATCAAGTCCTTGTCATCAATCCTTTGTCATGTCTTCACTTTGTCAAGTCTTCTACACTTGTCATGCTTGCTTGCCACTTGTCAATTCATCAAAGCTTGTCATGTTTACCATTTGTCTATTCAATTATTTTCCATGTCATCACATTGACCTTTTTCATTAATGTGTTGTCATTAATGAAAAATTTGGCCATCAAACACTTCAAGCATAATCTGTCAATATTCTTTGCCACATTATCTTCAATGAATGACCACAGAATGGGTCATTTGTTCCTATCATGGGCCCAATCCATTGTGGTTCAAAGGACACGATCCCCACAACCATGTTCTTTTCCTAGTCTTGAACAAATGGATTGCACCAATACAATAAAACATTTATATAATATCCAAATCCCATCAAACCACTATCATATAACTTGAATATAAATTAATTGCAGTCATGTTTTTCAAGTACTATCGTTGTCATTCTCATTTTCATTGTGTTTCATATTTTTAATACTATTTTTATAAATTCAATCTAAAAATTGTAGTGTTCACACAGGTGTCTGCAAGCTCCAGTGATGAGCCATCCCCACCGGAGATCAACAGATCTCCACGTGTGCAGGTATCGTGTGTATTAAAGTATAAATTTAATTTCAAATATGATGACTTATCTGTGTATATTTATATTTTTCTATATTAAACTATGAGGTTATAAATGTGTATGCAGGTGCGAGCACCTCGACCTTCCAGTGCCGTTATTCCTCCCTCCCCGGCCTTTCGGCCACCGTATATGCCAGTTGTATCCCCTGGAATACATGCCACCTTCCATGCATCCCTCCCCACCCCCTTCCATCCATCCCCCCCTCCTATCCAGCACCACACTTCCATCCAGCTCCCCCTTCTGTTTCATATCCTGCGTCCCATCACCCCATCCCAACCTGTCCACCACCTCCGTTACAGTTTCCCATGTTTCCACCCTCCCCCATCCGAAAATGATATACCACCCATCCACAGTCACCCATCCCTCCAGCGCAACATAGACCTCGCCCCCCTCCCCCACATTCCCCCACCACAATCACTTCCCCTTCCACGGTGGCCCCATCCATACTACAGCTAGTTGGGGTTTATCGCCCTAGACATGCATCTCCACTTCGCCCACGCTAGTCCATGCCTCCTTCTTCCACTATGACCCCCAGTGGTGTAGCCAATGTCGATGTGGTGACATCCTCCCCTATACCATTCACCCTAGCATCTGAGCAGGTTGTCCAGCCGATTGCTCCATCCACCAGCCCTGAAGACCATCTGATTGTGTTCACGGTGAGATTGACTAGTTTATTAAAATATCGTTCAATGTTAATGAAATATTACTATATCCATATAATTTCATCATTTATCTAATTTTCTAAATGTTGTAGGGTGGCATTGCTGAGACACGTGCTGCATGGAGGAGAGAGACCCCCTCACGACTTACAGTCTCGCATGCGGTGAGTTATTTAATATTTGAAAACTATTTTTACTTTTAAATTATGTTTTATACTTGTATAATTGCCAAGAAAAGTTGACATATTATTGTTGTCATTTTAGGGCACAGGGGGATGTGGTCCATGTCTCCAGAAGGACCCAGCTTCCTCTAGCACAAAGAAGAGGAAGATCGATTTTGGAGATGCACCTGGGAGCTCCAAGGGTGGGCAGGAGGATTGAGAGACCCTCCTATGTACACTAGCCACGATGTGGCATTTTGGGCACGATTTGCCATGTTTTGTATAGGGCATGAGTTGCCATATTTTGTATAGGGAACGAGTTGCCATTATATAGACGTTGGGAACGATGTTCCATTTTTCCAAAGAGTGTACATGATTGGATCATTTTTGCATATTAATAGATGGATCTGCACTTGTCTTTGATTACATTTTTGCATACATGATTTTGTCTTCAATAAAAATGTTATGGAAATTTTTTCACATACATATAGATGTTATTTCTAGACACCAAGTGACCTCAATATGAGTCCCTTGTATTTGAATGGGTCTTGAATCTTACACGTTTTCACACATCAAGCACATCGATCAAGGTAGTTATTGAGTGTAAAATGCAAATGCATTTTGGCATAGTTTGCAGTGTGTATAAATATCATTCTCTCATATACTTATTACATTGCATTAAAGTGTAAAATGAAAACCTATATATCAATAGTTTGCATTGTGCATGTTCTAAGAATAAGAAAGTAAAAAAGGAACAATAAAATTCCCTAAACAATGAGATCAATATCTCACTCATATCACACTATCATGTATTTTATTAGCTTAGAAATGTCACAATGAATTATTATGGTTCTAGGAATGAACTCAAGAACAACTCATTCACTCACTATTTCAAAAAAGAAGAGTTTTTCCAAACACACAAATTATCTCTACACATTTTGAATTTTGTCTTTTCCAAAGAATTAATGAAGATGCCATCCACATTCTCATATGTATTATAGTAGACCAAATACTAGATTTCCTTTCATTATATCTCCTCATGAAAATGATGCAGCATTTCAATAATATTGGACCTGCCATGGTAAGCTGGATTATTTGTCAATTTGATAGAATTTTGGCTATCTCATTAGATGGTTGTTGGTTATCCTTAGCCATGAACTCACTATCTGGTCTAGTTGATGTAACATAATTTAGACTTCCCACCAACTCTAGATACAAAGTGTCATTCATCTTTTTTTTTCATCTTCACTATTGAGCTTCACATGTTGCTCCAATACACTAGCTTGCATTTATTCATATTGAACCTCATGATGATCTCATTTGTATAGTTTCTTTGTGTGATCAACTACACACCATCATCCCTCCATTCTTCTTCAAGGCCTAAACAATAATACAACTCCCTGAGGTCCTTCATCTCAAATTCTTGTGAAAATATTATTTTCATTTCTTCAATGAACATAGTAGCGCTTCCTTTTATGATTAGATCATCAGCATATAAAGAAATCAAAGCAATAGGCCCATCTTCATCCTTCTTGATATACCAATGAGGGTCACTTTTACTTCTTATCAAACCTTTCTCAAAGAAGAATGTATCAATCTTCATACATCGAGCAAATTCACATACACAAATACACACAACATCCAACATACACATAAATATGTCACTTCAAATCATCCTTTTGAACTCAGTTATTAATGCATGCCTATTTATTTTTCTATGACAAGAAAAAAAACAAGGAAGAGTCAAAATTCATTAATATATCAGTACAACATTGCAACACATAGTATTCACAAGCAAACTGAATAGGATGAAAAGAAAATTTAATGCATCTTTCTTAGTATTTGCAAAATATACAAGAAAAATATGGTTAAGTTTTGTTTATCCATTGTGTCAGTGAATGGCAGTGTAAAGGAAAATGCATAATTTGATAACAAAAAAAACAGCTTGTCAAATTAGTGCAAAAATCACCCAAGTTTCAGATCTATGCCTATTAGTTTTTCAATGGAAAAGACAAAAAATAAAGCAAAGTCAAATATGGTTAATATATCATTACAGAAAATCAACACAAAGTATGCACAAGGGAACTGAATACGTTGAAAAGAAAATCTAATTTAGCTATCTTAGTTTTCGCAAATGATAGTAGACAAAAAAATTAATTAAGTTACATGTATCCATTATGTCAATGAACATAAGTTTGAAGGAAATTGCATAGTTTAATAGCAAAGAAATCAACTTCTCAAATCAAGTAGGAACACTAAGACTGCATTATTACAGGTCCAGATCCTTTGACATCCTCAAATTGTCCCTGAATGGCCCTAGGGTTCCTAGAAAAAATACCCGTAGAACCAAAACCCTGACTCTGGTATAGAATCCATCGATTTCGATGGATTCCGGACGCTAGGTTTCAGCTAGGGGACCCCCCACACCGTTCCTCCAATGCTCGGAAATGGTGCCAATGTGCCATCTTCGGAGCTAGGGTTTTTCTCAGTGAAGGCCATTCCAATTTCACTCAAGGGGGGCATTTCTCATCCGAAGGATTCCAGGCATACATGGCCACCGTGAACACATCGACAATGCCAATGATCATGTGTGGGAGCCGATGGAATCCAATTCCGGAAAATCCTCAAAGTGTCTCTGAATGGCCACGGGGTGCCTGGAAAAAAATTTCGTATCACCAAAACCGTGACTCCGGTAGTGAATCCATCAATTCTGATGCATTCTAGAAGACAAGTTTCAGCTAGGCCCCCCCCACACCATGCCTCCAACGCCCGAAAATGGTGCCAATGTGCCATCTCCGTAGCTAGGGTTTTGCTTAGTGAAGGCCATTCCAAATTCGCTCAAGGGGGTCATTTCTCATTTGAAGGCTCCCGGGCGTTCCTAGCCACCATGGACACGTCCACAATGTAAATACTCATGTGTGGGAGCCGATGGAATCCAAGTCCGCTCGTCGGTTTTGGTTATGTGGCCCAAGAGCAAATCCTCAAATTGTCCCTGAATGGCCATAGTTTGCTCGTCGGTTTGGCTTCCGTGGCCCTGGAGTAAATCCTCAAAGTGTCCCTGAATGGCCACGGGGTTCCTGGAAAAAATGCTCGTATCAACAAAACCGTGACTCCGAAGCGAATTCGTCGATTCCTATGGATTCTGGACGGTGGGTTTCAGCTAGGGACCCCCACACCGTGCCTCCAATGCCCAAAAATGGTGCCATTGTGTCATCTCCGGAGCTAGGGTTTTGCTTAGTGAAGGCCATTCCAAATTCGCTCAAGGGGGCCATTTCTCATCCGAAGGCTCCCGGGCTTGCATGGCCACCATGGAAATGTCCAAAATGGCAATACTCATGTGTGGGAGTTGACATCATTCAAGTCTTCTCGTCGGTTTGGGTTCTATGGCCCTAGAGAAAATCCTCAAAGTGTCCATGAATGGCCATGGGTTGCTTGGAAAAAATGACCATAGGACCCAAACTGTGACTCCGATCATGAATCCGTCAATTTTGATGGATTCGGGACATCGGATTTTAGCTAGGGGACCCCCCAAACCGTGCCTCGAAGACTCGGAAATGATGCCTCCCAGGCTCCCAGGCGTGCATGCCTATCGTGGATGGAGTGTGTGGGCATGTGTGGCCACCATGGCCATGCACACGCTCGAGAGCCTTCGGATGAGAAATGCCCCCTTGAGCAAAATTGGAATGGCCCTCACTGTGCTAAACCCTAGCTCCAAAGATGGCACATTGGCACCATTTTTGAGACTCCGAAGCACGGTTTAGGGGGGGGCCTAGCTGAAACCCGACATTCTGGATCCATTGGAATCAGCGTATTCACGACTGGAGTCATGGTTTGGGTGCAGCGGGAATTTTCTTAGGGCACCTCGGGGCCATTCAAGGACACTTTGAGGATTTGCTTCGCGACCACGAAACCGAAACCGGCGAGCAGACTTGGATTCCATCAGCTCCCACAGGTGCAAGTGGCCATTTTGGATGTGTCCATAGTGGCCTCGGATGCCTAGGAGCCTTCGAATGAGAAATGACCCCCTTGAGCAAAATTGGAATGGCCCTCACTAAGCAAAACCCTTGCTCTGGAGATGGCACATTGGCACCGTTTTTGAGTCTTCGAGGCACAGTTTGGGAGGTCCCCTAGATGAAAATCGACATCTCGGATCCATCGAAATCAATAGATTCATAATAAGAGTAACGGTTTGGGTGCAATGGGCATTTTCATCGGGCACCCAGGGGCCATTCAGGGACACTTTGAGGATTTGATCCGGGGCCACAGAACCCAAACCGACGAGTGGACTTGGATTCCTTCAGCTCCCACAGGTGCAAGTGGCCATTGTGGACATGTCCACGGTGGCCATGCATGCCTGGGATCCTTCGGATGAGAAATTACCCCCTTGAGCGAAATTGGAATGGCCCTCACTAAGCAAAACCCTAGCTCTGGAGATGGCACATTGGCACCATTTCTGAGTCTTCCAGGGATGGTTTGGGGAGTCCCCTAGCTGAAAGCCGGTATCTTGGATCCATCAGAATCAACATATTCACGATCGGAGTCACGGTTTGGGTGCAACAAGCATTTTCGTCAGGAACCCTGGGGCCATTCAGGGACACTTTGAGGATTTGCTACGGGCCCACGGAACCCAAACCAACGAGCGGACTTGGATTCCATCATCTCCCATAGGTGCATGTGGCCATTGTGGACATGTTCATGGTGTCCATGCATGCACGGGAGCCTTCGGATGAGAAATGAACCCCTTGAGCGAAATTGGCATGGCCCTCACTAAGAAAAACCCTAGCTCCGGAGATGGCACATTGGAACCATTTACGAGTCTTCAAGGCACGGTTTTGGAGTACCCCTAGATGAAACCCGGTGCCCCCAATCCATCGGAATTGATGGATTCGCGATCAAAGTTACAGTTTAGGTGCTATGGGAATTTTCGTCGGGCACCCCAGGGCCATTCAGGGACACTTTGAGGATTTGCTCCGAGGCCGCGGAACCCAAACCAATGAGTGGACTTGGAATCTGTCGGCTCCCACAGGTGCAATTGGCCATTGTCGACGTGTCCATGGTTTCTACGCATGCCCGGGAGCCTTCATATGAGAAATTCCCCCCTTGAGCGAAATTGGAATGGCACTCACTAAGCAAAACCCTAGCTCTAGTGATGGCACATTGGCACCATTTCTGAGACTCTGAGGCACGGTTTGGGGGATTCCCTAGCTGAAACCCAACGTCTCAGATCCATTGGAATTGATGGATTCATGATTGAAGTCACAGTTTGGGTTCAACAAGCATTTTCGTCGGGCACCCCAGGGCTATTCAAGGACATTTTGAGGATTTTCTATGGGGCCATGAAACCCAAAATGACAAGCAGACTTGGATTCCGTCGGCTCCCACAGGTGCAAGTGTCCATTGTGGACATGTCCACGGTGGTCACGCATGCCCAGGAGCCTTCAGATGATAAATGACCCCCTTGAGCGAAATTGGATCACCTCTCTTTCACATTTGTGAAGACCTGTGATCACTAAGGTTACTAATAGCTTGTTCTAAAACTAAGGCCATTTCCCTAGTAGAACACATGGAGAGCGGAGCTAACACTTAAGGCCATTTCCCTAGCTAGTTTTTTGGAGAGCTAGTGAATTGTACTAGCCTTGTGATAAGGCTCTCATGCATGTTCTTGAATTGTAATTTATAGTTATATATGTATTGCTAATTTATCATAAGTAAAAGATAATTTTGTTGAGTGATTTGACATCATCATTGAATAAGTTAAGGGTTGTTTTACTATTGCTATAATTGTTGTAAAAGTGAGTTTTCAGATTTGGTTTATGCATGATAAGTTTTCAATGCAACTAAATCTAATATAAGATCTATGCTATTTTTGTGAGGATCCATGCAAATTCACTAAAGAACAAAAGTGATCGTGACTAGGTGAAACTCTACTCTTTGAGGTTTCAGAGGATTTGGATTTATGTGTTTCCTCCTACCATATTTAAGTATATAAAAGATTTTCTAAGGGCATTCTAAAATATTCTAACGTATACATTCATTGTGGGTAATCCATATGGACCACATTTCTTGCAAAGCCAAGGATTGATTTACATTAGATGTGTGTGATATCCATCGATGGAGAGTAGAGTTGATATTTTTTGTGTGCCCATGGTTGAGGGTCTAAGAGTATGTGAGATAATTGGGAACCCCAAGTAAAAGGCCTCACAAAGGGAAATTCCAATTAATTTTGAGAAAGTGACAAATTAGGTCAAAATTTGAGCATCTTGTTCTAACACTAAGGTCATTTCCCTAATACAAGACATGCATAGTGGAGCTAATGCCTAACATGATTTTGGGTTCTATAAATAGTGTTGTCTTGGCATGTACTTGTGTAATGTGACATGGCTAATGTTTGTAAACCCTAAGAAAGAGAATAATGCTAGTGGCGAGAGCTTGCTTGACAAAAGCTTGTTATTGAATACAACGATGACTTCTTATCTATCATGGAGATTATAGGGTTAATGAGTAAACCCTAGGAGTTAGGTTTTATGGATCATGAAGATATAACCAATGGAGAATATAAGAGAAATATAGACACGTTGGATTTTCTTATAGAGATTTCTCTTGTGCGATGCTAGAATATAAGACCTAGGGTTTGAGAATTGAAATACTAGTCTGGACATGTAGCCTTGGATGCTATAAATAATGTTATATTGTAGTGTACTTGTGTGATGTGACATGGATAGGGTTTGCCAACCCTAATAAAGACAATCATGCTAGTGGGGAGATGTTGATTTACATAAGCTTGTTGTTAAAGCGAATGGGAACTTCCTGCCTATCCTGGATATTATAGGGTTCCTAAGCAAACCCTAGGATTTAGATTTTAGGGGTCACAAATATATAACCACTAGAGAAGATAAGGGGAAGAGAAACATCTTGGATGTTCTTGGAGAGATTTCTCTTGTGTGATGCTAGAGTATAAGACCTAGGGCTTGAGGACTAAAATACTAGGATTGATGTGTAGACTTGGATGGTAGAACTAGATTTCTCTTGCGGTGTACTTGTGTGATGTGACATGGATAGGGTTTGCATGATATATCTCATATTAACATGTTCATGCGCTCTTGCATGTACCCCAATGTTCCAAGAAAAAGAAATATTTATATTTATTTGCATGGAAAATTTAAGGTCTTGGAGATGACTGCAACCTTTGTATCTCATAATCACAAGCCATTGACATCATTGAAATATGAGATCATGGTAGTGGAAGAAGTTGCAGAGGTATTAGAGACCTAAATATTGAAATAATTCGATCCCAACATAAAGAATCTCATTATTATCACCAACCAAATGCATATTAGGGTTTGATGCTAAAGTATAATACATAGGGTTTGAGGATTGAAATACCAAGATGGACATGTAGACTTGGATGCTAGAAGTTGAGATCTCAAGTGGTGTACTTGTGCGATGTGACATGGCTAGGGTTTTCAAACCCTAAGGAAGAAAATAATTATAGTGGGGAGGGCTTGATTGACATAAGCTTCATGTTGAATCCTATTAGGACTTCCTACATGTCCTGGATATTATTGGGCGCATTAGGAAATGCTAGAGTTAGATGTTAGGGATCATGAATATATAACAACTGGAGAAGAAAAGGGTAAGAGAGACATATTGGATGATCTTCAAGAGACTTCTCTTGTGTGATTCTAGAGTATAAGAACTGGGGTTTGAGGATTGAAATACTAGGATGGACATGTAGACTTGGATTCTATAAGTTGAGTTCTCTAGTGGTGTACTTGTGTGACATAACATGGCCAGGGTTTTTAAAACCTAATAAAGATAATCATGCTAGTGGGGAGACATTGATTAACATAAAATTGTTCTTGAATCCAATAAGGGATTCCTAGATGTCCTAGATATTATAGGGTTGTTGAGGAAACCCTAGGAGTTATATGTTAGGGATCATGAAGATATAACCACTAGTGAAGCTAAGGGGAAGAGACATGGCTAGAGTTTGCATGAGAAGAGATTATGTCCTTTATTTAATAGCATGTGTAATTCTCATCATAAATGTGTCATAGTATCTATTAAGAGTAATATGCCATAACTATGAAAAAATATAACATAAACTTACACAAAAAAAGAGAAGCTATTAATTGTCATAATTGTAAGGAATCTATCATACTAGTATAAGGTAATCTATTCCACATGGCTTTCCCAATCTAAAAGGAATCTCCTTTAACACTCATCCTCACTTGTCCCAGGAGAACGTCTCAAAGCAACAAAAAACTAACACCATAGCCATGGCCAAGGATTTGAGACCCATCCCTCATATACAAACCCTTCTAATAGTGATCCTATCCCACTTGGAGTCCAAATACCCACTATTGAGGGTATGTGTGGTGGTTCATGGATTCTATGGCTAGATTAGGTTTCTAGGATTCTAGATCAGTTTCCTAGGGTTAGATTAGTGTTTCTAGGGCTAGTTTAGGTTCCTATGACTAGATTAGGTTTATAGTATTCTAGCATAGTTTTCTAGTGTTAAATTAGTGTTTCTAGGGTTAGTTTAGCTTTCTAGGATTTCTAGGGCTAGATTAGGTTTGTAGGGTTATATTAGTGCTTCTAGGGATAGAATAACTTTCTATGGATAGATTAGGTTTCTAAACATTAATTGCAAAGGGTGAAATGCTGACATGGAAGAAGGACAAGATGACATGAAGGACAAACAATGGACAACACATTAATGACAAAGTGTTGATGACTCGACAAAGGAGCATGCCAAGGTAAGCAAGATTGATAGAATGACAAAGGAGTATGACAAGTGGCCAAGTATGACAATGACAACAATATGATGATGCAAAGATCGTTAAGTATGACAAGGACAACAATATGATGATGCAAAGATAAAGAAAGCATGATATCATGTCAAACAAGCATGACAGATGTTGTTGACATGCATGATGAGGATGACTTGTTGACATGGAGGAAGCATGACAAATGTTGTTGACTAGGAAAACAAACAAAGTGAATTTCGAAAGCATGACAAGTGTTAATGGCATGGAAAAGACAAGGAGAACACACATGGCATGTTGACATGGCTTGAGGAATGGAAAAGGTGACAAGTATGACAAACATGGCAGGCACATGATGATGATGTGAAGAGAAGATAAAAAATTTAAATATATATATATATATATATATATATATATATAGCTATAAATGGAAGTATAATACATTGATTAATTTTGATTGATTGATAGAAGTAAGGAAAGGTTTTAGAGAGGTTCTACTTATTCAATAGAGAGGTGCAATGCCTTAATGGAGGACATTGTTGAGGGTGATTTAAGAGTGTTAGATAATGTGAGTATTACAAGGTCAATTCGAGCCCGGGGTGGAAAAGCAAACCGGGAAGCGTAATGGGATTCCGTCAGCTCCTGCAGGTCCACCATGCAAGACACACATGTACATGAATTAGAAGTAGACACACATGTACACCTCAAAATATTTATTTAGGGGTAGGACACAAGTGACTATGAAGTATATTTGTTAATGTTTGATGACTGTAAAGTGTGTATGAGTGGAGCTAAGTGAGGGGAGATGGAAGTAGTGTGATGGAGGATGGTTTTAGGATGACTTAGCAGGCGCTTAGGGATGTCCTAAGGGGTTTTTGTGCAAAAATTATATATCTTATGTAAAGTTGACTGACCTTATTCAATAAATCCATCTGGATCCTCTCTATTGCTAATTATCTCCATCAATCTATCGTGCTCTAAATGAGGCAGGAAGTAGAGTACCCAAAACAATTAATGGATGGTGGATTTAAAATTAGAAATGTTAAGATAATAGAAAAACGAATTGTTCACATGTATGTATATATGTATCAACAAAAAATGCACGTACCAACAAAATAACATAAAACTACACAAACCTAAATGTAGAACATAACATTCTTTGATGCAATTCTATCTCTTATGTAAAGTTGACTGACCTCATTCAATAAATCCATCTAGATTGTATCTGTTGCTAATTGTCTCCATCAATCTCTCATGCTATGAATGAGGAAAGTAGTAGCGTACCTTGGTTGAGCTCTTTCTTGTCATTGTCTATAGATGGATGTTTGTGCCAACAATCAAGTTTCTGAAGTGATACACCACTAAACTTGGTCTGTAATCCATGAATACATACCCACTAGTCTTTCTTGAATTCCCATTTAGTGTAAGATATTCTCCCTTAACCACCATCGAGCCAATAGGAAATTCAATTCCTTCATCATCAATTAATGATCCATAGAGGGTTTGCTTACCTTGGATGCACCGTTCCAACCAATAATCTATGCCTCATTCATTGTATTTCGGGGCAACAACTGCATATATGTTTCCTGGTTGTACAATATCTGAGATATGGTCGTAGTTTGTCGACATCGCTGACTGAACCTCCTCTAACTGGGTTGTTTAAAAAACTACACGTTGGTCTACTGCAAGTGACACATGATCCCATTCATCAACCCAGTCCATGCATTCGCATTCATCCCATTCGCCACTGTTGCAAGGGTTGCAAAAGCAATAAAGTTTTCGCGTCCCTATTTCAAATAAGGGGTTGTTTGATCTTCAACCTGAATGAAATCCATGTGTTCCTTGTATTGTTCCGCAACTATAGGAACGTGATTGATCTATGTCAACCACTTGCCAAAAATTTCTTACAACACGTCCTATCACTGATGATGTTTGTTGATCTCTTGCTCAGTCTGACATTGTTGCAAAGAACCATTGAACTATGGATTCTACATCTCGTATATGAGGGTCCATGTTAAACCTCATCTCTTCCCTTCGTAGTGTGGTCTTGATGCATGCATTGGCCCCATCATGTTCACCTTTTTTGTTCCCGGTCTCAAAATAGTTCCAAATATGCAGCACATTATAAGTCTTATGCGAAATACTCATCCATTGGAATACTTGGGCATTTTTGAACTGGCTTGCACAACCATCTGACCATATCCAATGCTAATCCATCTGTATATCTCTCTCCTTCAACTCATCATAGAAAATTCGAAAACAATATTGCACATAATGCAGATCATGGGTTCTATCCTCACTTATGTAAAATTTTGTGTCCTTCAATATTATCCTCATGTCATTTCTCTCTGGCCCATGCCTTTACATAATATGTACCATGATGCTGACTTGGTCTGAATGGTAGTATTGACTCTTGATTTCATTTTGTGGCTGAAGGGTGTAATTTTTTGCAAAATCCACAATTGACACCATGGTTCCAATAGGAAATGTGTCCCTGCATTTTCTGTACTGCTCATCTTTCCATCACGCTACATGCACATGTTGAACATAGTGCTCTGTTTTCTTGTAGAACTCCGTCAAGAAGTCACATACCCGTTCCTGTTACCATGAAAACAAGGGAAATATTACAATGTGGACTTTGGAAAAATGTATATGTCATAAATTGAACGTGTAAGATGAAAAATATGCAATATTCATTTGTACTGTGACTTCACTAATGCAATATTTTTACTTTCCCGGGCATTGTCTAATTGATAGGTTATGCACTTGAAGCTCTACATCTTCACGACCATCCTACCAAATTCGTGCTCCTCGCTTTCATGAATGCAACGGTTCAAAAGAGAAAACCCACTGCACCTAGAACATGTCCCATATAGACACGATTTTTCATAATATTTTTGTCCTTCGGGCCTTGGACACATGATGTTGTGGATATAGTCTCTTGATGCATTTGGTGGTAGTATGGATTCATTGCATCCCTACACAATGTTAGTATGCAAATCACAAAATATATGTTTATATGTGTCATAATAATATTCATATTCTACGCAGTATCTACAACAACAGGTGTTTCAATCAATGCATATACGAATGTACCATGGTTTGCATTTCTCAAAGAACCTTTGGCCCAGGTTCAATTGTGTGTGCTCATTCCTGAATCTCTCATAGAGTTCAGTTTGTGTGGTGTCAAGAAGTGTTTTACATGGGGTTCATGTTCAGTAGAACCTTTTCTCAACTTTAGCACGTCTCTTTGGTTTGATGAAGATCTGGTGTTGTTGGCTTGGTTTTGCAACCAAGCTTAGTGCTATGGGCACCTGCTAACTAGTAGCAGTAGTTTCAATAGAAATAAATAACAATAAACTAAACTAAACTAGCATGTGCATTTTGAATTAAAGAACAAGAACAAGAAAGATAAAAAATAATTTTTGTATTGACAATAGGGAAAGCAAATGCTTGCAAGAACAATACCTCCAAGTGATGAAGGTTTTTTGAATGGCTCCAATGGTGAGCAGCTCCAATCTCCAATGGGTCCTTTCTCCAAGGTTGCTACAATGGCCAAAACTCAAGGGAGATTTTGGCAGCATGAGGATAGGAATATGGATGGATGTGAAATGAGGAGCCCCTACCACCTTTTTATAGGTTTTGGTGGTGGGGAATACCATTCGTGGTTTTGTGGAAACCAAATGGTATTGACCAACATGGTTTAGGTACTTTTCCCTCCTTTTTCCTTTTTTGAATAAAATTAATATTTTTATTCCCTTTTTAATATTTTGGGAATTTAGGACCCTTTTTGAGGGTTTTTTATGCTTTTTAGGAAAAATAATCTTTTTGAGTGGGAAAAAGGGGTGTACCAAGGTCTTTTGGTGACCTTTTGTTGGCTTCAGAGGCTCAGATGGTGGAAAAGTGGACAAATGGGTCATGTGAATAAGGGAATGAGCTAGTGAGCACTTTTTGGGTGTTAACAGATTGCCCCCTGATGTGTGAGGGCAGGAGCTCATCGTATGGCCGATAGTCATCATAGTTCTTTTGTCTTTTTTCTGGGGTTGTAGGGAGGAGAAGAGACCGATTGGAGACTGGATCCGCGTCCCATGGAAGCTGCAAAAAATAAATAAATATTACATTGCCTCAATATGAATGAGGGATAATCTCTGATAATGGACGAGGCGGGCATACCCATGCTCGTATCAAGACATATACATAACAATTAGTCCCAAGAAGGGGGATCTAATACATAAAAAATATACTGGTACATCATAATGGTTCAGGGGGTACATTATTTTGGGATGTACTCATGATCATGACATGACTGATCTCAATAACTGATACACTGGAATAACTGATGAACTATTGGAACTGAAGGTGTCCAACATCTGTAGGGATGTAATGACTGTGAGCCATCACTGGGAAGTATCTATAACTGTATACTCGAGGGAGTATAAAACTAGGGTACATCTGAATACTGTCTCCATACGCAACCCGGATATCTATAGGAACAGTGTAACTGGTTGTATCCATAGGTAGACTCTCAAATGTGGAGGAGTCAGATGGTATCTGGGGTCTTCGACTAATAACTGAATGGACCGATGCCCCGTGCGAGTCTCAACAATGCGATCAAGGTGTTGAAGTCGAGCATGTGAGAAACAACCATTTGGAGAGGCACTGAGGACTCTTCTCGAAATGATTCGTAGGCACTCATCATAAATGGTGATGAGTCCAAGACACAGGGACCTCTAGGTCTATCCTCTGGAATAAATTTGGTTGTCGTCGACAGAGGGAGACCAACAACTAACAAGGCAATGATGTTTCCTTGATAGGAGCGCGAGGTGTAGAACTAAAGTATTGTAGTACTGATGGTAGGACTGACATACTTGTGGGGATGGGAAGTAACTGGGGTCATATAGTGGGTAGACTCAAACTTCCTTTGTTCAGAGCATGATGACATGGTTGACCTGGCAGCGTAGGGAACTGACTTGTAGGTGTGGGAATCATTGCTTTTAAGGACTGAAAGGTATGTATGACTCTGGTGGGGAATCAAGTTGATGGGTGTTGTCTAGGGGTTCTCAGGGTGACATACTTGCAGAATACTCTGAACAAAGGCGACCAAAATGGGGAAGCTACCATATGAGTAGACGTGATCTGTTGTGGCACCGAGAAGCACCATTGGGTCCTTCTTCGTAGTTTTAATGAGCTCCAAGAAGGGATAAAAGTGTGCTCTGAAATGGTACTATCCTGTGGATTTTGTGAGCCCAGGACTGTTCGTGCTCATTGGTGCTTTCCTTTTTAAGGAGTCTAAAAGCGATAAGAAGACTCTGCAGTGGTTATGACTACTATCCTGTTGGTTTTACGAGCCCGGGATGGTGATTGCTCTTGGTCGCTTTCATGTTTAGAGAGTCTGAAAGCGGTAAGTGGACTCCATTGGTGTTCTTTTTCGTAAGTTAGTCTCCAAGGCCTGAAAAAGCATAAAATGATGCAGATGGAGAACTCTTCTAGCCGATGTGACTAGAGTATACCTTTTTTGTAATTAGTCTACGAGGTCTAGAAAAGGGGTAAACTTATACCAGGTAGACGCCCTTTCAGATACGTTTAGCGAGCATGAAAGGAAGCAAGATTGCTCAACGATCTTTTCATTGTTTTAAGAGTCAGAAAAGAGCTTAACAGAAACTCCATAAGTGCCTTTTTCGTAAAATGGGATTGCTCGGCCCGAAAAAGGGATAAAATTATACCGAACAAAAATGGATTGACGGGAGCGAGAAAAGGTCTCAAGCATCATCATGTGTGTGGGATATTGGATCCAGTGACATAAAGATTGTCCAAAAGGGGGGCTGCAGCCGTTGTGGCACGCAAACCGAGGCAATGAGAGGGCATTTTGAAAAAAAAATGGCCGAAAAGTATGGGCGTGAGAGCGAGAAATGATCTCAAGCATCATCACAAGCGCGGGAAACTGAATCTGGCGATATAAAGATGGTCAACCGTGAAGAACGGCGGATGTGGCACGCAAACCGAGGCGACGAGGGGGCATGGAAAAAATGCCCAAAAAATCTGGGGGTGAGAGCGAGAAATGATCCCAAGCATCATCACGAGTGCGGAAAACTAAATCTGGCGATATAAGACTTGTCAAAAAATGGAGAGCGACGGGTGTGGCACGCAAACCGAGGTGACGATGGCTCCCAAAAATGGTCAAAAAATGGAGCTGGTGAAAACAGGAAAAGGAAAGATCTATCATGAAGTTCTCCAAAGGACGGTGGTGTCCATGCGGCTTACTATGGGTAAAATCGTTTGAGGTACAACCCGTTGTGTGGGTTGCGGAGGGGGTATATGAGCAGTGGGAGCAGATGCCCTTGGTGATCGAGGATTACCCGTATGCTGGCATGGACTATCAAGGGGACCCAGAGATGCCTCGAGCCTAGGGATAGGCCTGGGGTTTAGACGGTATGTTTTGTGGTTTGTTTTATACTATATCATGTGATTTGTTTATGATTATAGTTAGATGTGTATATGATGGTTTATTTGCATTGTGCAGATGTTGGGCCTGTACCACCGGCCGACTACGTGGCTCGTCAGGGGCGGGCGATGGTGGTCGCTCATCCACCTGCAGCGGTACCACCTCCACGTGGTGGAGGATTTGCGGCTCGTGGGAGAGGGGTTGGCCCTCGAGATGATGCTATAGAGGGTGTCAGACAGACATTCGACATGATTCTAGCTGGACTCCCCGAGGATGGCTGGAGAGACCTGGACCGGGACGTCGTGGAGCGTTGCTTCGGTGCGCCGCCTCAGTGGCGGTCACTGCTGTTGAGGACAGCGGTTTTTGTGGCCGAGCACAGGGATGGTGCTCGGGATGACTCGGTAGGGCCGCTTGAGAGGAGGATCCATCTACGGGATGATCCGGAAGTGCCAGCAGAGCGGAGAGTTCAGGCTCGCCATGATCCGACGGGGCTAGCGGAGGAGGAGCCAGAGGAGCCCAGGGACCCTCATGACTAGATGATATGTATTTTCCCCCAAATGCTGATGAGCATATGGGGAAGCACTATTTTGTACGGCTTATGTATTTTTTTTTGTATATTGGGTGCTGAGGGCACCTATGACATGTTGACTATCATGGTTTATATATATATGTATATACATGTTTGGATATATAGTCGTGTATGCACATGCATGCACTTGTTGTCTTTACATTCGCCCATGGAGGCATGTTTGATTTTCTGTATGCCTGTGGAGGCACATGGTATGCACGTGGATGCACATTTTGTTTTGGTATATGCCCGTGGAGGCACATGTTATGCACGTGGATGCACATTTTGTTTTTTATATGCCCGTGGAGGCACATGTTATGCACGTGGATGCATTATTTGTTTATGGTATGATGCAATTGGTGTGCCAGTCAAGTACATTGTTGGCCATGTGGTCTGCTACACTATTGAGGTTTCTTGGGACATGTGTGAATGAAATGGATTCAAACTGTCGAATCATTTGTTTAGTGCGTAAAAATTTTCTGAACAGACAGGGATCGCGTACCTGGTAATCATTGTTGAGTTGGGAAACTAGGAGTTGTGAGTCCAAGAAAACGTTAAGGTGACGTATGCTCATTTGGAGAGCTGTGGCCAAGAGACCGGTCACGACATCATATTCAGCCTGGTTGTTGTTAGCGGCACCCAAACACATTCCGTCGATGTGGATCTACTCATGTGAAGGGCAATATATTACCCAAGCTGCGAAGGCCAGATTGGGGGACCAATGGTTTGCACCATCAGCAAAACCGACGTAGCAGAGTGGAACATGTGTGTGAACGGGATCAGTGGAAGGAGCCGATCGGACAGAGGGGTATCCAGTGGAGATCGTATAAATGGCGGGGTCAAGGACCGGAATTTCGGTATCTGACCAAGTAAAGACATCAGTGAATTCTTGGAACAGTTGTCAGTATTCTCCGATCTCATGCTCACTGTGGGAGGCTCCTAATGTAATGGTATGAAGGGAACCAAGTGGGTCAGAGATGTCAATGTGGATGACGGGGGAAATATTGGCCATGTGATCCTTTAACCAGTCGACTTTAGTAGGAAGGAAATCTTTGGACTCAACCGCGGATTGGGTAGCGGTGGTGGATGAAGTCTCTTCCGGGAGGAAGTATGGACGATGGTGCATGTCTTCCCCGGGATAATCAAGGGAAGTAGGAGTCTCGATAACCTCTTCACCATTGCGGGAGCTTTGAGTGGTCAAATCAAGTGATGAGGTAGTGGTAGTCGAAGAGATCATGTAGATGGTGTTAATCTCTCCGGATGAGGATGATGCAGGAGGGTAGATCTCCTCGATAGTAGGGGGTGTCGTCTCAAGGTCCAAATTGTTCATCTCGTAGAGGGCTGCTCTGTAATCTGGGATGTCAGGACAGTGATGGGAGTAGTGGCCGTAAATACCGCATATCGCACATGGGTGGTTGGTACGCAGTGATTTATCGCGAGGCATGGGGTTTGGATCTAGTTTGACCACCGGGATGTTGGGGTCGTCGTCCAACATTTGCATGTGTTCCTGCAATGCAGGTAACTGTGGACACTGATGGGTTGGATGGCCTAACTCATCACACAGCGAGCATTTTGGAGGAGCACGGAATACGGGGGGAGGTGTAACTGCCTTGGGTGGGGGTACCGCAGTGTATGGTTGTGGGCCTCTGCCCCCAGTGGGCCTGATGAGTGGAGGGGGATTCGTCGATGAAGAAGGAGTATTGATACCGGGAGGTGGTTGAGTGGAAGTAACAATGGGTTGCACCGGTTGCAGGATGACATTTGGTGTCAGTGGGGGAACGGGAGGCGAAATATACCACACAGGTAGTCCCAATGTTAACCAGGGTAGACTAAGGGTAGCCATAACCGGGGCGCTTACTACACCCGAAGGAGGAAATAGAAAGGGGATTGTGTGGATGGGTGTAACCCCAATGTGACTAGGGACCAATGGTGGTTTGGGTAACAAGGCGGGTTGATTACCGGGTGTTTGTGAAAGAGTGCAGAGGTTAGCGACGTGGGTCTCCGGTGATGGTGGTGGAATGGCCTGGAAGGTAGAAGTCATCGGCGAATCGGAGTATAGTCCGGGTCCTACTAAGGAAACAAATGAGGTATTTGCACCACAAACATGTTGTTCAACCATGGGGAGAACATTTTCAGGTATGGCGGGGGCCTTGGAGTCGTAATAGGTGAGTTGGTCGACCTTGACCACGCGTCCCTCATGGGGGAACTGCATGGTACGAAATACGGATGAGGAAACAGCCCGCATGGCATACATGTAGCTACGGCCAAGTAAAAGGTTATAGTCGAGTTGGGCATTGATGACCTCAATGTCAATGAGCACAGTTTTACCTGCCAGTTGGATAGGGACATTAGGTAAGAGACCCTGGGGTTGTGCCGAACGGTCGTCATAGGGTCGCAACGCAGTGGTGGACTGCTGGAGAGTAGGGGATCCCAACTTCTACCAAACGAATGTGGACATGATGCATGTAGAAGCCCCTTCATCGATGATGCACCGATGGATGACAAGATTCCGAACAGAAACGGAAACTTGGAATGCTAAAGAGGAAGGCAGGCGTGGTTCAGACTGGTCTGAATCGAATGCGATCAGCTATGAATCATTGGGGTCAATGGCGCCAATGGAAGAGAGTAAAGTCTTGCGCTGCGAAGGATAGTTTTTCAAAACTTCTAAAGCAGACATGGCTGCAGGACATTGGGCTAAGTCGTCGACAATGTTGTAATTCGATGCAGCGCGAGCATTGGGATTATTGTTGAGACGACGAAGTGGGAAGCGAGGTGCTTTGGAAGCGCCATCAAGTGGAGCCGGAGGTATACGTAACATTTGATCTGTGGGATTAACGTTAGTGTTCTTGTCGGCGGGGGGGGGCTTCAGACGTGGAGCCATATTGGTTCCAACGGGTTTGGAGGTTGGCATCGGCAGTCGACATCATCAACAAATGGTGAGTACCTGAATCGAACATGGGTTGATCAGGGGCTGCATAAGTGATCTGTTGTGGTGGCACGTTTCCCTGAGGGGGAGCTAACGGCTGAGTGTTCACTAAACCCTGGTTTGGAAAGGGGTTTTGCAGCACCAAGGGTTGATGTTGAGGTGGTGGAGGGTTGGGTGGCGGCTGAGGAGCCGCTTTCCCTTGACGATGGGCATCGTCGGTCCAAAGTTGCCGAGCTCACTCCAAATGTGGGCAAGAATGGGTGTAATGACCATAGACCCCACAGATAGAACAAGGGTGGTTTGTTCTGAGGTTATTATTTCTAGGCTGCTTGGGATTCCGATCCGGATTGCAGTTGGGAGGAGCAGCATTGTTATTTTGCGGAGGATTGGGAGGTGGAGGACCTTGCTGATGTTGTTGGTTATTACCATGATTACGACCTCTACCACGGTTCTGTTGCGCACCTTGGTTGCGCTGGTTGTTTTGGTTCTGGGGCTGGTTGTGCTGTGTGTACACTTGCCCTTGAGCAGTGGGAGGATTTTGGTTCACCGCAGGTGCGGGAGCAGGTTGTGGTGGATAATACACCGGTGGGGTTGGATGTCACGTACCCAATTTTCGTGAATTAGTAAAATCAGTAAAAATTTAAAATTTTTCAAACATAGATGATAACAAAAATATGTAACATACTAATCCCTTTTTGAAACACCACATCGGTTAATTACTCATTACAATATATAGAATATACATAGGTTTAGCTACTAAACTCTTATAAAATTATTTTAAAACAACATTTAAAAGACACATTAACTTGTTTTAACATTCTCATAGAACTCTTATTAAATAACAATGCATGCCATTGTACCCGTTGAAACCTTTTTGCACATCTTTATCTTATAGTCAATAAGAAAACAACTTAATTGATAACAACATTAACAAGATCATAAGGCGAATATATTAGCATTATACATCATAATCACTTTGTATATGAATCGTATACATCAAATAATCATAAACATTTTTAAAGACAGAAACCAGTACTCATACATGAGACACATTGAGAAACACCATAGAAAACATAGGAGACAAAATATAACGTGGTTCACCCGAACTCGGGCTAGTCCACAAAGGTGTGTGTGCGGCTTTTATTATTCATCAAAAGATAATTTACAACTACAACCCAATGGTTTCTTTAATCATCTTCCATCTTTTTCCAAGCTTCTCAATCGAATGAATATTTAAAACATTGAAGCCAACCTCTAATAGAGAATAGAAAACTATTCTAGTTGAGACATAGTGTAACTTATTCATATTTCTATTTAAATAAGTTACTCTCCTTTAACATGTATTTAAATAAATTAACCTTCACTTTAATAAAGTGATGAATGAGGAGTCATATATAATGATACCATATTAAGTGCATTTGAAAGGGGTTCAAATACGATATCACCATCACTTAGCATAACCATGTTAGTAATACCATAAATATTAGCGATGTAAGACTATACCACCAAATCGCAGGTCTATAAATATTATTGCAAAAGACAGAGATATATTATGGTCCCTCTAATCGTAGGTATATAAATATAACTCTGTCAGAAATCTATATCACTGACACACATCAAAGACTGTGAAGATTACCCCAAACGATCCACGCATCCAACAACATACAAATTATTAAGGCAAATAGTTACAAGTCTCTCGGCTATCCAACACGTAGTTGTAACCAGAACTACATTATTGAACCGAACTGGGAATTAGCTTGGTATTAATGCCAAGAACTTATCGATAAATATTAAACTAAAACATTCATGGATTTCATAAAGCAATCCCAATTACGAGTATGAAAGCTGGTTGGCACAAACTCAGACAGAGCCTAATGCAACGGAGTTCAACTCGGTATCTATCGCTGGTATGATAACTATTAACACAAAATATAAAAAGAACTTATACACGATAGAGAGAGCACAATCGCTGTAGCAATACAAGCAGAGATAACTGTTGTTACAACAATGGAAAATATGAAATTGAGACGTTATCGTTACACCATATACAGCATATAAAAACATATTAACCGAAATATTTAGGGATCGGGCCTCCCCTCTTGGGCCATCTCCTACCATCGGCGTGATCAATCGTAAACAACATTATATATGTAAGTAATAGTAGAGTGTAACGTCATGGGTCAAATCTCTATCCTATAAACAGAGTTCAGTAGAATTTCAACCATCAAAGGAACCTCAGAGATCACCCCTCTCGGCTAGTGGTTTATAATAATGGTAGAAACGTTCTCGGCAATGAAAAGAGGTACAAAGATCATTGCAATCTAAGAAAAATGAAATCAGAAAAAAAAACCAGCGTCTTCAACCAGACAGAGAATAAAACCCTCAGCAGAGATCAATAGGTAGGTATGTAAATAACACTAATCCTATACTCTATCTTTATAGAGAAACAATGAAGTAGGCTGGGTTTCATGTATGGCACAGCAAACATGGCTTCGGAATCTGAAACAAGAACGTATTCTCACTGAGATTGGGCAAAAATACAATTCCTATGGCAGCTTAATAATCCAAGGAGAATTTGTGATCAACAAAACAACGGTTTTGTTGGAAGTATTCATGAAAAGAGATCCTAAGATCGATGCTTCTATTGGCATTCCAAATACCTAGTAGAACGAGAAGATTCAAATTAGAGAGTTTATCGACCAATAGCTTCTTAAATCAACCACGACATCATGTGAAAATTAAGAGCATTCATATAGGTAACATATGAAATGCGTATACCAGGTTTTTGACTCTAGAGAGTCTTTCCATGGTCTTTGTGCAGTATTAAACAATAACCCAGAAACCATTTCCGAAAACAAACTAGACGAAGATAATAACAAATCCAACAAAATAAAATAGAGACTCACTTACAGACATTTGTTGGCAGTCATTTCACCGATCAGTATGGCTGCCTGTATATCCATTTCAATATTGGCCTCCTCCTATTGCAGAGGTCCCCTCGTAAATAGATCCCAAATGGTGATTTTCCCCACCTCTCTGTGTTTTTTCCTTTTTTCCCAATACCAAAATATATATGTCAAAAAGGAAGGGTGTTTTCCCTCCTTTCCCTAGGATCTCGGTGGTGACTCTAGAATTCATGTGCCTTCTAATGGGCCAGGTGGCAAGGTAAGTAGTAGGTGTGCTTTCCCATTAAACAAATAGTTATAGTGACATTATGCAAGAGCTCCAATAAGGAGACAATCTCCTTAAATCTCGCAGGGTGGAACAATAACAACGTTTAAATCAATTTTGAGCATTTATAACTCCACTCCACTCTTCTTACCCAAGTAGGTGGTTAGTCTCCCATTCGATTTTTATACTTAGATATCTATTTTTTATTCTTTCCAAAGTGACGGCCACTTCCTTAAATTTCTAGACCATTATTACTATTTCATTATCATATTCCGATATAAGCATTTGCCACAACTCTTTCACATAATTTTATAACATATAAATATGTATTTAATACTCACATGCATATTTATGAATAACAACCTATCTTTAAAATCTCACAAATAATCCCACAACTCATTCATATATATATGTGAATATAATATACCTTAGGTGTTTTCTGGTTAACTTTTTGTTACTCGTTAATACTTTGTTTACTTTTAGATACATATGTATATCTTTATATATATATAGACCTTTAACAAAGTCTTGGTGCAGAGATAAGTTTATAAGATAATCTACTAGGTTAGCATTTACTTATTTCTCAAAAAGTTATAAGGCTGACCTCTTCATATATATATACTTGTATATATATATATAATAGCTAAATAGCTATTGGAACTATCTATTTACTTTTTGTGTAAATATATATATGACACAATTATAATATCAATCACTAATCAGTTTTCATATATATGTATAAATGTGTATATCATTAAATAGTTATCCCCACTATTATAATTGTCCATAATATATTTGAATATTTTCTATAAAATATTCATAATAAGCGAGGTTCCCTTTAGCAGATAATCATTTATGTGTTTTCTAGCACCTTGTGTAAATACTTATTATACTAATAAAATGACCTTCATGTTTTACTTAGGATTATCAAATCCTAATGATCCTCATATCGAGAACGTGAGACTCTTAGTATTTGTGTGTCATTAAAACCAGCTTACCTTAATTACTTATGGGCATTAAGGCGACATAGGCCATCTTCGACCTATCCTTATCCTAGTGCATTTCAAATGCCCATCGTGTAGTTGTGTCACTACTTCGAGTGACCTAGGTCTACCGCTTATGTTTAAAATCTTTAGGAAAATAACCACCATTAGATACAACGTTCACTGGTGGGGCCTTGGCCTTGAGCTCCTCACCATGGCCAATTACAAAATTCATAATTACTTTTACAAGTATAATAACAATTAGGGTCGAATTTTAGGGATGTTACATTGGAAGTGGACCAGATACCTGCTGGGGTTGTTGGTAACCCTGAGCTATTGGAGGTGTTGGGTTAGCTGCCACAGCTTGCTGTGGATAGTACACTGGTTGAGGTGCAGCTGGGGGGGCATATGCAGGTGGTGCATGACCAAAACACTGAGGTGGACATGAAGGTCCATGGGTATGGTGGTGATGCGCCATGGTAGCATAAGAACTGGTTGTTCCAGACTGAGATGTAGCCCGCGAAAGGTCGGGACCATGGTTAGGATGTGCAATGGAAAAGGGTTGGGGATGCGAGGCCATATGACCAATGATGCCATCAACGGCATGGGATGCCCCCGGCGCATCATGTTGGGATGACTCGCCCCGAGGGGCGTTCAATATAATGGTATACAAATAACCTGACTGGGCGTAAATGAGATCAAACTGTTGGGATTTGAGGATGGCCTCTTCTTCAGACTGGGGTCTTTCGGATGCCACATCCTTCACAATGAGAGGGAGAAGGGATTTTAGAAACCAATCTAGGAAGATACGGTCGTCTAATTTGATTTTGCAGAGGCTTCAGCGTTGACACCACTCATGAATGTGGTCAGTGATGTGGGTGGCCGTGTTCTGTCTGCAAGACAGTAGGATCTCGACGCCCGCATCATAGTGGACAGGTAACTGAAAGAACTGTAGGAAGGTCGAGGAAAGGGAGGTAAAGGTGGCATGCGTCCCATGGGGCTGTTTGATATACCACTTGGATGCAGAGCCAGTGAAGGTGCGTTGTAATAGACGGAGGCGGACAGAGTCGTCCACTATGGAGTTGGAGGAACACCATAGATGGAAGGACATGATATGGTTCTGGGGGTCCTCACCTGCCTTTCCCTCAAACTTAGGGATGTCCAAGGGGAGTTTGGTGGGCATGTGAGGCCACGCAGGATCATGTCTGATAGGATCATTGGTGAGCCTGGCTAGGTCTGGCAAGTTCAGACTTGCCATGTACGGTAAGCTAGCAGATGTAGTGACTGGGACTGGGACATGCCTAGTCATGGTGGTATGATGTAAGGGTCCAGTAGTGCCTAAAGGTATGCTAGGGATTGAAGGTATATGTCCTCCAATAGGTGTGGTCTAGTGTGGGCCAGCGCTTCCAAGTGCCACATGGGTTACACTTGGGTTAGGAATAGTAGTGGTGATTCCTGGAATCTGGGTTGTGGGAATCAGAGGGGGTGTGACCCCTATGTTGGGCATTCCTAAATGTGGAGTGTCTGCCATATTAGCCATACCTAGGGGGTGGTGGTTGCCATGGATGGCACCGCAGCAGAAGGGTCTGTAGATGTCTCACCTATGGTGCTGGTAAAGAGTGGGTCAAATGGTGTTCCAGCCATAAGGTTGGTTGGGAATAACGCAGTGGGGTTTTCGGATTCTGCCTCAGAATCAGAAGTGAAGCGAGGCTCGTCATAATCGGATGACTGTCTGGTTGACCGACGATGTGTCAAGTCAAGGGATAAGGCTCGGCGTCGGTGACGTGGCGAGCGAAGTAGACTGAACTCTGGGAGCTCGCCTTGTAGACGACGAGAGCGTCTAAAATTCTCAATGGTGAGAAAATAAGTTTTTTGTGTAAAAATCTGTATGTGTAAAAAATGGTAATGTATAAAAAACTCAAAACCCTAATGCAACCAAGGGTGCAAGAAGGGCAGTGAAAATGAAGGCTCTCAGGCCAAAAAATCAACCTCAAAAAAGACACTTATTCTAGCAGTTGTGCTACAATAAATGGAGGGATGCAAAAAATGGTCAGAGTACCAACATGCAAACAGCTTCTAGAAAAAAATAGGTGTAACTAGACCAAAGGTGGGTTGAATCATGCAAACACCTAACTAAAAGTATTGTGAATCAACAAACTATATTCTCTGCAAGGTGATGAAATCCAAGTCAGACAATATCGAGTGTTGAGTCAATGGCTAGATATCCTCCTACCGGGAGGGACACCGGGTAATCAATCCTAAAGAATGGCTACTAGAATACTCCGTTCATGACACATCGAGAAAAGGTAAATCTGCTGTTAGGTCCTTGATCGCAATATCCCAATACAGGGATATCCCGAGAACTGCGAATGGTAGCCCTTCGGTTACTGAATGGATTTCGGTATTCCACTCAGGCTTCCGGAACCATCCTCGCGACTTCAACCCTCCTAGGGGAGAGGCCTTCCCATAAACTGGTTGTGACCGTGCCAATAAATACTAAGAGATTTTAGCTCCCTAAAGGACAACAACTATGTCTCAGATGTAATAACTGAGGGGTGTTATTGGAATACCTATCCCCTCAATACTACCTAGCTACAAAGTTCTTTTAGTGTTCCCCAAGTGGGGTTAAATGTGGGTTGAAACTAGGGTAAGTTTGAGGGCTCAGTTTAAAATTAGTGTTTGAGTGGGTGCACATGTGATATTTTAAACTGAAATTGAAAAAGTAAATGCTAAGTATTCAAAAATCAAAGGATCTTTTGAACAAGGCAAATATTATGACTTTTTCAATAAATGGAAATTAAATGCTTTTCAAGGACTATTCAAAAAACTAAGGATCTTTTGAAATAGGAAAGCAAATAATAAAACCTCTTTGCAAAATAGATGGATTTGTTTTAAAATTCTGCTATGGGAAAAAAATATCAAAGAAGTAAACAGTAACAAATTTTAATCTAGATAAAATGTAATCAAGTCCTTCTTTCAATTTCTGAAAATATTTAAAAAGACTTTTTTCACATGGGAATTCTAAATAGTAAAAACTTTTCTATGCCTGTAAAATATGCAGAATTTCTAATACTGGAAAATGTGCTATTTGGGCAGAAAATACAGTGAGAAATTAATTTTTTAAACGATTCAGCCGAATGAAAAAATTAGCATCGCGGGTTCTGACAGAAAAGCCGCGATGGACCGCGCGGGTTTCTGTCGCACAGTCGCGATGGGCAGCGCGGGTTTTGACCGCGAAGCCGCGATGTGCAGCGCGGGTTTTGACCATGAAGTCGCGATGGGTAGCGCGGGATTTCGTCACACAGTCGCGATGTGCAGCGCGGAAAAGGTCCGCGAAGCCACGATGTGCAGTGCGTTAAATGGTCGCGAAGCCGCGGTGAACCACGCGGAAAAAAGCCGCGCAGTCGCGATGAGCCGCGCGACTGTTGGGAAAAAAGCCGCGAGGCGAAAGCCATACGCAGATGCCGAAAAACGACGCCTAAAATTGAGAATTTCGGGCTGTTAATGGCTAAAAAATGGGCCAAGATCTAGAACAACAATGGATTTACTGTCTAGGGTGGCCGATCTATGAATTAAACTACCTAATATAATCAAAAACTAAGATCTAAATAAAAAGTGAGATCTAAAGATTCGAAAAGCAGCGGAGTCGCCAAAAACTGTTGGCTTGGTTTTGCAACCAAGCTTAGTGCTATGGGCACCTGCTAACTAGTAGCAGCAGTTTCAATAGAAATAAATAACAATAAACTAAACTAAACTAGCATGTGCATTTTGAATTAAAGAACAAGAACAAGAAAGATAAAAAATAATTTTTGTATTGACAATGGGGCAAGCAAATGCTTGCAAGAACAATACCTCCAAGTGATGAAGGTTGTTTGAATGGCTCCAATGGTGAGCAGCTCCAATCTCCAATGGGTCCTTTCTCCAAGGTTGCTACAATGGCCAAAACTCAAGGGAAATTTTGGCAGTATGAGGATAGGAATATGGATGGATGTGAAATGAGGAGCCCCTACCACCTTTTTATAGGTTTTGGTGGTGGGGAATACCATTCGTGGTTTTGTGGAAACCAAATGGTATTGACCAACATGGTTTAGGTACTTTTCCCTCCTTTTTCCTTTTTTGAATAAAATTAATATTTTTATTCCTTTTTTAATATTTTGGGAATTTAGGACCCTTTTTTAGGGTTTTTTTTTATGCTTTTTAGGAAAAATAATGTTTTTGGGTGGGAAAAAGGGGTGTACCAAGGTCGTTTGGTGACCTTTTGTTGGCTTCAGAGGCTCAGATGGTGGAAAAGTGGACAAATAAGTCATGTGAATAAGGGAATGAGCTAGTGAGCACTTTTTGGGTGTTAACAGGTGTGATCATGCCAAAACGTTTGTACTAACTCCTTAATAGCATCAATTAGATTCCTATCTCCACGAGGAAACCTACCAACAAAATCCCAACAATCGTTTCCACCCAGAGTGTCAATATTTTCGCTTATAATAGAGTACTTTTTAATACTTTTTCTATTTAATCGAAGTATGTGAGAAGTGTGTGATAGAAGGTGACGTTTCCTTATGGAC
This sequence comes from Larix kaempferi, assembly GCA_027924585.1. Taxonomy (NCBI): domain Eukaryota; kingdom Viridiplantae; phylum Streptophyta; class Pinopsida; order Pinales; family Pinaceae; genus Larix; species Larix kaempferi. The sequence goes on along the minus strand of BSBM01000052.1, from coordinate 2,996,257 downwards.
TTGCTTACAACTGATTCGGTTAACACACAACGAGCCACACAGATATATTTTGTACGAGACGTCTTCCCAATCGCATTAAATGCAGATTGGAGATTTCTAATAATATGACTGCTAGCCTCTTAACTTTTAACTATCTTTATGCCCAAAATTCTCCTAACAACATATAAACAATGTGACTTTAACAAACATAGAAATAATTGGCATTTACCTGCATCACCTTTGGATTCAAAATATTCCTTGACAATTTTGTTTCATTGCCATTCGATAGTGTGTTTTGGAAACTTACCTTCAAGGCTCAACAGAGCACTTTCATCCACATGAATACATCTAGGAGTTCTTCTTCTTGCACTAGACAGTCGAGGTAGGAAAGGTGGACATGGGACATGAATACCAAAGCTTGTTTGTTGTGGTGCTTCATTTATGCATTGGGCCATAATGGGAGTGTGCTCGACATGGCCGTGGTCTTCTTGGGTAGATTGCAAATTAAGCACTACTTGTATGTCCATATATACACATGCAACATCTTCCAATATTCCTGTGTTGTGAGGAACTTCAGCATGACTCATTGATGGATTGTTGGTTGGAGATTGTGTTGATGTTGGAATTTGATTTTGGTCCGTTGGATGCAACCGCTTTACCTTTGGTTCTGAACAAGATGTTGTCATGTCAACAATTGTGTTAGGATCAATGGCAGGATCAGTGGCAATGATAGGACCATGTCTCACTCTTTCCATTGCCAACATGGCCTTTTCTTTTAATTCATTGACCTTTTCAATGGGAATATTCCTTCTATATTTTTTTGTTATGTTACGTGAGTTTCCTATCTCCAAAAGTATCTTTAACAAAACTATGAGGCCTACCCCTGCAAAAGAAACAACAAATAAGATATTAGTTCCATTATACAATGAACTTGAGACATTCCAACATAACTTACCACTTTACAAATTAGCACATACAACTACAGACTATGTTGGTTTATTTGTGTTCGAATAAACATCATTATCCCTTACAATTCCAATCAATATAAATGATGGTTGGTCAAGTGTAGAATGAAGAAACTAGTGTCTTTCCTAGGCATGAATTCATAAAAAAATGGTAGTAACACCCTACAACAGAGATGGCTACAGATTCCTTGGGAATAGTTTGATAGTTTTTCTACATTAAATAAGGTAAAGCGAATAAGTTTACTAATTACACAATGAGGAGGTTGCAAATTCCCCCAAGGAAGGAGAATTCAATGAGGTAGAGGCAAGTAGTCAGCTCAAACGCACAATATTAAAGAAACATTATGATAAACATAGTATGAAGATGAGATCATGGAAAAATTTTCATGAACTAATCAATATGGACCCTCTCCCATGATTGCTTCTTAGTATTTTATTCAAATTGAAGAGTCTCAAGAGAGAACCTCATCCATACCATCCTTGTGTGAAAATTGAAGAGATGCCTTGGGAATAGTTTGATAGTTTTTCTACATCAAATAAGGTAAAGAGAATAAGTTTATTAATTACACAATGAGGAGGTTGCAGATTCCCCCAAGGAAGGAGAATTCAATGAGGTAGAGACAAGTAGTCAAGCTCAAAGGCACGATATTAAAGAAACATTATGATAAACATAGCATGAAAATGAGAGCATGGAAAAAATTTCATGAGCTAATCAATATGGACCCTCTCCCATGATTGCTTCTTAGGATTTTATTCAAATTGAAGAGGCTCAAGAGAGAACATCATCCATACCATCTTTGTTTGAAATCAAAATATATTCATGGTAATAATTATTGGTTTACATTGCATACTTCATCTTGTCTAGTGAATATGAGTTTTTTTAGATATGAACTTGGGAACTCTTCTTGTCAAATTCATTGTTGTCTATGCATGGATATTGCTGTAGGAATATGATAAAAACAAAAGGGCATGGGAGAATCTCAAATCTTGTGAATGAAAGAATTATTTACAATTCACCATACCTATATAAATGATCTCCACTTGCAATGGAAACTGGTAGCTTGAATGTATCCACTAGATTCCAAGACCACTGAAGATGTTTGTTAGATTCCAAGAGTGATTTTGTGTCCAATAGATCAATGAGTGTCCAAAATATCAACGAATGTGAGCCAATAAGAAACCTGGAAGAGCTTGAACCCACAAAAGACAGAAAATCCCGTGTGTTTTGGTAGCATTCTCGGGAATAGAAAAATCTTTTTTTTTTAACTAGCACCAGACGCGCGCATGCGTGTTTCAATGCGCGCACGCATGTTTGTAGTGCGTACACGTCATCAACGTGTATGCGCTAAAACATGCGCACATGCCCCTGCATAATGTTTACACCATTTATTAACCAATGTTTACACCATTTAATGCCAAACCTTCCCCCACTTCGAAAATATTTGCATACATTGGACTATACTTCAAAAGTGGATAAATGAATGGCTAAAGAGAGGGGGGTTAAGGCTTCTAGGGATTTAAGGTTTTAGGACTTAAGGCGTAAGGTCTTAGGTATTTGGACTTTAAGGATTGTGGGTTAGGTTGTTTAGGAGTTAGGGTTGTGGGATTACAGGTTGAATGGTTCAATGGTTTAGAGGTTAAGGGATGTAGTGCTTTAGGGAGAGTGAGAGGTAGAGATATGGGATATGGGAGAGATATAGAGAAAGATATCATGGGGTTAGGGGGGGTAGCAGTAGAATCCCATGTCATACTTGCAAGGGTCGCTCTCGGTCAATGCCACACGAGATTTGAAATGTAAACATGCTTAGAGGGTGAAAGTAAAGGATTGAGACCTAAATGAACGTTTCATAACTCATAAACTACAATATGGGGATGGGATGAAATGATTTGGGCCTTGGGCCCTAGATCATTTGGATATGGGTGTTTTTCACACCAAAGACGACCCATATGGCCTCAAACATGGCCAAGTTAGGAAATAATACAAAAAAACCCTCTCGTAAGTCCAACTTTCAAACAAAATTCTAAGGGTGGTCTAGATTTTCCTTGGCGGGGTGTTTTGGTCACAATAGTGGGATACATGAGCCATAAGTAGGTTTTGTAAACTGAAACAAGGGCTTTAATCCCTAAATGAACCTCTCAACCTCAAGTGCCATGAACAAAACCTAAAAGCCACAATGTGAGCCCTCTATAAGGTGTCTTTGGAATCAAAGATGAATGCAAGTATCATTACAATGTCTTGGGAATCATGTCCGAGTATTAAATGAGAACCTTTTGTCAATAATATTTTCTTCTTGGGCATATGGACACCATTAATTGTCCAATTTAGATTATCCCTAACATGCTTTATGAACTGTGGATGGTTCTTGGGCCCTTAACCATAGTCTTGGTAGAAAAACAATAGCCTCAAGCCCTTGGCCATCGTTTATGGAGGGAAATAACAATCTTAGACCCGAAACATATTTTGTCAAGATCAAATGCAGTGAATGCATCCTCGGACTACCATGCAAGACCATGGATATGTTGCAAGTCCTTGAACATCGTAAAAGAATGAAAATGGGTTCCTTGAGATCTTATTGAGGTATACTGAGCTCAATTGAATTCCACTTGAGCCTTAATTGAAACTTCTTGACCTCAAGCATCGTCAATAACACATAGAAGCCATGACACTAGCCCTCTAGAAGGATTATTTTGCATATGAATCGAATATGGCTGCCATTATGATGTATTGGGAATCAAGGATTTATCTTGGATCCTTAACCATGGCTAGTGGAGGGAAACAAGAGCCTCCAACACTAACTCTTGCTTCTAGGGCA